>CM056553.1:20636446-21080949 GCA_029721515.1 Synanceia verrucosa
GGGTGTTTTGTATGAATGTGTGTGTGTGTGATGGCTGAATTTGTCAAGCACAGTGCCGTACTCCGCATGGTATTGTCATCGCTGATGAATGAGAGCGCACACACACACACACACACACTAACACAGATACACACAGTGTATTTTTAGTCTTACTCTCAGCTCCCCTGTCTATTGATTAAACAGACTCACACACCACAAACAGGCACACACACTCTGTTCGAGTGTGACCTTCAAGCTGACCACTTTCCATCCATCATTGCTGTCTCGCTAGTACCAGACTGATCACAATCGCTTACTGCCCATTCTTCCTGCTTCACTTGAGTATATTCACATCACTGCTTCCTTACACAATAATATGTTAATGATTTTCACAGTGCAAGATCACCAAATAATGACAAAATATATTATCTGCTCAAAGTTTGCATTGTCTTTAGAAATGTGCACATTATGCCATTAATCAGAATATAGGGAGATGCTGCACTGCAAAAATCATGGGATTTCATGACACTGCGCACATAAGAAAGAAAAGGTTGAATTTCCACACACTGCCAGCACAGAATTTATGAGAGACATTTTAGTCATGGTCCTTTGTCAAGCATTCACAATTCATAGATGTCAGTTGTGTCTTTATACTTAAATAAGCCCTAGACTGTAATAACCAATCAAAAAGAAGAGACCATGGGATAAAAATTACCATATCACACTAATAAAAACAGGACTAAGCAATTTCCACACCATGCCTCCAAATTAAATGTTTCCTGACACAAATAGAGACTGATTATCACATTTGACGACAAATACCTTCTTCTTGGGGCGGCACGGTGGTGTAGTGGTTAGCACTGTCGCCTCACAGCAAAAAAGTACCGGGTTCGATTCCCTGCCCAGGGCCTTTCTGTGTGGAGTTTGTAAGTTCTCCCTGTGTCTGCATTCTTTCCGGGTACTTAGGCTTCCTCCCACCATCCAAAAACATGCATGGGGATTAGGTTAATTGGCTAATTTAAATTGCTTGTAGGTGTGAGCGTGAGTGGTTGTATGTCTCTATGTGCCCTGCGATGAGGTGGCGACTTGCTGATGATGTACCCTGCCTTCTGCCCTAAGACAGCTGGGATAGGCTCCAGCCCCCCTGCGACCCTATGAGGATAAGCATTAGAAAATGCCTTCTTCTTGCAACATTGACAGGTTAATGAAATGTTTCTCAAATTATTTTGACTATTTAAAGGGGCCAAATGCAAGATGTGGAAAATGCAGGAGCAGGAGCAGCTGAGGTGCTTATGGTGCTAACAGTATTACCTAAGGACAGTGGCGGCTGGTGAAAAATATTCTTGGTGGGGCTGATGTGACAATAGTCCAGTATAACAATTCAAATCAACAGTCAGATGACTGCAATTCAATAATAATGTTTTAATTCCCTTCTCAAAATCACCAGTTTCACAGATAAACAAATGAACCATTTACAGTTGTATCAGGCTCCATCCTGCTTTAGAGAGGAAGGGTATCAAATACAATACAATATTCTAGTTACTGAGAGACTTTTACAGCAACAGTATGATCAGCAGAATCTGTACAAATCAACAGTATATGTGTTACTGAGTGAGAGAAAGAGGGGTTTCTAAGGTGAGTGTAATATGATGAGTACTGGAATTTTGCTTGTCTGCTTTTCTGAGTGTCAAATTTCTCACTGACCCTAGCGTTGAAATCAGGGATGTCCCGTGTCCGTTTTTTCTCTATGGCGAGTATAGCCAGAGCGTTGAGGCGATCTTTCATCCATCCATCCATTTTCTACCGCTTATCCTTACATAGGGTCGCGGGAGGGTCTGAAGCCTAATCCAGCTGTTAGGGCAGAAGGCAGGGTACACCCTGGACAAGTCGTCACCTCATCGCAGGGCACATACAGACAGACGACCCTTCACACCTACAGTCAATTTAAATTAGCCAATTAACCTAATCCCCATGCATGACACAGGGAGAACATGCAAACTCCACACAGAAAGGCCCCAGGCCGGGAATCGAACCCAGTACCTTCTCGCTGTGAGGCTGAGGCGATCTTGTATTCCTGAAGAAAGTTTTTATCCTGTTCAAAGTTGAGAAGCACCTCTCCGATTCTGCAGTTGTTATTGGTGTGGTGATGAGGATGTTCAGCAAACCTACAGTTTCTGTGAATGTCTTTAAGGTTATTATTATTATTATTATTAATAATAATAATAATAATAATAATAATAATAATAATAATAAACTTTATTTATCAAGCACTTACCAAAACAAATGCTTTTTTTCTATCAAAACCTGAAAGAGAACTAGTGCTCCACTGCAGCTCTGGAACTCCTCATTGTCATGGATCAGGGACAGCTCTGTTTTAAGTCTGGCCTTGTCCAGGGAGGGATAGGCTTCCACCATGGTATCCAGTGCTGAATCTGGGAACCTGTTGTGGGAATACGTCTCTTACAGCAGAGTGGTGCTGACCAGGTGCTTGGTGAAAGAAAACCTCTCCTTGACAATCTGCTTTCACATCTTATTTTAAACAATAGATTGTCATCAGTTTCTCCTCAACAGCTATAACTGCGTAATGAGCCAATATATGGCTTACTCTTTCATATCATAACATGATAATATATTTTTCAGTCAGTACCACTATTTCAAATGGCCAATGTGGTGATAAGTTGTTATTTCTTCTATCCACTAGGCTGCAGGTAATTACCTCCAGTGCCAAATGGTGTTTCCTGTCTTCTTCATCCTCAGTTTCTTAGTGGCTCCCATACAGGACCCCTGTCCTCCTGATCCTCAGCTAGTGAAGGAACAGCCTTCCTGACAATACACAAGTGAATATACAGTATATAAGCCTAAGACTGTACTAAAATTACTGTCACTCTATTTGAGCAATTCAGTTTCATCTAAACCTCACAGATAAATTCATTGTTTAAATAAGATGAGAGATAAACATTAAGGGCTACATAGAGTCTATATGTAGTTAATACTGTGCACAGACGCATATAGCCTACCTGACAGCCTGCATGTTGTCAATGAATCTCTGGATGATTCCACAGCTGCCAGTGTCTCCCTTTTCATCCGTCCGTCATCCAGCTGCTCTGCTATGCTAGTCTTTCCGAGCATAGCTAGCTTGAAGCCAGCTTGACACAATTTTCAATATGAACTCTTGACCGTTCCTGATCCTTGATGTGCTCGGATAGGTGCTTTAAGTCCACGTTAAATTGCATTTGACATTTTCGTCATCCCTCTGACTGTTAACCGTGCAGCCGTAAAAGCTTTTTTTCTGTTGCGAAGGGCGAAATTTTCAGCACCCCAAGAACATAAAATTCTCCGACACCGAATGGCCATTTATTTTTAAATGTGCCCTGGCAACTGTAAATGATTGGCTAATTCGCTGCACTGCTAGAGCGCTCTGACCAGTGCCCCAGGATGGAAATGATATGAGTCTGTCTGTGGAAATTGACTGGTGAATGAATGTCAGTTGGTATATTATATAACTTTAGTTGATATAATTCATATTACACATATGCAGACACTCTCACACACACACACAGTAGTGGTTAAAAAATGACATGTATAACTGAATTTTTAAAAACATATTTTACATTTTGTTTCCCCTCTTCTCAGGGAGGGTGGCGCCCCAGCGCCCCCTATGGGCCGGCCACCACTGCTTAAGGCAGTGGTTCCCAAACTGGGTGGCACGCCCCCTGGGGGGGGACGCAGAGGCATGGCAGGGGGTGCACAAGCGACCTCAAGGGGGAAGGGGGACTCAGTGTTTTCTGTGTACGGATTTGCAAGGAGACGTGAGGCATATTTTTTCATATTTCAAAAGAAGTTGAAGTTAATTGAAAATTTTTGGTTATTGCAGTTTACTTTTATTTAGTTCAAAGTAGGGCTGTCAAAAGTAGCGTGACAGTAGCTCCACAAACTGCCTGAAATGCATTGCCAGAGACGTGCTGATAGGTAATGAAGCAGAACTCAAAAAACCAAGGAAAAAGCAGTCGCAACTAATGCTCAAACATGCTGATTTAATTAGATTGAGCATCTTTGCTGAATCTGTCTTCTCCTGTAATTCGTCAAACAAATAATCCACCAAAGAGCATTGTTAAATCGTTAAAGTATTAATTTGTAACGTGAAATGGACGAAAAAGAAAAGCAAAAGAGATGTTCTTTTCATAAATATATGCTCAGAGCGGCACCACATTAGCTCTAATAAGCACCGTAATTTTTAGGGAATATAGCTGCACTGATTGTGCTTATTAAACACCCTCAACAGTTTCAACAACACAACTCTGCTCCACTATACTTCTGCGTCAGGGCGCTGCGTCACCTCCAGTTGGAGACTATAGCAGTAGATGTTTGGCCACAGTGGAAGCTCCTAACTTGCTCAGGAAGCCTCGATCAGCAACACGTGAACATCAGAAAAGTCACAGTGAACAATGAGGGGGATTGATGGAGTTTATTTGTGGATATCATTCAAACATTGGATGTTTTTTAATCCAAAAGCTGCATCGTCGCTCACAGACAGACAGAGAGCCGCAGCACTGAGGTGCCTCATCGCATCTGTATTGAGGTCTGCAGTAACTGCCAGGGATGTGGCCTCCGCTGAGACGAGACGTAGAACTACCGGATCCGGTAACTCTACATGGTCCGACTGCCCAAAATGCATTGCCAGAGACATCATTCAGATTCATTTTGGCAGCAGACGGTTAATTAAAGTTTCTAATCAGATTAATTATGATGGTTTATTTTATCCGTGTTTATATATATATATATATATATATATATATATATATATATATATATATACAGTCATGGAAAAAATTATTAGACCACCCTTGTTTTCTTCAATTTCTTGTTAATTTTAATGCCTGGCTCAACTAAAGGTACATTTGTTTGGACAATTATAATGATAACAACAAAAATAGCTCATGAGAGTTTAATTTAAGAACTAAGGATTATTCATTTTCCATGGTTTTCTTGATAATAACCAAAATTACTTAAATTCTTACATCAATAGCTATGGCATTGTACCGCCAAAAACACTACTTTTAAGCATTCCATGTTTTCTTTTCTGTTTGCTTTAAACACATGATACACACAAGAGTTAATACTTGATTGCATAACCATTGTTTTTGATGACTGCAGCCATGCGTCTTGGCATGCTCTCCACCAGCTTCTGACATTGTTCTGCTGTCACAGCAGCCCATTCCTGTTGGACAAATTCAAACAAATTTTCTTTGTTTTTGGGCTTGTGGTTCTCCATTTTGAGTTTGATGATTTTCCACAGGTTTTCAATTGGATTAAGATCTGGTGATTGAGCAGGCCAAGGCATGGTGCGAATGTTGTGGTTCTCCATCCAGGCTTTAACTGACCTTGCCGTGTGGCAAGGGGCATTGTCTTGTTGGAAAATCCAGTCATTCGAGGCAGGAAAGAGTTTTCCAGCTGATGGAAGAAGACTGTTTTCAAGGGTAGTCCTGTACTTGACCTGGTTCATTCGGCCTTCACACAATTGCATTTGCCCTGTTCCACTCAGACTGAAACAACCCCAGATCATGACTGATCCACACCCATGTTTTACTGTAGGGGCAAGACAGTCTGGGTTGTAAGCTTCTCCAGGCTTCCTCCTAACCAGTAAGTTGGCTGGAGTGGGCATCAATTCAAAATTGGATTCATCACTGAAGAGAACCTTAGCCCAATCATCAACAGTCCAATCCTTGTGGTCTCGAGCAAAGAGTAACCGGGCCTTCCTCTGCCTTTCATTGATGAAGGGCTTCTTGCGTGCTCTGTGTGACTTCAAACCAGCTTCAACAAGTCGGTTTCGAACTGTCCTTGCCGAGCAAGTCACATTTCTCGACAGTGCCCACTCATTTTTAAGGTCCCTGGAGGTCTGACGACGATTCCTGACACAGGAACGGATGAGTGCACGGTCATCTCGTGGGGTAGAAAGACGTTTCCTGCCACGGCCAGGTAGCAATTTGGTAGTGCCATGTTCAGCTTGTTTTTTTTTGTTGGAATGAACGGCTGTCTTGGAGATCTTCAGTTTTTTCGCTACCTGTCTCTCACTCATGCCAATTTCCAGCAGTGCCAAGATGGCTGCCTTTGTTGCTTCACGTAATTCTTTTGTTTTAGGCATTATGTGAGAGCTGACAACTTCTGAGTTGTGCTACGGCTTGAATGTAAGCAGGAAACCACTCTAGGCCTTTGCATGTGCAGTGCTGCTTGTGACATGAAATGGCCTCTTATATACCCTGGGAATCAATTAAGCTTAAGAATGTCAAATAGGACATAACGTATTATGTGACCAGCTGCATTTTTTGTTGTGTTCATTGTATTATACGTTTAGTGGTACCAGATATTAGAATGAACAAGAAATTGAAGAAAACAAGGGTGGTCTAATAATTTTTTCCATGACTGTATATATATATATATATATATATATATATATATATATATATATATATATATATATACATACACACACACATATTGGGGGCGGGGGCACAAAAATGTTCTTATCAACCAAAGGGGGGCCCAGCAGAAAATGTTTGGGAACCACTGGCCTAAGGAGCATAATGTCGTTGCTCCCCAGGTGCTTTGCACAGCAGCCCTCTGCTACTCAAAAAGGCTAAGGCCAGTGGTTTGATTCATTTGTCAAAGTTCACTATGTATGCTTCCTACAAGTACACAAAGTTTAAATTACAAGAATTACAAGATTACAACAATAGAACAAAGAAGAAACAAAACAAAGAGGACTACTGAGCAGAACAACCAAACAAGGCAGAACAAATGAGGCAGAATGAAATTTAAGTACAAAAAAACTAGAGAATCCACTGTGTTACCATGCTATGAAATATACTGTTTCTCCTTACTTTCTATCATATTAATCATCAGTTTTATCTTGTGACATCTTAAGGGGGCCTGATCCCCAAGGTTTGAGAGGTGAGCCCTTGACAATGTAGACCCGCAGGTCTCATAATGTGGCTGCTTTACAAAGGTGACTACTTGATCCCTCTCACTTTGCATGTGACTTCCCTTCTGCTGATCCAGGGTGGAACAGCTAGAGGTCAGGATGTGTTGCTCATGCCAGTGCGGTAGTGAGTCTGCATTTGGTGCAACGGAAGTGAGGGCACATAGTGAATGCAAGGCCCTGGGCATGAGGATCAGATGGGGAGTGTGTGTCTGTAGCAGCAGGGCCTGTCATACTGATAAAGGTGAAGATCTTACCACACACCAGTGTCGTCTGCACTGGCCAGGTGGAGGATATATTCCTTGATGTGATGTGTGCATGAATTTGCAGCCTCATTGGTGTCATTGCTATCTGCATTAATGTGCATGGGCTCATTTCATTGGTTTATTTTCTCATTAATTTATTAATTAGCGTGGGCCTTATCTGAGCCCAATCGTTAGTGCAGTTAGGCCCATGGTGCTTCACTGGTCCTGTGTTCTAAACAGGAGATAGATGAAGGCAAAGCAAAAGAAAGACTGTCCTCTGTTTTCCTCCTCTCCTCTCACATTTTCTTTCAGTTTCTCTCTGTCTCTTGGCCTTCAGAGCGTACCGTTCCTTCATCTCTCCTCACTTGTTCTCTCTCACTCTCTGATCTGTGATAAGATAGTATAGTTCCTCATATCCTGTTTCTAATACAGATCGATGAGAGGGAGAAGACCGAGGTAGGAACAGATGAGATGAGCCAGAGTGGGTTGATGTGGAGAAGAGAAAGACGCAGGGGAGGGGCAGGGGCCAGGGTAGAGATATCTGAAGAGGAAATGAGGATTCAGAAAGGAGGACATCACTCAGATTCACATCTCTTTTCATTCAGCCCATCACACACACACACACACACACACGCTAGTACACACATACGCATGTGGCTACATCTGCGTCAGGCCATCTCAATATTTCAGTACCAATAAGGAAGCAATTTCTAATGCATGATAGAGTGAGTTTCCCTCTGCTATAGACAGTTGCAGGTGGGAGCTGCAAGAAAAAAACTCTGTAACCTTTTGTGTTGCAGTCAATTACAGTTCAGTTGCATCAGCTGGGTGAGGAGGTCCCATTGGGGGTTGGTGTGTGTGTGTGTGTGTGTGTGTGTGTGTGTGTGTGTGTGTGTGTGCGCGTGTGTCCGTGTGCGTGTGTGTACGTGTGAGTTTGTGAGTGTGTCCGTGTGCACGTTGTTAAAGGGGAAGTGCCGTTTTTTACAAATTGGACGTTATTTCTGGGATAAAATACTGCCATTTACTCACCCATTTCATTGGGCACTCGGGGTCCTGAGTAAAATACTATGCGCTTTTCTACAGGCACAGTATGGTACGGGATGGCTCTACATGGTTGTGGCGCTTTTCCACTAGTACCTGGTACTAGATAATTTTTCCGTACCTCCTCAGCCCTGGTTCCAAGCGAGCCGAAGTGACACTAAAACACAACGTCAGCTGACTACCTTCCTCTGATTGGCCAACGAGTGTCGCCATTGGAAGCGTCATTGGATGGGGGACGTCCGATTGGACTGTAAAAGCTAAACACAACTCGACTCCGCCATTTTTAAAACCGGCAACTGCTTTGCTATTTTTACACTCCCTGGAGTCTTCTCTGTCTGTCTTCTTTCTCTTTGTGCAAAAAGTCACAGAGCTAGCAACAAATACATGATCGCTTCAGTGTCCTCCATTGTTTGTGTTCTTCTTCTTCTTCCCGGTTTTCTGTCGCATGCAAATGATGTAACGGCAGTTTTGCGCTGCCGTATGATGATCACGCCCACGTCGAGGAGGTACTCAGTTGTAATAGAAAAGCAACAAAACTGGGCCGTGCCGTGCCGTTACATTACTGTGTAGTGGAAATGCGCCACATGATACACAGGAAGTAGAGTCTGTTTACAGATTGAATTTTCGGAAGTTACGGGCAACTCCGGACTCAAATGAGAAGAGTAATAGTGTAGCCCATCTTATTAACCGGCTGTTAATTGAGAAATGGTCAAGTTTGTGTCATTTACTGTGCATTTCAGTGTCCGGTTCACTCCTGTTAAATGGATATTGTCAAATCCAATGACAATATCCAATACTCCAAATGACTCCAAATTGAAATGGGTGAGTAAATGCCAGTATTTTATCCCAGAAATAAGGTCCAATTTGTAAAAACGACACTTCCCCTTTAATACCTTGAGATTTGTAAGCATGCAGATCCACACTCACATACTCAGAAGCAGACAAATTGTCTCTCTCAGTGTCTATGACCCCCAAGGGCAGCAGCCAACCGACCCTCCTCTGTCTGAGACTCTAAATGATCTCAGCAAGGAGTGCCTTCAAAACTTAGCTGAGAAGTAGATATTGTGTGGTAAATTCAAAGATTCCAAATGGCCTGAATGTTGAGACCCCAAGGCAACAGCACACTACTTTTTCCTCGCTCTCTTCCTCCATATTAGCACTGCACCCCCTTTGCAGCAGAGATGGAGAGAAAAGTGCAAGGCATTTATACAAAAACAGCAGAAGTGCATTTTTTGTTGGTGTTTTTTTCATGGCAAATGTCCTCCAGCTGGCTCAATGAGCTCCACGGATGTGGGAGAAGGGGTAAAGGTAGGAATGCAGGGAAAAGGTCTCAGCTACATTACCACCCTAAGAGTCAGAGTTGTTAATTTTGTGGTAATTTAGAAAAGTTAATATGCATTTATTAGGATGGCCAGAGACAAAGGCAAAGAAAAGTGTGTTGCTTATGTGTGTGCCTACATTTGTGCTATTTTGTAATTTCGTGTCGCACTGCAAAGAGATTACACACAAAACATGCAAGAGGCCATTCTCCCCTTTTGGTGCGATTAGGAGCAAGTGCAATAGGTTCAGTGGGAGATGCTGCCTTTTAAATACACATTGATATGGTTGAGTTGAGGCAGAAACAGGGTGAGGGACATAAAAACAGATGGGGGGGTGAACATGTTCCAGAGAACAGAATGATGAGGATACAATATTTTCTAGTCAGGGGGCACTCTCGTCGGGGTCTGCCTGCAAAGACACCTTTATTCATCTCTCCTGCTCTCATGCAGAAATCCATTTATACCCTTTAACTCTTAGACATACAATGTTTCAAAAAAAAAACATAGCCAAACAGAAACATTTTTTTTTTGTCTTGATTACCCGTGTTGAGGACCACTTAGTGTCTAAGGATGAATCACAGCCATCTTTTGTTTCACCCTACCAGTCAACACAAGACTACTAGTAGGTGCCCTTATGCATCTCTTCCTGTCTTCTATCAGCTCTCGCTCGACCTCCAGCCTTCTCTCTGTTCCTTTCCTGCTCTTCCTTCTTTCTGAGATTTCGGTGCAATTTTGTCAAGAGCTCCCAACCTCCGTCTACAAGCCTGGTCACCACATCCTCCTCCTTTTCGTCTTCTTCCCCTTTATATGTCACATGATCACATATGCTGCTGCCCCTTTCAGTTGCTGTATTTTGAAGATGATACTAGTAAGCACTTTGCCTCTCTGAATTATGCATTGAGATTACATTAAAAAAATCCTCTCACAGCAACAAATCTATTTTTAATCCAACTCTTTTGCTTGTTTCTTGACCTGTTTCTCTGTGATCTTTTCGTGCGCGTACATGTGTCTGCTCACGAACATGAGAATGAAAAGGAATGCAGAGCCCAAGTCTTACCAGCTCTGTTGTTCTCCTTGTGTCAATCAAACTCAATTCAGATAGGCCTTATTGGAATTTTTTTGGACATTTAATAAAGCCTTCCAATGCAGTCTGAAAACAGTAATTACAGCAATTATGATCTGAAAAGAGGAGACTTAAAATCATGGCAACACAATACTAAATACATAAACTTCAGCAGTTGAATTTGGGCTGAAATTATGCTCTAACAAAGTAAGGAGTGTTGTTAAAATGAGGGATGGTGCTTGTCAGGAGAATGATAACACGTGTCTCTCTTTGTCGCCATCATTTTTTCCTCTCCGTCTCTCCTGTTCTCTGTGTTGCTGCAAAGTAACCTGTTGACAAAGCAATGGCTTTTGTGCTTTTGCCATCGAGGAGTAAGAGTGCCATCTATTGGTCAGGTTTTCACACCTACCAACAGAACAAAATGAAAGAGACTCATCCAGGGAAAATCACATATCCAAACACACACATATGAACAGTCATACCCAGTAAGCGAACAATAGGGCTGCCTGATGCGTTCTTGGGGATGACCTAGATTGAGAGCACCACAAAATACTCACTATTGCTCACTGTCTCCTGCTGATTCAATAAGTAATCTTTCCATTGACTGCTTCGTGATACCATCTTTCTGCATGTGCCTGCATGTGTGCGTGGATGCATGTCAGCCTTATCTATAGGCAGAGATAAGGAGAAAAGAAGAAGAAAAAAGAGGGAATTAAAAGGATAAGATAGGGAGGAATGAAGGTCAGTGAGATGAGAGAGGAGAGGGCAAGAGGTGGAAATAAGAGAGAAGAGACAGAGGGAGAAAAGACACAACAGGAGCTGACAGCAGAGACCGGGCAGCCGCCAAAGTGTCAGCGCTTTTCTTTGACCGGGAGCAAGAGAGGGGAGAAAAGAGCGCAAGAGAGGAAACAAAGAAACACATAGGGGTAAAAGATGGGACATCGGGGTGAGAATGAGTATACCCCAGCTAGACTTGTAGTCAAGACCGCCTAAACCGAGACCAAGACACTACCAAGACCAAGAAGAACATTCTGCATGAGTTGTGGAACATAAGCATCATACTGGGTTCAGTTGTTTTGATTTTATTATTTCAACTACAGACACAATAATACAGAGACAGTGCATTTCTTGTGTGTGAACTCACTATAAATGTTTTCATCAGTTGGCTGAAATCAAATATGTGTAGCAGATGCATGACTGCTATTTCTACACGATTTGAGGATTGTCTCTTGAGTGCTGTTAAGGACTGACATATAGTCCCAAAGTCATCTAACAAAATAACAAGCCTCCAACACCACCCTGAACCTCAAAAAAAGTCTAATGAATGGGAAATATGTTACTGATTTAAAGTGTACTTAATTTGTAGATGAATTTTAAATATTCAAGATACACACAATTATCAACTTGAAATTGCATTATTTCCCATTATAATAAACAAATTACACTGTATAATAGCATCACTGAAATGGCATAGGCTTAATGCTTAATCATTCACAACGAAATGCAAATATTATTTAAAGGCCAATGATGCTATTTATTTATTCAAACAAGGCCATTATCAGCACAATTCTGTAATTTAATACATAGAGACACACACAGTTGCACCAAAAATGCTTTAAATATCAAATAAATATAAAAAAAAAAGCAATGATATAAAAAAAACTGTGCATGCCTGGATATTCTATGTTACAAATCCCATCGAAACAGCTGGGCCACAAAAGAGTGGTCTCAAGACTGGTCTCAAGAATTACAAGTCTAGACCCAACAGCAGTTCCATTTCATTTTTTACACTCATCCCCGTGTGTGCAAAAACTGGGCAAGTAGAGTGGAGAACTTGACAAGGAAAACTGATTCCAAAGCTCTCCGATTCAGGTGTTAAAAGGCTCATGTGGTGGGGATACGGCCAGTACTTGGAGGTATGCAGTAACACTTACTGCATTGTACATGATTATGGCTTACAGTTTACATGAACAACACTGCAGGTGCCTTTTCTATTACATATTGGAGATTGTTCGAAATCATTAGATATACAGTATTAAACCAATTATTTACAACACTGTCTCCTACTGTGAGTAAGGGACTGTTTTCTTTCACAGTTTTCAGTTTTATCATGCTGTTTACTCTGTCCTGTTTTTTTGTTTGTTTTTTTGTTTTGTTTTGTTTTTTTTCTGGGGGACTGAGGAAACGCTTGGCACCAGGCTAAGGAGGAGGCGAAGAAACACGGAGAGTAAAGAGCTGACGAAGTGAAGAGCGAACACACACTTCCACAAAAACACTAACAGCACACAACAACGCAACAGAGGACGAAAGGAAGAAGAGGAGAGAAAGGGAGAGGGAACTCTTCAGAGAGCAGTCTATCATTTGATCTTTACAAATTGGTGTAAAGGCTTCCAAATAAAAGAAGAACATTGAGTCAGTTTAACATGAGATTTTGAGAGCCATTAATGACAGATGAGACTTTAAGTTTTGGCCTCCTGTATTGCTTTAGCTTGATGAGATTTCTTTTTTTATACCAGGCTTGTAGTATACACTCCGCCTTTAAAGTCCTATTTCCTTACACCCTCCCTACTCTCTCTCTCTTTCTCTCTCTCTCTCTCTCTCTCTCTCTATGTCTTTGTGTGCAGCGATCAACTTGCTGGGTTTGACATGGCAGTTGAAGCCATCCAGTGGCCCTGTGTTAAACAACGGTCTGGGAGGTGGCCTGCCTGTCAACAGTGATGTGGCCACGCTCCCCTCTGGAGGCAGAGGTATGAACTACAGCACACTCACCCCCACCCGAAAATCCAGACAGTGCATGTACAGCTGTGAGGCAAAATATCTGGAAGCCATTACAACCTGTTTTCGAAAGACTCAGTGAGTTCATGTTTTTACCTTTTGTGTCAGCAAATCTTATGAGAGGAGAACAGTGAATTAACCTACAAACAAGTATTGCCAGTTATCCCAAACCATAGAGCTCTGTTGTTATCCAAAATCATTATATGTCAGTAATACCGTCAGTCATGCTGTTGCATTGAGTAACATGTTGACAAATGAATATGAACAATGGGCACTGTTTATTTTGACTCATTATCACATACAGTATCCTGGTGCTGTAAACACTCCATAGAATGCCATATGTTTTATTAATGCACAGCTGAAAATAGTCCCCAACAAATGCTGTGCTTCTGGGTTAGGGTTCTGAAATAAATCCATAAATTTTTGATCAATATTTTAAAAGATTTATGTGTTCAGTTGGTGCAAAATGACCTGGGGCTGCTGAGTGCCATATACAGTATTGAAGAACAGACTAAGACATTTGTTCAATTTGTTATAAAAAGAAAAATAAAAAAAACAGCAAAAGCCATATCCTGTAAGGCTTTTAAATTATTTGTATACTCTGTGTCACAACAGTCCAATAGATTTGTCCCCACTCAAACATGCCACTTACAGTATTTTCATAATTCATGACAGAGAATTAGCTGTGCTATTCATATGTGCTGTTTAACCACGCTGAGTTGTCTTGAGCTGGGTTTATTGTCTCAGACAGAAGCGTGGTGAAACAGTAACAGCAAAACCTCCCCTTTGAAGGCCCCCATGTGTTTCTCTATCTTTTCTTCTTTCATTCGATGTCACTCTGTAACACACAGCGTGTCCTATAGGTATGTGTGGGCTACAGCACTGTGTCTGTATTCTGTATTAATGAGAAGACTGTTGTGTTGTGTTCCCCAGCCGTGGATGCCAGATGCTGCTATTGTTCTTCTTCTCACTGTTACTTTCTTTCTGAGCTATTTTACACACACACACACATACACACACAAACACACACACTCTCACACATCGTCCCAACACTCTGCTGTGAGATGACTGACCTGATTGTAGGATGCTGTGTGTTTCTAAATGCGTGCCTGTCTGTGGCGTCTTTCTTGGAAAGCTGTGCTTGTAGTAGAATATTTTTTTGACTTGATGCAGAAAAGCAGTGACATGAGGTTTCGGGGGGTCTTTAATGTTGTGAATCCTGCACTCTCCCAAATCTCGGCTGCATTTATGCAGTGGTCAAAATAACTTCATGCGTCATTAATCGATGCATCACATTCTCCATTTCATGACCTTTTATAGAAGTAAAACTTATGTTATCCCATATCCTTTGGACTTCGCTCAAGGCCCCATCCTTTTTTTTACCATTTAACCTGCATAAGTCTTGCATCAAAACTTCTCAAACCCTATCCTTCCTGTTTCTGACCTTTGTTTGCTGTCATGTGCCTCATGTGTAACTATGTTCCTACAATTTATGACCATATCAGGAATTCTGGTGCAATAACAGATTAGATATCAACCTCATGCCCTGCATGACAACAAACTCCAGTCTCGCGGGCTTTCACACAAAGGCATACTTTTGGATCCCACCACCATATACAGCAACACTCATTTTAACATGAATTTTGAGCACACAGTTTGCAGAGTTAATGGTGCTTGTCCTCGATTATTCAATGGCCATGAATTTTATGGCAATGTATTTCCAGTATACTGTGATGATTAACTATTGACTTTGACAATCAATACCCATAATCACAGATTATGCAGTTTCTTTCCCCCTCACTCCAGGTCCGTGGGCAGGCCGGAACAGCAGCATAGACATGGGCAATATTGAGGTTGGGAAGCGTGTGACCCAAGAAGTCCCCCCAGGAGTGTTCTGGAGATCCCTGCTCCATCTCAGCCAACCCCAATTCCTCAAGTTCAACATCTCCCTTGGCAAGGATGCCCTGTTTGGCGTTTACATTCGCAAGGGCCTGCCTCCTTCGCATGCACAGGTAAAATCTAGCACCAAAAGTGCGAGTGAGTTCTACATCTTCTACACTTTTAGGGTAATAAGGCTAGTCAAAAGAATTGTACCATAATTATAATTTTATTCAATAGGAACACATTAATTTCATATTGATCAGCTTAACTACATAATGTAATTCAAGAAACATCTTGAAATTAATTTGTGATTTGTGATAATTTGTGAAAGGCTTGTTTGGAAAAAGGAATTTAGTCTTTACGAGATATACTTAATTAGATTTCACAGTAATGCAACTTTTACAGCCTCAATTAACAGCAGATTTGATTTGTAGTAGGGGATAATTGCATCTGGATAAGCTTCTCGCTGCCTGGCCTGACTTTTACCTGATAAAGACCATGAAGTTGTGGCTACCATGCTGCAGTACAAACACTTTTCTGCAGAATGACAGCCCTCATGGATCCCTCTGTTGCATTCTTCGTGCTTCCCTGGAAGTTTCTAGTCATGCTTACTTCCCCCACCTTTTAATCATCCTGCATATACAACTGTTGGTCATTTTTCAAGTCTTAAAAAGTGCCACCGCAGCACTTCACAGTTGAGTCATGGATTTCATACTGGCATTTTCACCTTCATTCAACCCCACACTTCGTCTCTCTTTCTCTCTCTTGCAGTACGACTATATGGAGCGCCTGGATGGGAAGGAGAAGTGGAGCGTGGTTGAGTCTCCACGGGAGAGGAGAAGCATCCAAACTGTGGTCCTCAATGAGGCAGTGTTTGTCCAGTACCTGGACGCCGGTGCCTGGCACCTGGCCTTCTACAATGATGGACGGGAGAGAGAGGCAGTCTCCTTTAGCACAAATGTCATGGGTGAGCCATAGTAACCATTTGTACTTGGGGTTGAGATGGTGAAATGAGATGGAGATGCTACTCATTAGCCGTGACACAGATATAAAGGAGCATTCCACTGATTTTGCACTTCTGCAATATAACTTTGCTGGACTCATCAAAGTAAAAATTTGATTAATATGGTATTTTTTATTCAACACTTTGTCTTCAGATTCAGCTAATGTAACCTTGAGCCGCTATCCTCAATCAGAGATGAGGAGCGGACTACAGAGCTCTGGTAAAATCACTTCTGTTTTACATCACAACCCCACATTTTTCTTTCAATTTCACATTACTTCAGCCCCAACAGATGCCTGGCCTTTTCCAAACAGTTTCCAGTGAGGCCTTATCAGATGGTTCTGTGAAACAAATCATCTGACAGAGTCAGGTTAGGCCATGGAAGCAGTTAAGTCCAATTTATTCAAGGGGTGCAAAAATACTTGCCAGCAGCATGTGCCCAATCTTCTCAGAGCAACAGAACTGTAGCAACATTGTAAAGCATGCAAGACCACTTAGAGTCTGCCAAAATGTAGTAGGACAAATTGACAGTATGCATTCAAAAACAAAACACAGCAACCATAACAGAGGGTCTTTCATAAATCTGTAAATCGGATGCTTTTGAGACCTGAAACCCCAATTTTATTTGTGTTGAAGGCATGAGTGGAAGAACAAGGAGGGGTGGATAGATGGAGTCAAGCCAATTGAAAGAACCCTCCACTGTCAATATATGGTGGTAGTGCTTTCAGCGACAGGAGTAGTGGAGAGAGAGGCATAATGGTGGGGGCAAAACCAGGATGGAGTGAAGTGAAGGATAGGAGACAGAGGAGCTGAAGAGTAGAGTGAAAAAGAGGGTGGCATTAAGGTAAGAGGGAGGCATGGACTTAGATTCGGGGGAAATGGCTGAGCAAAGAAAAAAAGAGGGAGGAAGTGTTCAGAGAAGAAGACAGGAAGTGACAGATCCAGGAAGTCCAGAAAGCCCTCTTTGTCATTGGCATTGACCCTTTTTCCTCCCGCCACACAGTTTTCTACTGATATCTGGGTTAAGAGGCATTAAAGGAGTGCTAAAGGCATGTGTGCACACAGTAAGAAACACACACAGCAGATAAAATGTGCAGAGTTACAGAGTTTAAAAAAAAAAAAAAAATAGCAAGATGAAGTATTAATGACCTTGGTGGAGCCAGAGTGAGAAGTAAAAAATCAAAACAAGGGGGGATGAAGAGGGGTGACACAGAAGGAGAAAGTTATTTAAATGCATTCTCCGAACACTACGAAAAATGCAATGAAAAGAAATGCAAGGAATCATGGAGGAGGGCACTTGCTTTTGATGTCTGACTGAGCGCCTTGACTCTATTTGTAGTAAAAGTTAAAGAATGAATGGTGCCGATGATTTAATCAAATGCTCTGATGCATTCTCACCCTTGCTCTCACTCTGACCACCACCACCCCCTACCCCCATCTCATTTTGTCTCCTTCACAGATTCAGTGCAAGAGTGCCCGCGCAATTGCCATGGTAACGGAGAGTGTAATTCTGGTGTGTGTCATTGCTTCCCAGGATTCCACGGCATGGACTGCTCCAAAGGTATTAGCTGCCTTACAAACACGTACCTTCCGTCACGAAAATTCTGTCTACTTCCACTGTCCAATTAGACATGCGGACACGTTTGTGCTCCCCTGCAGCAAGCAGATATTAGGAGCAGTAAGGTGGCTGAGGTGGAGCTGAGACAAATTACTGGTGATGAATGGCAGATCTCCTGGCTAATGTCTCCCTAGCTCTGGGAAAGACAGCTTTGATGAATAGTATAGTTACCTCTGTCTGTAATTACTCTTCATGTCATCAGCACTCTCCAACTCTTCAAACACTCTTTTCACCCTGCTGCATAGTGACGTAGTGGTGAGACTTGCAGGTTATCCGTTGCTTTGAGGCTCTCTAAAAAAACCTGTTACTTATTTGTTTTTTTTGGTTGTTTTTTTTTTTTCTCATGCTTTCTTCCCTTTTCTCTGCTCCTACAGCTGCGTGCCCGGTGCTGTGCAGCGGCAATGGCCAATATGACAAGGGCTCCTGCGTATGCTACAGTGGCTGGAAGGGACCCGAGTGTGATGTTCCCGTCACACAGTGCATCGACCCTCTTTGCAGCGGCCACGGCGTCTGCACCGATGGCAACTGTGTGTGCTCCATTGGCTACAAGGGACAGAGCTGTGCAGAGGGTGAGAGAAGGCATTTATCAAGGATGTGTGATGGCTTGGTGTGTGTGTCAGCTGTTTTTTTTATCTGCCTGCACTTGTGGTTTATTTTTCAAGAAACATGATTGTTTGCATACAAACACAATGAGTCACACCCACTCCGTATAACTCCAGTGAGACAGCTCATCATAGTATAATCTTAATCTGACCCAAAAGTCCATTCTCTCCACATATACAGATGAAGTACGATACATCAGAGATTTTATTAAGGAGTGAAATTGCCTCTATTGATCCTTGTTAAGAAGGATCAGGCCACCACATTCAGAAAGATAGAGAGCCAGAGAGAGAATTAAAGAGATTGAGGTGGTGTCAGGGTAGCTGTGAGATGTGAATATGTATGAAGAAAGAGAGAATGAGAGAAAGAAGGGAGAAAAGAGAGTGCAGTGTTCAGAGGGTGAAGATGAGGAGAGAGAAAGAAAGTCAAAGGGAAGAAAGGAGAAGAGTGACAGATAAAAGAAAGTCAACACAGGGCTGGAGAACAAGGTCAGCATTTTCTCCTGCTCTCTCCATTCCCCTCCCATCTAATTTTTCTCATTCTCCTTTGGTCTCATATCTGATATTCATCACAGCAGAGTCTCTCAAACAATTTACCTGAAGTGCCAGCAACATGAAAATCGATAAATGTGATCCGCCATTTCTGCCAGGCAAACAGAAACGGTGGTCCGAGGTTATATGCGAGCGTATGCTTTTGTGTACAGGAGTGTGAAGGGGTCTGTCATCAGCTGAGGGATGTGTGTGTGTGTGTGTGTGTGTGTGTGTGTGTCTGGCGGATTGACAGTGTTAGATTCAGGTCGGGTATCATAATAATAATAATAATGTATTTGCTCATACATACAAATGCACATAGCCATACACACAAGGCGAGCAGTCACACTGAATAATGTGTCAGTGACTGAGTGGAAAGCATTTACATTTCTTTATTTGTAAAAATTTGGTTGGTTTGTTTGGTTGGTTTGTGTTCGTTCTGTTTTCCTGTTTCTTCTCACATCGGTGTATCTCTTAATGCAGTGGATTGCCTAGATCCAACGTGTTCCAACAATGGCATCTGTGTGAATGGGGAGTGCCACTGTAAGCCAGGCTGGGGAGGACTGCACTGTGAGCTGCCCAGGGCTCAGTGCCCAGACCAATGCCATGGCCATGGGGCCTTCATACCAGACACTGGGTTGTGCAGCTGTGACCCCAATTGGATGGGACCTGACTGCTCTATGGGTAAGAGTGACTACAAAGCCGCTTTGCCTACAGTAAATCAGAGTAAAGTACATAGTTTGAACTGTCACAGTGCATGGTCCCCTTGGATACAGGGCTAATCAGGTTAGAAGTTTATTTGATACTGCTTTGGTTTTCAAACTGCTCAGAAATAAGGATATAACTGTTTTGTCATCTTAGCCAAACTGAAAAAAAACTGGAATTAAAATGTGACAAGTTTTAAGGTGAAGGCTATATAAAATCATCTCTCTCAATAGACTGTCAGCAACAGTATGGTTATGACAGCTTCTTCCGATTATCAGGATAGTGCTCAAATTCCGAAATGGGCACCAAAACGCATTTTTATTTGTATAGCACATTTCATTCACAATGGGCTTTCCATAAAAGTAACAACATGCAACATGAATCATCAGCAAAAAAAAAACCATCAGCAGACACAAAATAAACACCGTAGCCAGCTTCACCTACAAAAACACAGCGCAAATCATCATAAGGCAATAGAAATGCTTTTAATTATACTTTTAAACAACCCACCTGTAACAGAATTCAGGTCAACATCAAGGCCGAAGTAAAAGCTTCCACAGGTTATTGATCTTATAGGTACGGTCACAGGACCATTGCAACTGAGAGGTTTGATTGGACTAAAGTAGGAAATGCAATGGGCAGCCAAACCTAGTATGGCCTTTAGAAATTATTAGAATTTTGAGATTGATTTTGTTTTGCCCTGTGAGCCAAAGAAGTGATTTTAGAATAAGTGAGTGAGTAATAAAATGCCATTCCAGATATTACTTAAAGGAATATTCCACCCCTATGTGAAGAGTTAAATAAGTGATCAAAAGACGTAACAAAGTTTGAAGAATATGGCAGTCCCATTGATTTTCAGAATAGAGGCGGTTATGTTATGTGGTCCACTCGGTGGTTACCTGCTATTCCTGAGTCAACAGAACCATTACATGCTAAGTGTAGCCAAACCCCTCAGTTATTTCATGCCACAGGTAACGGTCACAGGTAAATTCATCATTTATAGGTAGGATGAACCAGATTAAAGTAACTTATATAACTTAATAAACAAGATGACAATAAACAAGGCGAAAATGTGAGCTAGGCTACGTTGCAGTTACTAACGTTAGCAATGTAAGTTATAACCCAAACAAGGATAGAAATTAGGGAAATCGGACTGCCGTATTCTTCAGTCTTTGTAAGGTCTTTTCTGTAGCATACTGCATCTTCTCTTTGTAGCCCCCAATGTGAAATGCTCCTCGTAAACACGATATTGATTTATTTTCTCCATTTTCTCTCGGTGTTGTTGAAGGATTGCTGAGCACAGCAAGCCAAAAATGTCTTCGTTCCGCTACTTTTGGAATTCTGTGAAACATTGTGTTTGTGTATTTCCTCTGTTTGTTTTCACAGCCCTTTGCAACACAGCTAATAACCATTTTTCCTTATTCCACTTGAAACAGACTACTAACTACTAACAACAACTCCGTATGTCACTATTTATTGACGGAAGTTGGGAGTGCTGAGTGGTGTCTTTGCGCCTGGCAGCGGTGCTTTGCCAGATAGTCCCAAGTCAAAATTGGCCTAGTAGTCAATACATTTGTGTTAATTTATATTGTCATTTGTAGTCGTTGTGAATGTAGGTCACGAGAAGTAATTAGGGAAAAATTTGAGTTATTTGGAATCACTTTTGCAATGACGTGCTAGCTGGCAACTCTACATTACAAAGCTAAGCTAACGGCAGCGCTGCCAGTTTAGGGCTGGAGCCTATCCCAGGTGTCTTAAGGCAAAAGGCAAGGTACACCCTGGACAAGTCGGCAGTTCATCGCAGGGCACATAGAGACAGAGAACCGCTCACACTCACATTTACACCTACAGTGCGGTCATTTTAAATTAGCCAGTTAAACTCATCCCCATGCATGTTTTTGGATGGTGTGAAGAAGCCTGCCCACACAGACAAGAGGAGAACACGCAAACTCCACACAGAAAGACTCTGGGGCGGGAATCGAACTTGGTACCTTCTTGCTGTGAGGCAACAGCGCTAACCACTGCACCACCATGCTGCCTGGGTCACTTGAGTGTTTCTTACGAGAGGAGCAATGCTAAAATTTAATAAAGACAACAATGGCGCTGCAGGATTTAGCAGCAAGCACATATCAAAACATCTGTACATACTGCATTTCCCCCTCACAATGGGGGGTCCCAAGCACACAAGCGGGATCCTCACAGTTGTTGTTGCCTGCAACATCAGAGCCTCTCAAATATTTACTGAGTAGCT
The DNA here is from genome assembly GCA_029721515.1 of Synanceia verrucosa. NCBI lineage: Eukaryota > Metazoa > Chordata > Actinopteri > Perciformes > Synanceiidae > Synanceia > Synanceia verrucosa. The sequence continues at coordinate 20,658,433 of CM056553.1, forward strand.
CAGGAAATAAATCTTGTGACGAAATTGTAACCACTGTTTTTAACTGTAAGTGTATGGTGGATAATTGTAATGCAGGTTTGTGGGGTTTTTTTGCTGCTTTGGGCACTTGACTTTTGTCTAACTTTCCATTGTTACTCAGGGGAGGAGGATAACGTGATTTTTTTTAATTTGCAGGTATGTTTATATACGGTTTATGGAACCCAGACATGTAAAAAAAAAAACATCCCAAAACACCATGTTACCTGCAAGTCAAGAAATCAGTACTGGGTCATATCTCCATTGAGTTCAATTACAAACCTACAAAACAACAACTGAGTCCTGAAATGTGTGTGACCCTGTGACCTCTCCCATCTTTCAGAGGTGTGCTCAGTCGACTGTGGGACCCATGGAGTGTGTATGGGTGGAGCATGTCGCTGTGAGGAGGGCTGGACCGGTGCAGGCTGTGACCAGCGTGTATGCAACCCGCTCTGCATCAAACATGGAACCTGCAAGGACGGCAAGTGCCAGTGTCACCAGGGCTGGAACGGAGAGCACTGCACCATTGGTAAGCCTGTATCTGTGTTCAGAGGTGTGCGTTTGATGTGTGTCTGCTTGTCAAAGTGTGTGTGCACAGAAACACCTATTCAGATGAACTGGCAGAATTTTGAAGAAGGGTGGGAGGGGGTGATATAGGAGGCAGATGAACAGAGAGGAAAGGAACAAACTTCTTAGAAGTGGAGGTGGTTGGATTTCAAAAGAGCACGATTTAGCAGCTTTTGCGTTGCCTCTCAATTGCAGACACCAGGAGTGTCAGTTTCTTTGGCCTTTGAAACACCAAAGTTAAGTTATGTGATGAAAGGTAAAAAGAATCTCTTACTTACAATTTATTGGGATAAAAAATATCTCTCTCACTTTGTTTGTTGTGTGTGTGTGTGTATGTGTGTGTGTGTGTGTGCGTGTGTGTGTGTGTGTGTGTGCATGTGTGTGTGTGAGAGTGAGTGAGTGAGTGCGCCTTTTTTATATGTCAGTCAATCACTGTCTCATTCTGACATCACTGTCACTTTGGATGGATGAGTGCCAAAATCCTTTGATCCAGTGCTTTAAGACTCAAAAGTCTCATTTCCCTGTCACCACAAGCACTGTGATTTCAATCTGATAAATGCACAAAAAAATACTTAAAACGCACACATGAAGCAACACATATATACGCACAGGGGAATAACAGTTTGTGATCTCCCCATTTCCCCCATCAGAAAGTAGGGCAGCTTTGACTGCAGCATCAGCCCAAGATGAAAGAGTTGTCAGGCCTCAGCTTGGTGCAAAGCACACTTCACTAGCAGCAGACACTGTTGGTGTTGCTTATCTCAGCTTGCCTGTTGTTCATTTCAGCTCTGCATGATGTTGCTTGTTTTTATTTTTTAAAAAAAAAGCCATCTCTTACCCTCTGCACGTTTTCTCCCACTGCAGACCATGGGAGCATGGTTGACAAAGCAGGTACCGTATCTGACTCTGGTGTTCTGTGGTAGTAGAAGCTAGCTGCTGCATTTGTGGGTTTTGGCCTGGCTTGGCTCTGTAGACTCTGTGGTGCTATCTGTTTATAGATTAGGGTGCCAGCCTCAATGATAACCTCCCTACATGTAGAGCACTCCCACTTAAAGTAGTGCACTACAGTAGGGGTTAGCTATCATTGAGCCTTGATGTGTTGTGGGGAATCATAGAGCTTAGTGTGGTAAAGCAGTGTTGAGGGGGGCTGTGCTGTGAATGTATGATGTGCATGCGTGTGAGCGTGTCCCCTTCTCTGTATTTTCTAATGCAGAAAACACATTAACACATAACTCTACTCAGGTATTCTCTTGAGGGGGGCTGTGCTGTGAATGTATGGACGTGCATGCGTGTGAGCGTGTCCCCCTTCTCCGTATTTTCTAATGCAGAAAACACATTAACACATAACTCTACTCAGCTATTCTCGTCAAGTGTTGTGTAAACATGGCTGCTTCACAAGAGAAGAAAATGGTGAAAGACTAAAATAACTTTTGAGGTAATTGGTGAATTTCATAGGTCACAGCTACATTATCAAGAGTGTGTGTGTGTGTTTACATTTTGATATTTGTGGCAACAATCACGACCATGGCACAGTAGGTAATATACAATTATTTTCTGTACATTTGTGTATGTGTTTTTATTGAACATGTGACTCAGTGAACATACAGTATTAATTCCAGATTTTTTTTTTCTTTTCATCTGAAACATTCTCCAACGTAAGCTACGACAAAAAGGAAAACCAGTCGTGGCTAAGGCTAAGACGTTGACGTTGATGCAAATAGAGATGGGTGGAGGTCCAGGGCGAGTTGTCTCACATGCATGGCAAGAATGTTTAATAGATAGCCCCACAGCTGAACCTCTGTCTGGTTGCGCAGAGCGGCACAGATTGCCTGACCGTACAGGTCCCCAGAGCACAATTGAGAGCATCCTCTCGCCCTCCACGCTTAATGGAATAGCTCTCATTGTTTTATGAAGAGCCGGCCTAGAGAAAAGGTAAATTGCAGGGTTAGAGAGGAAGCAAGACGGAGAGGGATGATAAAAGAAGATCAGATAGAGTCAAAGGGAAGCAGGTTAAAGAACATGTGGGGTAAAGTAATTAATATAATTTCCGAGCTCACTTATTAAGGAGAGGAGGAGTAGATGAGCAGAGTTTATTTTCCGGGGGAAGTGCAGACTTATCTATCTGCAGCTGTCTTGAATTTATGGCTGTGATCTTTACTGTATGAACTTTACAGGAGACAGAGCTGGAAACAGTGCAAATGGTGGAACTTTTTACCGTAAATTCTCATTATTTATCCATCACTTGTCTGTCTCTCTTTCTTACTTCTTCCTCAGAGTCTTAACACAATATATTTCTCCACCCAGTCATATACGCTGATACCTACACTGTGCAGCACACAAAGTGTGTGTGCTGACCCATAACCCAAGGCTATTTCTTCTCCCTTTTAAGGGTATTTCATCAGAGTCCAACTACATTAGTGGGGAGAGAGGGCTTAATAGTTTCTGAAATCCTACTTTATTCTAGTTAGTATGAGGGAGATATCAACTGGGCCCCAGCGTTAAAGAGAGAGGAGTTTTGTGTTGGCCTGCCCAAGCAAGCCAATCAATGCCCACTATGGATTGTCCTGTCCAAGTATGTCATAAGTATTTGCCTGCTTTAAATGGCAACTCCATTTAACGGGCAATCACTGCTAACTGCCTTTGTTCCCTCAACTCAATACTTTGGGACAATCTATTCCAGCCTGCCTGTTAATATAGCATCATGAGCAGTCCCCAGAAAATGGTAATAATTAAAGATAAAAACCTAAGCTCCTGCCCCTCCTCTCTCTCCTCTTTTGAGTTTTAACAAGATGGCACACTGTCTTTCCTAAAGTCCTCTGTTGACTTTCCTTCATCGCCTGGTGGCTGAGATATATGATAAAAAGCCAATCGGGGTGAAATGCCTGCTAATTTAGTGACTGCCACAGTTTAGATTGCACTATTTGTATTCATAATGCATGACTTTATTGATGCAGCAATTTGTTAGAGGGCAAAATCCTACAGTGCAACTTGAGTGAAAACATGTTCATCAATCTATCGAGCAGGACTGAATGAAAAGCACTTCATATTCATAATCTCTTACTGGGTTATTTTGTCCTCCCTCACTCTGTGTCAGCACTACTGAGTGGGAAAAGGCAGGTAATAGCTCTAGGGTGCATCATGCGGTGTGTGCGTGTGTGTGTGTGTGTGTGTGTGTGTGTGTGTGTGTGTGTGTGTGTTTGAGTAAGTGCCTTTGTGTGCATGCAAGTATTGTTTTATCAGTCAACCTTGTCTTTGCCTCCATATCCCATGGGTATAGACTTAAGAGCGTTACATCCTGCTCCCTCATTTATTGAAGAGGAAATCACTGTGACAAGTTTGTTTGAGGCTCTTTGTGCTGCTGGTGAAAACATTGTCATTGTAGATGATAAATTATAATGTGGCAAACACATAGACTCGTGTTCGAGCGAGAAAGGAGTGATTGAGATCGATATGGAAAACAGACAGGCCAGGAAGTTAAAGACCTTATTTGAAAAAGACATTGATGGGTAATATTGTCTCAGCGTGGATACAAACTATGAAATGGAACATAAAAATTATATTTTGAGATGTGTCAATCAATTCCTTTAAATTTCCTTTCCCATTGCAACTAGCCAACAGTGACTAGATACACTATATTGCCAAAAGTATAAACCTGCCTTGACTCGCATATGAGCTTAAGTGACATCCCATTCCTAATCCATAGGGTTCAATATGACGTCAGTCCATCCTTTGCAGCTATAACAGCTTCAACCCTTCTGGGAAGGCTGTCCACAAGGTTTAGGAGTGTGTTTATGGGAATTTTTGACCATTCTTCCAAAAGCATATTTGTGAGGTCACACACTGATGTTGGCCGAGAAGGCCTGGCTCTCAGTCTCCGCTCTAATTCATCCCAAAGGTGTTCTGTCGGGTTAAGGTCAGGACTCTGTGCAGGCCAGTCAAATTCATCCACACCAGACTCTGTCATCCATGTCTTTATGGACCTTGCTTTGTGTACTGGTGCACAGTCATGTTGGAAGAGGAAGGGGCCAGCTCCAAACTCTTCCCACAAAGTTGGGAGCATGGAATTATCCAAAATGTCTTGGTATGCTGAAGCATTCAAAGAATGGGACTAAGGCAATCTGATGGACTCATCTGTCAGATTGCCAGATGTAGAAGCGTGATTCATCACTCCAGAGAATGCGTCTCCACTGCTCTAGAGTCCAGTGGCGACATGCTTTACATCACTGCATCCGACGCTTTGCATTGCACTTGGTGATGTATGGCTTGGATGCAGCTGCTCAGCCATGGAAACCCATTCCATGAAGCTCTCTGTGCACTGTTCTTGAGCTAATCTGAAGGCCACATGAAGTTTGGAGGTCTATAGCGATTGACTCTGCAGAAAGTTGGTGACCTCTTCGCACTATGCGCCTCAGCATCCGCTGACCCCGCTTCGTCAGTTTACATGGCCTACCACTTCGTGGCTGAGTTGCTGTCATTCCCAAACACTTCCACATTCTTATAATACAGCAGTTGACTGTGGAATATTTAGGAGCGAGGAAATTTCACGACTGGATTTGTTGCACAGGTAGCATCCTATCACAGTTCCACGCTGGATTTCACTGAGCTCCTGAGAGCGACCCATTCTTTCACAAATGTTTGTAAAAGCAGTCTGCATGCCTAGGTGAGCGAATACTTTTGGCAATATAGTGTATGACTATGACAAGATGATGGTACTTCATGACCTTGAAAATTTTCTTATCTAGGCACCCTTAAATGTCTGTTTTTCCTTGCTCTGGAGTTGAGAGTGGCCGTGCTATGCCAGTCGCAGTATTTTCTCGACTGCAAGGCCTCAGATACTGGTAGAGCGTTTTGCGTAATCTAAAGTGAAGGTTTATTAGCTCATAGACTGTCACTGCACATACTCACACACACCCTCAAACATAATCCCACTCTTTCATAAGAAAGCACTGATCTTGGGCCATCAGAATCCCATTACCTACCATAGTTCATGTGCAAGACAGAGAGAGATTGTGAGAGAGAGCAAGAGTGTGATGATTGGGTGGATCTCTTTCAACTAAGTGAATCAAGAAATCTGTCTTCACAAACACATACGTTAGCAGCCATCACAGAGGCGTAGGGACAGACAGATGGGAAGGTGGTGATGAGAATTTATCTGCTAAATTAAATTAAATTTGATGAAGTATACTTACATTATGTTATCACATGGTTATTAAATTGAGTGAGACTCATTGGTTGCTGGTGGTGGCTTATAATAATATGAGCATGAATGTGTGTGTGTGCGTGTGTGTGTGTTTGCGTGTGTGTAAGAAAGTGCATGTTAATTTGCATATCATCAATGATAAAACAAATAAGCATCACTCCACTTCCCTCCTATCATCTGTCTCTCCTCCTGTCCTCCCGTCACAGACGGCTGTCCTAACTTGTGTAACGGGAATGGCCAGTGCATCATGGGACAGCAGACCTGGCATTGTGAATGTCAGACAGGCTGGAGGGGCCCCGGGTGCAGTGTTGCCATGGAGACCTCCTGCGCTGACAACAAGGACAACGAAGGAGGTGAATTGGGGAGAAAATTTTCATCAGTGATGCCTTCACTCAAGAATTGCCTGTGAAAGGAATAAAACATTACAGGGAAAGGAATTAATAGGGAAGGCAACTTATTTTAGAAGCATTTTGTTATATTTGTCAAAATTGTAATTATTAAATCGAATGCTCTGACAAAAAGAGAGAAAAATATTTCCTATCCTTGGTCCAAATAAAATGAACTACCAGCCTCCAAACAACATTTCTCAATACTAACATAGCTAGCTCAAGAGGAATAGCTAAGTTCGTTGTTTACATTTGGTATGATAATGTTAGGCTTGCATTAGAGAATGATGAGCTTGGGATTTTTGTGTTTGATGTTTTAACATCTAGCTTACTCTAGCTGGTTTCTCATGAGACGATTTCTCTATGAGTGTCCAAAAGAATCTTTCCTGTGAGAGTGAAAAATATTATTAAAATATTAAACAAACAATGGAAGAAGTAAGGATATTTTTTTTTCTTGCATTCCTCTGTCTGCTCTTTACCATCACCTCATTATTACTCATTATTACGCTCTATTTTTCTATCTCTCAGATGGACTCACAGACTGCATGGACCCAGACTGCTGCATCCAGAGTCCCTGTCAGAACAGCCCGCTGTGTCGGGGCTCCCAGGACCCTCTCCTGGTTATTCAGCAGAGCCCGACATATCAGCTCCGCATCCGCTCTTTCTATGACCGTGTCAAGATGCTTGTGGGACGGGAAAGCACCCACATCCTCCCTGGGGAAAATCCTTTCAACTCAAGGTATGGCAGGAAAACACAAACACAGATTACAAACATGCATTAGTGTTATTTTTTGGACACGCAGTATACCTGTGAGATTGCATGTTAGAGAATATTATCACTTTGATGCTCTTAGAAGGTTTAATATTCATCTATGAGAATAAATGTGTGCTATGAAAAATAGATTCAATTTAGATCCAGTGACATAAATATCAGATACACTTCAGAATGGTTCACAGAGCCAGCCAAGGCATTAACAAATCCCACAGCCAAGCCCTGTAGATTTGGCAGAGCTGTGAAAGACTGTCCATGGTGCTGATTCGTGTCTCCGTACATTGTCATGCACCATGAGGGGTACTATATTTCAAAGGAAATAGCTCATCAAAGTTAAGCTCTATGTTTCAATGTTATTCTATGTGTATCAGTTCTCTAAAGTGCTGCCATCAATGCACATACACATAGCCATCTAAATTGTCATGATTTATTTACATGATTGACGTGAACTAATGGGGATGGCAGGTGTGTTGATTGTTTCTAATTAAAGACAAGAGCGGTAAATGAATGGGCAAACTGGGTGATTGAGAGATGGATAGATTAATCATATCAGATGATTGATGGTTTTGAAGATTGGGTTGATAGAATGATTGTCGCTTTCTCTCACTCTGTCTCTTCTGTCCTCTTCCAGTTTGGCATCTCTTATCCGGGGTCAGGTGTTGACTACAGATGGAACCCCTCTGGTGGGGGTGAACGTGTCTTTTGTCAACTATCCCCACTACGGATACACGCTGACACGGCAGGATGGAATGTATGTACAACAGTTATCCAGCACTCCTTGCTAAAACTACCTCATCAGACAGGCTCTATTATGAGATTAGTTTAGATTAGATTAGATTAGATTAGATTAGATCAGATTAGGTTAGAAAACTATAATGATCCCATGAAGGCTTTTGCAGCCACAGATAATTAGATACAGCAAAGAAAGGGGATTTTAAATAAGAGTAGAGGAAATTAATTTACAACAACATAAGAACTGACAAGTTAAGTGAAAATAATGAGTAAAAATGTGACAATATACTGTATATTACTATATAATGCTATGCAGTCTACCAACAATTGCTAGACTGACTTGTATTTATCATTGATAAGGATGTATGTCAAGTGTATAATCTTACAACAGAAGCATAATAGACATGTTACACTATGTGAAACCAAATGTTATGTATATGAAAAACAACTTTGAAAGTTAATTTTTAAGCACCACAGTTCTTTGCTTTAATAGCTTCCTGCAGGACACATTTGGTTAACTTGCCTGACATGTCTTTTCTTTTCTCCTGCAGACATTCCAGTTTCCAGGGGAGTTTTAGGCTGCTTTAATTATACTTTTCTGTTCTCTCCCTACAAGTTATATTGAATTCATGTCTGGCTGACATCCATAACATGTTCAAAAATATGATCCATTGGTTCTTTCAACTGACCTCTACTCATTAAATGTGTGATTTCTGTTCCCTGTCTCAGGTTCTACAAGCAATGTCAGTGTTTTTCTTTGCAGCTTTTCCTTTCAGTTAGGCCGAGGTGACGCTGAACTATCTCAACTTCTAGTAACATTTAATTAACCTTGCATTTCAGGGGCAGTAACTCACCAGTTTCACAAACTTGTTACCATTCCAATGTCCCCGTCTGACCTTTTAAGTTTTGATGAGGGAAGCTCTTGGCCACAGCAGTTCTAGACATGTACAAAGCACCAGCTGTTTGCCATGGCAAACACATATGTGACCTGTTTCTATACTAATCACTAGCCCACAGCTGTTAATCATAATTTAGAGACAAAGGGTTGAAGAACATCTAATAAAATCACTTCTGCACTGAGAGAAGTGTTATAACACTATGCTATTTATATTTCAGACCTTTAGCTGTTCTCTAGATAGGCTGTCTAGGTGTGTTTGTCAAAAAGGTTTGTCACACCATAATGCAATAATTTTGAAATATCTATTCCAGGTGTTTTTTGTTGATGAATTCACGCAGTGGAGTAAATATTATATACAACACTGTGTATGAGTCCAAATGATCATCCACCTCAGCACATCCTCATCTGTACCTCATTCCCATCCTCTTCTTCAAACCTCCCCAGGTTTGACCTGATAGCTAACGGTGGTGCTTCACTGACTCTACGGTTCGAGCGTGCCCCCTTCCTGAGCCAGGAGCGCACCGTGTGGCTGCCCTGGAGCCAGTTTTATGCTATGGACACTCTGGTGCTTAAGACAGAAGAGAACACGATCCCGGGCTGTGACCTGAGCGGCTTCGTCAGGCCTGACCCTCTTGTGATTGCATCCCCTCTCTCCTCCTTCTTCAGCTCCAAGCCAGGGGAGAAACCCATCATACCGGAGACACAGGTGCAGTACCACTGACCACTGGCAGCCGGCTAATCTCCCTTTCTGGTTCCCTCACACTCTTCCTACGCTCCTTTATTCCTGACTCCCACCCACCCCCACCCCAATCCCACATTTGTTCCCTCTTTCTCTTATATTTCCTTATTTCTTTCATTGTTCTTTTCCCTTTTTGTCCTTCAGCCGTCAGTGGAAGCGTGACCCCCATTACTTCCGCTCTCCCTAATCCCTCCCTAATCCCTCTTTCTTGTCATCTCCTCTCTTTTGTTTTCCAGGTGCTACACGAGCAAATCGAGGTGCCGGGTACAAGTCTAAAGCTGTGCTACCTAAGCTCCAGAACCCAGGGTTACCGCTCATTGCTCAAGGTGACCATGACCCCGGCAGTGGTGTCCATGGGCCTGCTGAAGGTTCACCTGATGGTAGCAGTGGAGGGCCACCTTTTCCAGAAGTGGTTCCATGCCTCACCCAACTTGGCCTATACCTACATCTGGGATAAGACTGATGCATATGGACAGAGGGTCTACGGGCTTTCTCAAGCTGTCGGTGAGTTGTAGGGATGGATAGAGGAGATGCTGTGTTGGGACTTAGGGGCTTTTTTTCCAGTGGAGTAGGAACTATACCATTGAGGCAGCAAGAGAGTGCTAAGTGGGGAGCCAAAAGGACAAAAAATACACCAGAAACCCTACCTCTATCCACTATGTAGTAGACTGTTGAGTGTTTTTTTCCATTTTGTTCCCATTTGTCTATTTTTCATTGAAGCCTTGTGTCATTCAGTCAGCCAGCCGTAACTGTAGTGAAGGGTTATTAGCCATCGGGGTGAGTTAGCAGTTTGCTGCTGGAGCAGTAAGCAGGAGTCCAGGGGAACCTCAGTGCTATTACATTCTGCTGTCACAGTCACTCACAGATGCTGTCAGCCAAATACTGCTGTCAGGCCACAGATGCATTGGACATCTGGGGCTTCAGTGTGGACTAAAATTATGAGGGGTATACTGTGTGAGAAATCACATTCACTCATTTTCACTTCCATCATTCCCCAGAGGAGCTGTAATTTGACATTTCTCAAAGATTATAAACCATATACATGGTTTACAATTAAGTTAAAACAGGTATACTGCATTATTGTTTGCAGTGAAGCCAAAAGGGTACTAGCATCAACACCCTCACTGTGACTTGAGTGGGAGTTGATGTGCTAACACACTTTTCCTATTAGCAAGTTGGAATCCATCAACATGCATTCACTTGCACACATGCACACTCACCTTTTCCTCTCATTTCCCTCTTTTGTACATTTAGCCAAATCAGCTGAGACGGTCAGCTTGTGGACATTATTGGAGTAGTTGCAGAGCTTTCACCTCAGTCTGTGTCTTTAAAGGCCCACCAGGCAATATGTCCAATTAACAAGGTTTTGAATTGATTTAGCAACATGCGAAAGTGTTAGTTAGGGGCAAAGGCAGATTTTGGTACAGGTGCTAACTAGCTTCTCTGTGTATCACGTTTCACAACTTAAATGAACACAGGAGGTTGCGCTACAATGATGTTTTGCATTACCTTCTCTGTTGTTTCACTTATGCTTCTGTATTTTCTGGCCTTTTTTTCACCACTTCTTTTGTGTCCTCACTTCTATTTCTGTCATGTCTAACTTCCAATATGTAGTTTCAGTGGGCTACGAGTATGAGTCTTGTGCCAGTCTGATCCTCTGGGAGAAGAGGACAGCCATTCTGCAAGGCTACGAACTGGAGCCCACCAGTCTGGGCGGCTGGTCACTCGACAAGCATCACATACTAAACACACGCAGCGGTATGTAATCACTCACAAATATATTAATATTGTAATATTAATTTTATATACATATATATGTATATATATATATATATGTACATATATATATACATATATATATATATATATGTATATACACTGCTCTCACTGTACCTCCCTTATTCACATGGAGTTACCAGGTGCCTCTTTTTTTGGACATATGAATGAACTGATGTTCACCTGCTGTGACAATCAATGTACCATTGGAATGTAGGCCTGTTACAGTACTGTAATGTTTTCCTGAGAATAAGTTTATAGGCGAATGTTATAAAATGAATTAATAATAATAATTAATATAATTAATAATAAAAAGTCACTAATACAAGCAGATTGACAGCTATTCTGAACAAACAAATAAACACCACTCCCGGTAAATAGCTCTGATTACCTTGTGCTTTTTATTTTTGATAACCAAATATATGTTGGGAGATGACTTTGAAAGGATAGTACCATGCTAGCAGCTAAATGCTAACATCAGCAAGTCAACAAGTATAATGTGAGCTGGGGGCAGCAGTAGCTCAGTGCATGTGTATAAATCCTGTTTGAAATTAACATTTTCATTACTACCTACCCACAAAGCACTGATATCAAGTCAAGTCAATTTCATTTATATAGCCCAATATCACAAATTACAGATTTGCCTCAGAGGGCTTTACAATCTGTACAGGATATGATACCCTCTGTCCTTTAAAAACAACCCTCACATAGACTAAGCAAATTCCACCAAAAAAACTTTTAATAGGGAAAAATAAATGGTAGAAACCCCAGGAAGAGCAACAGAGGAGGGATCCCTCTTCCAGGATGGAGAGACATGCAATAGATGTCATTTACAGAGTAAGAACAATGAAAAACACTCGGTCACTCCATCTAACGACAGTTAATACATATGAAATTGTATGGCGAGAAAATGTCCAAGGGGATGAAAAGCAGTATCAAGGTATCGGAAATGGATTCTGAGCATCACGTCCTCCTCTCCACCACGCCAAACAGGTGGAGCATGGGCAGCATGTTCTCTCCACCATGCCAACCAGATGAAGCCTGGGCAGCATGTCCTCCTCGCCACAAGGCCAACCAGATGAAGCTTGTGTAGAATGTCCTCATCTCCACAAGGCTAACCAGATTAAGCCTAAACTTCATGTCCTCCTTTCCACCACGCCAACCAGATGAAGCCTGGGCAGCGCGTCCTCCTCTCCACAAGGCCATCCAGATGAAGGCTAGGCAGCATGTCCTCCTCTCCACAAGGCCAGCCAAATAAAGCCTCAGCAGCATGTCCTCTTCTCCACCACACCAAACAGGAGAAGACTAAGCAAGATGTCCTCGTCATAACTAAGCAAGTACCAAAAGATGAAGCCTGGACTGCCCAACCGCTACTCCACTGCATGAACTGGACCCATGGATACCTGTGAGATGAGTAACTTGCATTCATGGGAGGAAGAGAAAACACATCATTCTCTCCACTGCTCCAGAAGATGATGGGAATGTTATTAGTTTGGTAATGGATACATATGATGATATATGATAGAAAACAAAGATGTAAGGGATCACCAGAGTTATTATAAGTCATTGCCAGGAGGACATGGATGTCTGCACTAAATTGTAAGGGAACCCATCTGATATTTATTGGGACATCTTTTTTACCACACAAATGTCAGCTTTTTTCATCAGTTACTATGACATTCTGTACAAAAAGTAATAGTAAAGGTGGCACAGTGGTGCAGTGGTTAGCACTGTCGCCTCACAGCAAGAAGGTAGCAGGTTCAATTCCCGGCCTTTCTGTGTGGAATTTGCATGTCCTCCCTGTGTCTGCGTGGGTTGTCTCTGGGTACTCCGGCTTGTGGGTTCTCTCTGGGTACTCCAGCTTTCTCCCACCATCCAAAAACATGCATGGGTTTATTAGGAACCTATCTCTATGTATCCTGCAATGAACTGGCGACTTGTCCAGGGTGTGGCCTGCTTTTCACCAAGACAGCTGGGTTAGCCTCCAGCCCCCCCGCGACCCTATGTGAGGATAAGCGGTAGAAAATGGATGGATGAATGTCATTGCAAGTGGACTAATTGTTGTTGAGATATGGCTTCTGTTGCAATTTACTAAGATCCTCTAACTGAAATAATAATCCTGAACCTATTTATGTTTCTCGCCATTCCTCTCTCCCATCATCTATCTCCCATCAGGCATCCTCCACAAGGGAAGCGGTGAGAATATCTTTGTGACAGAGCAGCCCCCAGTAATCACAAGCATCATGGGAAATGGGCGGAGGCGCAGTATCTCATGTCCCAGCTGTAATGGCCTGGCAGATGGCAACAAGCTACTGGCACCGGTCGCCTTGGCCATGGGCATCGATGGCAGCCTCTATGTCGGAGATCTCAACTTCGTGCGCAGAGTCTACCCATCTATGAACACAACTGGCATCCTGGAATTAAGGTAAAAGAATAATCGATTAGAAAGCAGATTGGGATTTTTACCTCCGCCAAGGAGGTTATGTTTTCCCCCGGGGTTTGTTTATTTGTTTTATGTATGTTGGTTTGCAAAATAACTCAAAAAGTTGTGGACGGATTTTGACGAAATTTTCAGGATTGGGCGGAGGTGGCCTAACTTAAAACTGATTCATTTTTGGTGGTGATCGGATCCGATTCGATGGCACCACCAAAAGTGAATCAGTCCCGGTGAAAACATAACCTCCTTGGCTGCGGGGGTAACTTTTAATAAAAAAGTCACACTCTCAGAGTGCTTTTCTAGTATTTTGGGGTTTTTTGTTGATGCTACAGGAAAAAATACTGATGGATACAAGCTGATTAGATTAAAATAAGACCACAGGAATGGAAGACAGGTAAAGACTAGATGTTTCAGAACATTGTATATGTAGGATTGCATCCTCCCTTAACACTGGGGATAGCAAGGTTGAGGCAGGATTATACATTGCTCTAGAATCTCTGCAGACTGTGTGAATTAACATTTCTTTTGATGTGTTTTTGCTCTCATTTTCTACCTTGAAGAAACAAAGATTTCAGACACAGGTAAGATCTGTACGGCAATAAATTAAAAGTTTATTTTGCATATTTGAGTAAAAAAAGTAATTATCTTTTTCCTTCACCCCAGTAACAACCCAACCCATAAGTACTTCCTGGCAGTGGATCCAGTATCTGGGGCTTTGTTCATTTCGGACACCAACTCCCGCAGAATTTATCGTGTTCGCTCATTAACGGGAGGCCGTCTGCTGTCAGACAATGCAGAGGTAGTGGCGGGAACAGGGGAACAGTGCCTGCCCTTTGATGAGCGCTGTGGTGATGGGGGCAAAGCCACCGAAGCCACACTGATGAGCCCCAAAGGTGAGCCACTAGCAGAAATCACTAATAAGGTTGATGATTGAATAATTTAATTTAATTAATGATAGTCAGTTATCAAGCAAAACTGTTTCTTTCTCTAATTTCTGCTTTTAAAATGTGAGCAGCCTGCCTCTGAGTTGTCTGTGTTTATATCCTTATAAACTGAATATATACCCTTACCTGTCATCTGACGCTCAAGGAAATTGTGTTGCAGCCCGAGGGAGGTGCGATAAGGCCAATAATATATACAACAGTCCCCTTTTGCTGCCAAAACAGCCTTGACCCGTTGAGGCATGGATTCCATTAGACCCCTGAAGGTGTGCTATTGTATCTGGCACCAGCAGTTAACAGCAGATCCTAAGTCCTGTGAGTTGCGAAGCAGGGCCTCCATGGATCCAGCACATTTTTTGTCCAGCACATCCCACCGTTGCGCGGTTGAATTGAGCTGGGGAACGTGGAGGCGAAGTTCTTATTGTTGCTCCTCAAACCATTCCTGAGCCATTTTTGCTTTGTGATAGGGCGCTTTATCCTGCTGAAGAGGTCACAGCCGTCAAGGAATATTGTTTCTTTGAAAGGGTGTACATGGTCTGCAACAATGCTTAGGTAGGCGGTACATGTCAAAGTAACATCCACATGGATGGCAGGACCCGAGGTTTCCCAGCAGAACGTTGCCCAAAGCATCACACTGCCTGCGCTGGATTGCCTTCTTCCCGTAGTGCACGTACATCCACTTGATATAAAAGAAGACGTGATTCATCAGACCAGGCCACCTTCTTTCATTGCTCCAGGGTCCAGTTCTGATACTCATGTACCCATTGTTTGGCACTTTCAGCGATGGACAGGGGTTAGCATGGGCATTCTGACTGGTCTGTGCCTATGCAGCCCCAAACACAACAAACTCTGATGCACTGTGTATTCTGACACCTTTCTGTGAGAACCATTAACTTCTTTGGCAATTTGAGCTACAGTACCTCATCTGTTGGACCACACAACCTGGGCCGGCCAGCCTTAGCACCCCACTTGCATTAGTGAGCCTTGGCTGCCCATGAAACTGACTCAGGTTCACCACTTTGGACCACTTTTGATAGATACTGACCACTGCAGACCAGGAACACCCAACAAGAGCTACAGTTCTAGATGCTCTGAGCCAGTTGCCTAGACCTCACTATTTGGCCCTTGTCAAACTTGCTCAAATCCTTACGAATGCCATATCAACTTTGAGGACAAAATGGTCATTTCTTGTCAAATATGTCCCAGGTGCCATGGTGAAGAGATATTTATATACACAATGTGCCCATCTTGTGACTCTAAAGCTAAACTAAAGCGGGACAGACACAGAAGGAGGTTATAAACCAGATTAAACATTTAACTTGTTAATAGAATTAGATTTATGTGGATCATTCGATCTGAGAACACTATGACACCAAACTGTCAAGGATGTCACACTGTCACATTTCTTGCCTGTATGTGTATACATGTGGGACGGGGGGGGCAGACAATGAGCCACTGATGATTCCCTGTCACAGGCAAAGTCAGCCAGTCCCTTATCTGTCTTTCTCTCATTTACTCTGTGCCCTTCATTGTATCTTCCATCTGTTGTTGTGTATCTTGGTGCATGTTGGACTTATTTTAGGGCACAGTTGCCTCTAACAAACACACCTGTCTGAATGCGTGCTGCCTGTTAGACAGAGGAGGCAGAGACAGCACCACTGGTAAATGCGAGAAAATAAATGAAAGTAGAAAGGTGGGGACAGACAAAAACATAACATAAGAAGCAGCGAGGGGAAACCAAGGAAAGAAGTGAAGTGTAACAATGTAACCTTTCTAAAGAAGCTGCTTGGAGCCTATACTCACCCTATGGGAGGAGCATGAGCTGAGCTCTGCATCCCAGTGACTCATCCCAATACTAACACTTTCATCTAACAGTTCAGTGACCTTCCAACACTTTGTTCCCTCTCATTTGATGAAGCATTGAGAAATTCCGCTGTCACAGCTGCTATTC
The DNA here is from genome assembly GCA_029721515.1 of Synanceia verrucosa. Taxonomy (NCBI): domain Eukaryota; kingdom Metazoa; phylum Chordata; class Actinopteri; order Perciformes; family Synanceiidae; genus Synanceia; species Synanceia verrucosa. The sequence continues at coordinate 20,674,847 of CM056553.1, forward strand.
ATTTTCAGCTAGAGGGAAGAGTGAGGTTTAATTGACTTAAAATGTCAACAGGTTGCCTCGCAGTTTTGAGGTATGAGTCATCGCTCACAGTGTTCGTCACTGTTCTGACAGGTATTGCAGTGGATAAAAACGGGTTGATGTATTTCGTGGATGCCACCATGATCCGCAAGGTGGACCAGAATGGCATCATCTCCACTCTGCTTGGGGCCAATGATCTGACCGCTGTACGGCCACTGAGCTGCGACTCCAGCATGGATGTCAGCCAGGTATGGTGGTTGGGAGGGAAGTGCAGGAGAGGGAAGAGGTGACGGCGTGATAGATGGCAAGTTAACGGCCATGAGAGTACTGATCTATTATGATTTGTGTGGCTATGTTCCAGCCAGGAAGTCAGGGAGGTACTGATTTAGCAAAGGATTAAAGAGTCCATGTATAAATGAATGAATCAAAAGAGAGTGAAGAGAAATGCAGTCACTTATGAAAATGAAGAGGAGACTTGTCTGAACCTTGGCATGCTTTCAGAACACCTCCCTCAGTATAGATATTATCTCACATAGAGCTTTTTGTTTGTACCTATTAGGTGCGTCTCGAGTGGCCCACGGATTTAGCAGTGAACCCCATGGACAACTCTCTCTATGTCCTGGAAAATAATGTCATCCTACGCATCACTGAAAACCACCAGGTCTGTACCACGTGGCTGGATCACCCCTGTGTAACCCTTAGGGTGGCTTTGACAGGATTTAGTCCTAATTAGGCTCTCTCAAGCCAATTTATAAGTAAAAGTTCATATTCTAACTAGTTTTCTAAGTTTCACCATGGTGGCAACATTCCTGATTAATTAGCTTTTGGAGGATTCTACTTTCTGGAATTTTACATCACTTCGGAAAGTATCATCCACACTAGTTCAAGAGCTAACAATTTACCATTTGTGGAATTATCAACATTGTTTGATTATAGATGTAACGTCCTCTGTTGCGGCCCGCAGGTGAGCATCATCGCGGGACGACCCATGCATTGTCAGGTGCCAGGTATCGACTATAGCCTCAGTAAGCTGGCTATACACGCAGCCCTGGAGAGCGCCACTGCCATCGCCCTGGCCCACACCGGTGTCCTCTATATTGCTGAGACAGATGAGAAAAAAATCAACAGAGTGAGACAGGTATGAAGTCTGTATGCTGTTGCCCTGTTGTGTGGATTGTTTTAGAGTGACTTTGCTAATTTAAAACTTGTTGGCCAGCAAACAGACAGCACAGTTGTCTGCCTCCATGGGTGTTTTTTGAGATGTTCTGAGATTGCTTCAGATCTCCAGACACTACATTCAGTTTTTGTGGCAGCTAATGTTTCCATCCTTGTTGTTTTGATTACTCAAAATGAATTGTGTTTTTGCTGATACATTTTCGTTCATTGGGGAAATCAAAGCCATATCAATGCCCTCCTCTTCCGTATTCCGTCTGTGTATTTTCCTCAGGTGAGCACTAATGGAGAAATCTCTCTCCTGGCCGGCGTTGCCTCCGACTGCGACTGCAAAAATGATGTCAACTGCAACTGCTTCTACGGTGATGACGGCTACGCCCCTGACGCTGGCTTGAACTCCCCCACCTCCTTGGCTGTGTCCCCTGATGGGATACTCTTCATTGCGGACCTCAACAACATACGCATCAGAGCCGTGCGAGCCAACCGACCCGGCCCTGCCGTATCCAGTGTGGGCTACGGAGGGTCTGCACAGTATGAGGTTGCATCGCCAAGGGAACAGGAGCTGTATGTCTTCGACAGGGTGGGTCTTCACATCCAGACAATCAGCCTAGTGACAGGGGAGCCACTTTACAACTTCACCTACGGTCCTGACGGAGAGCTGGCCATGCTGGTAGATAATTGCAACAACACGGTGAAGGTGAGACGTGACAGCCAGAGCCAGGGAGGAGGTCCCGGCTTGCTCAGGCTGGTGTTGCTGCCTGAGAATCAAGTAGTAACCCTGGGGCTGGACCCCACCGGAGGGCTGCGAAGTGTGTCAGCCGTGGGTCAGGAGGTGGCTCTGATGGGTTACAGTGTCAACACGGGCCTCCTGGCTTCCAAGGCTGATGAAACAGGATGGACTACATTTTACCAGTGAGTGTCTGAATGTGTGTTTGTATATTTCCATCTGAAAGACAAAATGAAAGCATTTCACAGGTTTATGTTCTACTGCAATCCCAATTTTTCATCTGACTCTTCACACAGTGTACTGCTACCCCCAGTGTTAACTATTATAACTACAGCCAGTTCCTCACCAATGACTCACTATGTTCTTCTCTAGCAGTTTGTGTGAATACAACATAAACCGACCAAAACTTCCAATGCAACATTCGCATGGTTTATGCATATTGTACCAAATTCAAGTTACATGCTAACAACACGTATCAGATATGAAGTTTTAATTCAAATGCAGTGTAATAGCCCATTGCAGACGGACATGGCGACGTGCTGGAGTCAACAACAGACCACGGCGAGGACGTCGGCTATGCAACCTGGCCTCACGCAAGCGGTTGCGTACTGTTTGGTCTCTGTTGAAGATGAATATGGCGCTCCTGCCGAGGGGTGGTGACACGTGGCCTGGGAGCTCGTGGTCGGTCATTAGTGCGCCCTGTCTCATTATACTGGTTCCATAGATATGGTTCCATAGACAAGAAAAGGCCCTGACAACATGTCTCTGTGCCTGGCAACACATCTCTGTGCCATTCCAGCTGTCAGCATACCAATGGCCCTTTCTCTCTGATTTTGATGTAGTCGTGCCATTGACGAAAGTTTCACCAGGACAATGCAAATGAGTACTAAAGATAGCCATTGGTACGGCTACTTATTGACCAGGTTTTAAAAGGATTGGCGATTAAGATCTGCTCAGTTTCATCAGTGGTGACAAATTCTAAGGATGTGCAGTCAAGTGGAACAACAGATAGATAGATAGATAGATACTTTATTCATCTCACAGAGAAATTCATGTAGGCACACAGCAAACAAAAGTAAATCCTTTGAGATTTCATGTGATATTTCGTGTGTTATAACTCAAATTCATTGTTTGGCTTTGTGTGCCCAAAATTTCTCAATCATGGGAGTGTTGCATTGGAAGTTTTGGTCAGTATATATACAGTACAAACATGAGCATGTCTTTCCATCTCCTGCCTCCCAGGTACGATAGTGAAGGCCGCCTGACCAATGTCACATACCCCACGGGTATGGTAACAAGCCTCCACCGTGAGATTGAGCGTTCTATCAACATCGACATCGAGAGCTCCAGCAGGGACGACGATGTCACTGTTATCACCAACCTGTCATCCGTTGAGGCCTCGTACACCGTGGTGCAAGGTAGGCATTCCAGCACATGCGGTACAAGACAGTGCAGCAGAAAAAAATAGCTGGACAGGAATGTATAAATGCTTGTGAAAGCGCACAAAAGTGGGCTGAAGTCGTCAACATAGAGCATATCAATCTTTAATTATAGAGCAGCAGGTAAAGTTAAAGTGAGTCTGTTTTTGTGTTATCAATGATTTTAAAAAATATTCTTAGTATTCAAAAACACAGCCACCCTCTGTGATGGCGAATATGCACCAGCCCTGCCGACTCTAATTGAAAGTCTTGTAATTTTCACTCAGTTATGTGCCTGCTCTGGAAAATGATTTCCCTTCCCACGTCTCTCACTCCTTCTTATGGAGTAAAAGTACCAATATACAGCTGTTAATCATCCTGGGATAGGGATCACCCTGCTTTTGAATATCATCACAGCAAATATTTATTAACTTATGCTGAGTGACTCCTCCTTCATCCCTCAAGCTTTCTTCTCACACAAAGACATACATACATATACAATTCTCAACCAGTTCCCATGATCCCCAAGCCTATTAAGTCCATTTAGAGAGGAAGAAGGAGAGTGAATTCCAGTGGTGTGACAGAAGTATGAATGCAGACTGCAGTCTGGCCATCAAGAGAATAAGATGTAGATGTATTCAGTGATGCACCTGTGTTGCAGGAGGAAAAAGAGAAGAGTAGTTCCACAGAGCCGCAAGTCATTTAAGGTCTCTGCCACACTGTGTGGGTTTCGGCACAGCTCTCTGCTGACATACTCACTTAACCATCTCCCTCTCTCTCCGCTTTTTCTCGCTCTCTTCATTAACTCCTCCACAGTGAATTCGCGTTGGCCCTCAAGCTCTCATTCCTCTCTTTCCCTCTCCCTCGCTTCAGTTTTATTACAAGGTTGTTCAGACAGAGAGCGCAGAGAAGATTTATCTAAAGGCAGTTGCTGCCAAGTCAATGGAAAAAGCTTCACTTGTCTGTTTGAGGCATTGTTAAAATGGGCCTGGAGCTTTATTACAAATTTGCCTTATGGATTACTGTCATTTATGGTGGAGCTTCAAAGGGAGACACCATCTGATCCCCTCACCTTTTGTAAATTAAATGAAAAAAGTTCCCCTCCCTCTACATCGGCTAGACATTTCTGAGCTGGAAAACAATTTTATCTTTCTTTCAATCACTTTGTGATCAGGATGTCTGCTTTTAGACAGCTAAGAGAATTTTTTTTCCTCTGCATTCATCATGGGCTTATCTGTCTCCATTCTTGTGTTTGAGAGTGAGACATTAAACTGCAGAGATTGGGAGATTGTAGAGAGAATGAGTTTAGCCTGATTATTTTCATTCTGAATATTTTAGATGAATCAAGTCCTTAAAAATTGAGGCATGATCTGGTCCCTCAGCTTCAGGTTACCTTTTATGTAAGATTATCATAAACACACACAACTGTTATTAAACCTATTTGAATGTGTTTTGGGGAATCAGTTACTGTTTTTCCTACAACACTGATGACAACAGTGTCTGAAAGACACTGGCTGCTGTCTTTGCCAATGCTATTCCTGTGTGTCTCCCCCTACAGACCAGGTGAGGAACAGCTACCAGCTGTGTAATAATGGGACACTGAGGGTGATGTATGCCAATGGTATGGGCATCAGCTTCCACACAGAGCCCCATATCCTTGCCGGCTCAGTCAGCCCCACGATTGGCCGCAGGAACATCACGTTGCCCACAGACAACGGCCTCAACTCCATTGAATGGCGTCTACGCAAGGAGCAGACTAAGGGCAAGGTCACTGTGTTTGGGAGGAAGCTTAGGGTGAGTTTTTTTATATGTTGTGACGGCCTTGTTTAAAATTAAAAATCGCCTCTTCTGAAATTAAACTCTTTTTTCCACTTTCCTTTTAGGCTCATGGCCGCAATCTCCTCTCTATCGACTTCGATCGCAACACTCGCACAGAGAAGATTTATGACGACCACCGAAAGTTCACACTGCGCATCATGTATGATGCCCAGGGCCGGCCAGCGATGTGGTTGCCCAGCAGCAGTCTGGCGGTGGTCAACGTGTCATATTCTGCCACAGGACAGCTCGTTGGGCTGCAGAGGGGGAGCATGAGTGAAAGGACCGAATTCGACGCTCAGGGACGCATTCTGTCTCGCTCTTTTGTGGACGGGAAGGTGTGGAGCTACAGCTACCTTGACAAAGTAAGCACTCTTATCTTAATGTTGTCATCTAAATATTACTGAGGCAATTGCAAGAACAAAATAGTAATTTGGATTGCAGAAGTGAGTGAAGTAATACATAATTTTCATGTTTATGAAGATTCAAGTCAGCCAAGAGCAAATTACTGCTGGTACTGTTTCACAGGAGGCAAGTCATCCATTGATAACACTACTCCATTATCTCCCCCCAACCCCCCACCCTACTTCCAGTCCATGGTGCTGCTGCTGCAGAGCCAGAGGCAATACATTTTTGAGTTTGATGCCTCAGGTCAGGTTACAGCTGTCACCATGCCCAGCGTGGCCCGCCACACCATGTTCACACACGTGTCAGTTGGCTACATCCGCAACACCTATAACCCTCCCGAGAGCAACGCCTCCATCATCCATGACTTCAACGAAGACGGCCGACCACAGGCGACGCACTACTTGGGCACTGGCCGCCGTGTCCTCTACAAGTACGGGAAACTGGCAAAGCTGTCGGAGATTGTGTATGACAGTACCGCCGTCACCTTTGGCTATGATGAGACGGCTGGCGTGCTGAAGATGGTCAACCTCCAAAGTGGAGGCTTCTCTTGCACCATTCGTTATCGCAAAATGGGGCCGCTTATTGACAAGCTGATCTACCGCTTCAGTGAGGAGGGATTGGTCAACGCGAGGTTCGACTACACCTACCACGACAACAGCTTTCGCATCGCCAGCATGAAGCCGGTCATCAGTGAAACTCCGCTCCCCGTTGACCTCTACCGATACGATGAGATCTCTGGAAAGGTGCATGTCCCCTCTGGTCAATGATTTAACTTACAAAACAAACTTTATGCTTGTGAATTTGGCTTCTTTGTCTGGTAGAGTATTCACCTTCTCTCTAAAAAATTCTATCTTACAGGTAGAGCACTTTGGAAAGTTCGGGGTCATTTACTACGACATCAATCAGATCATCACAACCGCTGTTATGACGCTGAGCAAGCATTTTGACACCCATGGTCGCATCAAGGAGGTCCAATACGAGATCTTCCGTTCGCTCATGTACTGGATGACAGTGCAGTATGACAGCATGGGACGGGTGGTGAAAAGAGAGCTCAAAATTGGGCCATATGCCAACACCACCCAGTACCGCTATGATTATGATGGAGATGGACAGCTCAGCGGCGTCAAGGTGAATTTGAGAAGAAAGAGATTTGAATAATGAGTATAATGTCTGACTGGTCTTGACAGGGTGTTATGGATCCAATAGTCGATAAATTACACATTTACAAACTTCCTTGTTTCATCTAGGTGAATGACTGGTCCACCTGGCGCTATAGCTACGATCTGAACGGTAACCTCCATCTGCTGAATCCAGGCAACAGTGCCCGCATCTTGCCGCTCCGCTACGACCTTAGAGATCGTATCACCCGCCTGGGAGATGTACAGTACCGCCTTGATGAAGACGGCTACCTCAGCCAGCGTGGTTCAGACATTTTTGACTACAACTCCAAAGGTCAGCTGCTGAGGGCCTACAACCGCGGCCCCGGCAGCTGGAGTGTTGTGTACCACTATGACGGGCTGGGCCGCAGGGTGTCTACGAGGAACAGCGCAGGACAGCACCTTCAGTTCTTCTACGCCGACCTCAACCACCCAGCCAGGGTCACACACATCTTCAACCACTCCAGCTCAGACATCTCGTCGCTCTACTATGACCTGCAGGTAGGCGTGGGTGTACACAGATGTACATTCTTGTAGTGAATAATATTTTTCTGGGAAACTTGAATACTGATAAAATGTAGAACTTCATCCCCAAGTGTGAATTTTTGTCTGTTTTGTGATCAGGGACATTTGTTCGCCATGGAGGTGAGCAGTGGAGAGGAATACTATATAGCTTCTGACAACACTGGCACACCGCTGGCTGTCTTCAGCAGCAATGGACAAATGATCAAACAGGTAAAAAAAAAGTTATCTAATTTGCAATTCATTACTGCTGCATAAATTGTGGTAAACACAAATCTGTACACGGAAAAAGGGCATCTTAAAGCCTCTGCTTTCGTTGCCCAGGTGCAGTACACAGCTTACGGAGAAGTGTACCTGGATTCTAACCCAGAATTCCAGCTGGTGGTCGGTTTCCATGGCGGCCTGTATGACCCTTTGACCAAGCTGGTCCACTTCACCCAGAGGGACTACGATGTCTTGGCCGGACGCTGGACATCTCCAGACTACAACATCTGGCCCAAGATAGGGAAGGATCCCTCTCCATTCAATTTGTACATGTTCAAGAATAACAACCCCTTAAGTGACATGTTGGACGTCAAAAATTATGTCACAGGTAAGAGGATTAATATGCACTAATGTGTTGAATCATGGAGAATATTTCTTCATAATTAAGCCATTTTAATGTGGCTGGATTTTTGTTCGAAGTTGTCTGTTCCTCATATCTCTAGTGAGCAGATTGTTGTGGAAAACATGTAAAATGTATTGCAGATGGCACAGTAGCTGATGGCTGTGCATAATGCCAGATGTGTCACATAAGCAGCAAATTCCACTGTTTTGTAATAAGAAAAAAAGATTCATTTGCTTCTGTGTTTAACTCTTAAGTTACTCTGTTAATTAATTTCCCTGCTGTCTGCTGTAGATGTGAAGAGCTGGCTGGTGATGTTTGGCTTCCAGCTCAGTAACATAATCCCAGGGTTCCCTCGACACTCGCTGTACTTTGTGGAGCCACCGTATGAGCTGCAGGCCACCCAGCACTGTGAGAACGGACAGGTACGGAATTGGAAATTTTGCCATCAGCAACAGAATCAAGCCAATATTGACTCCATGATAGTGATTCAGCTGTTCATGTTAATACAGATCGCAGTCCTCTTTCACAACAAATTGTGTTTCAATACAGTGTCAAAGCTTTCTTCTATTTTCTCATGCAGCTCATCACTGGCGTGCAGCAGGCAGCAGAGCGTCACAACCAGGCCTTCATGGCCCTGGAGGGTCATCGCCTCAACAAAGAACGCAGAAGACGCAAAGACAAGCCGGGCCACTGGTTTGGGACCAGCACCCCCATAATTGGCCGAGGGGTAATGCTGGCTCTGAAGGAAGGCCGGGTGGTGGCTGGTGTGTCCGCTTTGGCTAGCGACGACAGCCGCAAAGTGGCTCTGGTGCTTAACGGTGCCCAGTACCTCGAAGGCACCCACTACACCCAGGATGGGAAGGACTGCCACTATTTTGTGAAGGTTGGCTCAGCTGACAGCGACTTGCTAGCCCTGGGGCTCACCAATGGGCGCAAGTCATTGGAGAGCGGCATCAATGTAACGGTGAGTGGGCGCTCAAGAAGAGGAGTGACCGTGGATTTTGCCGTTCCGTCGTTAGTGCTGAGCGTTCGTTACGGGCTGGCAGTAGACGTGGTGGATGAAGAGAAGGTGAGACTGTTGGAGCTGGCCAGGCAGAGAGCGCTGGTCGAGGCCTGGGCCAAGGAGCAGCAGAGAGCCAGGGATGGGAAAGGAGGTGGTCGTCTCTGGACGGAGGGTGAGAGACAGCAGCTCCTAACAACAGGCAGAGTACAAGGATACGACGGCTACTACGTACTTCCTGTGGAGCAGTACCCCGAACTGGCTGACAGCAGCAACAACATCCAGTTCCTCAGACAGAACGAGATGGGCAAGAGGTAACAGCTCTCCATGAACTGTTCCTTCTCTCCAAACGCTCACTTCTCTAGATCCTTTATTCCTACCCAGCCTCCTCAAAGCCCCACTTCTCTCAAAACCCATAGAGAATCAACCAACACGCGGGGTTACTCATGGAACGCTGCAGGGACTTTTGAAAAGAATGACATGTTAATTTTAATGCCACAGGCAAAAAAATAATAGTCTTATGTTTATTTTGTTTTTAACTTTGAACAACTGAAAAAACACTGAATAACTTTGAGAACTGTTGCTTAATGAATAAGAAGATTCCCTTTTTAAAAAAGATAGTGATATTTTCGCCCATATTTTTTGGGTCACACTGGGAGCGGCGGCCACTACAGCTAATGAACACAATGGTGGAGTTGTTCTGTGCTGGCTTCTGCAGCAGTTGGTTTTTCTGTCTCTAAATAGACACTAAAGGCACATGGACCAAAGTGGAGACAAAGCCACACCAGAAGAACAGCCATTACAACAACACATCAACAGAGGATGTCATAAACAGCAACAAGACAAGGCACTGTTGAAGGTCGCCCAATACTACGAGTTGTCTCCCTGTCTCAGGCCTCCCATTGTCCCCCGTGGCCCAGTCCTCTGCTACTGTGGTGGTGTAAATCCAACCAAGCAGTGTACACACACACACAGGCTAGCGGCGTCCTCAAACAAGTTCGAATTGTTAACGGACTGGAGGAAAAACTTTTTTTTTTTTTTAAAAAACTAAGTTGAAAAAAATTATGGCTATATTTGTGGACATGGTATCACACAGCATTGTTTATTTTGAAATGGGGTGAAGAATATTACTGTCCAACTACACTAAATTTCAGGATGTTGCGTATATTGTAGATGCTGTAGTTTTGTACGTTTCAGTCGCAGTAGAATTGTGAGACTTTCACCAACACACTTCTGTACATAGCGATCAACACACTACTCAGTCTGGAAAAAAACACGCTAATTTAGTATTTATTTCATTCTTTTTTATTTATTTATTCTTAGTACTATATGACAATCATGAATGAGTCACCACTTCTATTCCAAATGAGCAGTAAATGGATGAGTTTATTTTGTTTTGTAAATTAATTAAGAAATGTTCTTTTTTTTTCCAATTAATTTTAGTTTGCTGCCAGGGCAAATAATAGTCACTCTCAAAAAGAATAATTTATGTAATAAAGTGTTTTAAAAAAGGAAAAAAGTGGTTTATACTTTAAATAAAGTCTTTAAAACTGTGAAATCTGTTTTTCGAGCTATATTTCGATGTACAGTGTATAGATCTACCTTTATGCAGCACAGTAGAATATTGTCCAGAATATCAAGTTTTATATTTCTAAGAGGAAGTGGCTTGTAATGTGCAAAATCTTTAGCTGGTCTTACTACTTTAGATTTTTGTGGCACTCTAATATTCCATATCTACAATATCCCCAGTTTGTTGTTTTTGACTGTTCTTTTGTCTGGAAGCTGAGATATTTCTGTCTTAGATCCCAACAGCAGTAGCAGTAATGAATCCCTCTCACTGTGAAGAGACTCGTGCTGGATGTCATAATGTACCAAATCAGTATTATCAAAAGGATGATTCTTATACATTCACTGAAACGAGACTCTTCTTGAGAACCTTATCAATAAAACATAATTGTTTACTTCAACTGAGCAGCGTGTATGTCAGTTTCATAAATTTTTTTATGTTTTTGAAGTTGATGATCTTTTGACAACAGCAACTTCAACCGCACTCAAATGAACATTAACATTTGTTGTATTTCAAAGAAATCTTTGGAGTACTGTTGTTTACTGTGATTAATTCAAAAAATCATGGATTTTGCTTTTTGTTAATTGTGCATCAGCCTACATGTTTGCTGAATATAAACACAAACAACACTGTGTAAACACACAAAGGCCAAATTGTTTTTACTATGACTCTTTCATTGAGTCTAAGTTAACTTTATTATAACCTCTTTACGATTGAGTGCTTACGGAAATTTTCTCTACTAAACCCCTTTCAGCAGTGTTTAAAAATGTCCATAATCAGTATTTTTAATAACAATCATAGTGTATATCCAACGTTATTTGCCAGCCTTTTTAGCACAACTGAATTGTGCTAAAAAACTGTCATAATTTATTTTACCCTAAAAGATAAAGACCCCATAACGACAAAACAGGATTGGTTTTAATAAAAAAAAATAATTAAAAAAAAGGAACAGAACTATCATGACACTGGGAACCTGAAATCAAAGCTACATGGAAGTCATCAGCTTTTCCGTATAAAAACTCCAAAGACCACTGCATGCTACCAGGTAAAAGTTGCAGTTATTCATTAATATCCTTAAGTATTTAAGTAAAACTACAGAAGAACAGCAAAAAATTATTGAAAACTATTACCCTCCACATAAATGTTGGAGAGTAAAACATAACGATACCCTCAGAATCATAGTTGGGTACCAACATTAAGCAGCACAAAAATGAAATGCTTGAGTAAAGTGCAATCTGTGTGCCACATACTGTTAATGTGTCAAGCAGGCAGCCATGTTGAAACAAACATCCTGCTGCAGCCAAGTCATAAATAGTAGAATGAATCTGGCCCCAACCCCAAGAGTACACACACACGCGCCCACACAGGCACATGCACAGACAAAAATGACAACGCCTACCATTTCATGGGAATAAATTGTTTTAATGCGTTTCTTCATCCAAAGCAAAAAAGGCATCCGACAGGTCATTTGGTTTGTTCTGTTTATCAATTAAACTTTCTTTTTTATCTCCATGTGGTAAAAACAATTGTGGCCATCAACTGTTGACAGTAATCAAACATGAATCACCATTGTAATTAAAAAAAAATGCATTAGTATGATTCCATCTGAAGACATGATGTCGGTAAAAAACAGCTTCTATGCAAATCAAAAGGGATACATTTCAAGCTTCAAGAGCGTCCTGTGGCTCATTAATAGCCGGGGTGTTGGAGGCCTTTGGGAGTGTCGGGGTATTGGAGTGTATATATTACAGAGGTAATTGTCATAAAGTGCCATAAAGAGATTCACACTAGATGAGCCTGAGATCCAAGTACACTGCATGAGTGTATGTACCTTGTTTTGTGTGTGTGTGTGTGTGTGTGTGTCTATTGTATGTTGGTGTACGATTACAACGAGGAGCAGGTTATGTTGAGAAGCTCAGTACAAGCTGCTACAGAGTAGCCCCCGGACAGTTAGTGAGTGCTGAGGGATTCAAAGGCTGACAAATTTTTCCCAGAATCCCTCAGCACGAAAGTGATGGAAGTGGCTCTGGACAGCGACTCCAATACAGGTTCCAGACTTTTACTTGAGTAGTATTGACTGATAGTATTGGGGGGTGGTTTTAAAGGAGTAAGGGTAAAAGGCTGATGGGGCCTGAGGCACAGAAATGGGGGCGCAAAAGGGGAGACGGACCATTGAGGCAATAGTTATGTCAGCATGTCCCAGAGACAACAGCAACAGAGAGCCGTCCAGCAGGCCGTCAGGCATGTGTCTCCTGTGTCGTCCCTTCTTCTGTCCTCCACCACGTACACTGGAGTGTAAAAAAAAGAGAGAGCGGGTTGACCAGGTAATACAGAAAGGGACACAATTTAAACAAAGCAATTAGCAATTCTTTTCCTCAAAAAAGAAAAGAAGAGATGTTTCACTGTCAAGTTCTTCTTCAGTAGCTTGAGTGTAACCACAGCTTCTATGCTATTATATTTTCCTTTAATTACGCTCATCATGGCAACTACTTTGAGGTATCATTAAGCCAATGAAATGAGTATACAGATCTCTAACAAGGCATTTCCTTTGGCTGTATGTATGGCTGCGGCTTCATTTCACCATCAGTCAATTCATCCAAATAAGTCATTTGAATTTTATTTGTAGTTCACATTCACAAAAAAATCCTGATGTTTGCAATTTATCATCCATATGGTTCAGTATTTGAATCTTTGAGTGCCAAGGACGTATATTAACGTCCTTCAAAATAGAATGCTTGAGTGCCATAAATGTATATATACACTATATTGCCAGAAGTATTAGCTCACCCATCCAGATAATCAGAATCAGGTGTTCCAGTCACTTCCATGGCCACAGGTGTACAAAATCAAGCACCTAGGCATGCAGACTGCTTTTACAAACATTTGTGAAAGAATGGGTCGCTCTCAGGAGCTCAGTGAATTCCAGCGTGGAACTGTGATAGGTTGTCACCTGTGCAACAAATCCAGTCGTGAAATTTCCTCGCTCCTAAATATTCCATAGTCAACTGTCAGCTGTATTATAAGAACGTGGAAGTGTTTGGGAAAGACAGCAACTCAGCCACAAAGTGGTAGGCCACGTAAACTGACGGAGCGGGGTCAGTGGATGCTGAGGCGCATAGTGTGAAGAGGTCGCCAATTTTCTGCAGAGTCAATCGCTACAGACCTCTAAACTTCATGTGGCCTTCAGATTAGCTCAAGAACAGCGCACAGAGAGCTTCATGGAATGGGTTTCCATGGCCGAGCAGCTGCATCCAAGCCATACATCACCAAGTGCAATGCAAAGAGTGGGATGTAGTGGTGTAAAGCACGCCGCCACTAGACTCTAGAGCAGTGGAGACGTGTTCTCTGGAGTGACGATTCACACTTCTCCACCTGGAAATCTGATCAATGAGTCTGAGTTTGGCGGTGTCCAGGAGAACGATACTTGTCGGACTGCATTGTGTCAAGTGTAAAGTTTGGTGGAGAGGGATTATGGTGTGGGGTTGTTTTTCAGGAGCTGGGCTTGGCCCCTTAGTTCCAGTGAAAGGAACTCTGAATGCTTCAGTATACCAAGACATTTTGGACAATTCCATGGTCCCAACTTTGTGGAAACAATTTGGAGCTGGCCCCTTCCTCTTCCAACATGACTGTGCACCAGTGCACATAGCAAGGTCCATAAAGACATGGATGACAGAGTCTGGTGTGAATGAACTTGACTGGCCTGCACAGAGTCCTGACCTCAACCCGACAGAACACCTTTGGGATGAATTAGAGTGGAGACTGAGAGCCAGGCCTTCTCGTTCAACATCAGTGTGTGACCTCACAAATACGCTTCTGGAAGAATGGTCAAAAATTCCCATAAACACACTCCTCAACCTTGTGGACAACCTTCCCAGAAGAGTTGAAGCTGTTGTAGCTGCAAAGGGTGGACCGACGTCATATTGAACCCCATGGATTAGGAATGGGATGTCACTTAAGTTCATATGTGAGTCAAGGCAGGTGAGCAAATACTTTTGGCAATATAGTGTATGTCTTTGCTTTTTCGGGCAGCAGGGACAAAAGAGCGCTCTCACACAGCCTGTGAGTCATATTGGGGCTTCTGGGACTTGCAGTCGAGACAAAGAGATGGTATAAGCCACAGAAATCAAAACAGGAAGTGGAGATGATCGTGATTAGAGCGCAAAACAAACTGAATCTGGATGAGTGGTGATTTTGGTGAAAATGGCCTCAACTCTCCTCCAAACAAAACAAGAATGGAACAAGGTAAAACCTTTTTTTTCCATGATGAAATAGTCTCTTCTTTCATTTGTGCTATTCTGTGTTTTCAGAGTCATAGTACAAAATATTCTGTGCATCATGAAAGATGAACCAAAATGGCCAAAAAAGCTGGCACAAGGCAGTTTATTGTTTAAAAAAAAGGGCTGGCAGTCAATGAGTTAATAGCCAGGTGCAGTGACTCATGACACAGGGAAATGTGTTACCAAGACGACCAGCATCCTGGTCAACAAAATGAGTGAAGCAGGCTGACAACTTATCACACTGAGCTCTGCTATTGTTACACGTTAATGATTGGCCCATATTTAATAATGAATGTCTCTGTCAAGGATCTGGATATCAGAATGTTCTCCTTTGATCAGTCACAAGAGGCTTATCTTAAGTCACTTACATGAGCAGTAACACCTCAGCGCTCCTTAACATAAGAACTGTGTCCTTTGGAAGCAGCGCTTTGCATAATCATTTTGAATATTTCACAGCAACATGTGTGCTTTTCGGTTTCACAGTGTTCTGAATGCTACGTTGGGAGTTGCCGACACAATTTTTTGATGCTTTTTAAATCCTTAATGGCTTTCACTGCACGCTCACAAGGTTTTTCCATTTTTGCGAATCCAGTTGTTGAAACAATCCATTCATTAACCAATCAATTAACAGACATAAAAGGATGGGGTGACTATTTTGATCAAACATTTGTTGTCTTTTGGCAGAAAAATCCCAAAAATTTAAGATTCCACCTTCTTAGTTGTAAAGTGAATACTTGATTTATCTTTATTAAGTGTCCCAGTAATCTATGACAATCTGGTCCAAATCCAAGAGGTCAGATACTGAGGCTTTGTCATGGCCATCAACATGAGTTACCAGGAGTTAAAAACCATTAAGTGCAATGTAAACCCATCCATGCCAATAACAAGCACTCAGAGACCAGGGGTGTGGTGATGTAATACAAAGACACACACGAGGCAGACAGGAGAGGAAGCAGACAAACTTAATACTTTCATCCAGGAGAACAATATTTGTAACCCACATCACACTATAATCAGCTATTCATTTGTCCATGTCACACAATTACAAGGTTCAGTGTAATTTTCAGGGCCTGACAAATGTGGATTTATGTCTACAACTTTAATTTCACTTTTAACTTTCAAGAACAAAGACGTGAACTTGTGTGAAATAAAATTACAAAATTACAGTAAATTTCTATAATAAATAATAAAATAAAATTAATAATAACATTAACATAAAGGCCGACATGGCGGTGCACTGTCGCCTCACAGGTACTGGCCTTTCTGTGTGGAATTTTCTGCATGTTCTCCCTATGTCTGCGTGGGTTCTCTCTGGTTACTCCGGCTTCCACCCACCATCAAAAGACATGCATAGGAATTAGGTTAATTGGCTAATTTAAATTGAATGGCTGTCTGTCTCAATGTGCCCTGCAATGAACTGGCGACTTGTCCAGGGTGTCCCTGTCTTTTGCCCTGAGACAGCTGGGACAAGCTCCAAATCCACCTTAATCTGCAAAATTCTGGCTGATGTTGATTATTCTTTAAATCAGCCTATTAAATTGGCCGTCGGGCCCTAATTAACATGCTAGTAGATTAGCACTTCCTGTATCATCGGTGGTCTTACAGTTATCTGTTCTCAGGCTATTATGAATACCATCTCTGTCTCACATTACAACTCACCTGTGTTTTTTGGAGCTTCCCCGTACATGGGCCCAGGTTGGGGTCCTCCCTGCCAGCCAAATTGTGGCTGTGATTGTCCAGGGTACCCATAAGGAGGCTGTCCTGGACCAGGATAAGGACCTCCAGGGCCCGCTGGTCCAGCAGGGTAGTTGGGGTACGCTGAATTAGGCTGCTCCATGTTTACAGGGTATCCCATCTGTGGAGGGTAACCCTGAGGTGGGTAGCCTTGTGGAGGTGGGCCCTGGGCTGGGTAACCTGGAGCAGAGGGGCCACTGCCTGGGTATGGAGGAGGCTGCTCAAAATTCATCTTTGGCTTCACCTGAACAGAAAGAAAATAGGAGGGATTGTGTAAATGATGTCACCTCTGTCATGTTCATTTTGAGGGTTAATACAAAATAATAATAGAATAATACTTGGTGCCACACACTGGAAATGTGCAGCTTGTTTTCTGCTTTTATGCAGACATACTTGTAGAAGGTCATCATATAAATTCAAAATACATTAAAGTGTATGATTAAGATCTAAATACATATTTACAAGTTGAGTATATATGATTATACATATCAATTTGAATGGAACAACACACATTTTGGGGGTATTATATAATTACATCGTGTAATTATATAATACCCCCAAGTCTAGTTAGTCACACTCAGTAGTTACATTTGACAATGACTTTGGCTGGGTCCTGATGAAGGAACACAACACTTTAACACAGGCACAAAAATTATGAAAATGTTTTCTAGAAGAGAAAAGGTATGTTACATATCGCTGCTCTCTTATTGTGCTTGTTATGAGGGTGTCTTAGTCATAACCCATACCAGCCCTGCCACTGATAAGCACCATTCTCTTATTGTTAACAGTGTACAGGTTGAGGCTGTAACCAAATGGGAAAGAGAGAGAGACTGCAGAGACCAAACAAACTAGTAGTGATTGTGTCTTCACACTTTGACACACAACAACAATACATGTTCACGGTTTCCGTGTTGATGTGTGAGACAAATAGAACAGAACACTTGAGATTTTGATGTTGTCCCCTGACAATTTTAATTTTCCAAGCTGTTCATAAAACACAATAAATGTTTGCGATTGGCTTTGTGTCTAAAGGTTAACTGTTCTCCTCTGGACCTGGTGTGAAGCAAGTGTGTTGTCCAACCTGCCCTTAATGGCTGCTGATAAGGCACACATCCAGGTCCATCGCACAACCCTCAACACTTACCTTCACGGGCCTGCTCATGTAGAACAGCCACAACAAAAGGAAAGTGAGCTGGATGGAAAATTTAATCACCACTGCGCCTCCCAGGATTCCTCTGTCACGTTGTATATATGTACACTATAAACAACTTAACAGCACTCCCTTTTCCTCAGCTCCTTTCCAACCACATCCAGTCCTCTGCCGAGAACAAAGCAATGCAGTCGCACACACAATGTTTATTTATTGGAAAAACAGTACTGTATTTATTAGGTTCAAAGTACAATAAAAACCTCTTCAATTACCGAAGTACCACAGTGTTTAAGGATAGCTCTTGGGTCGTGTTATACACTACATTTCACACTAATTTATCAGTAGCACAAAGCAGAAAGCAACAACAGAAGAAATCCAACTGTTGATGTCATACTCAATGACTACATCCTGTTTTAACGTCAGCAATAAGCTTCTCTGCACTTTCCAAGAGACACTGGGACAGATGGCAAGACCTCTGCAACCATGGTTACTGTGCTCCAGAAAAAACTGAGTGATCCCTGGTGGTTTGTTTTTAGTAAATAACATAATTATCACATCTCTCTATATCCCTGCAACCAGGGAAGCATCTTTTGTGGTCTGTCAGGTCTATGCTCCACCTCACAAGTCATTTGTGATAAAGAGGTCTACAGCATCAAAGTTCACCTTGTAGGTCACCTCATCTTTTATTGTACTAATAAATCTGCAACAGTCATTGATATCTGATTTTGCATAATTAATAACTGATTCACAGTATGGGTGTGTGTTCAGTAGTCATCTGCATGTTTGTGTCTTGTTTTCCCTCCTGTTGGATGGCAAGTGAGCTTGGACAATGTTTCCACAACAGTATCATGGTGATAATATTGAATACAAGCACCATCCAGCCAATTACTTCCCTCCAACCTTGTTGACAAAGGAGGAAACAGGTGTAGTAAGATGTGTATCATTATAATGGAAGCTTTAAACAATTGATGAAAGAAGCCTGATGAAAGTTATTAACCTTCATAAAAATATACAAAACGGACTTAACATCACCATTAAAAACTTCCCTTTTTTATGTGGAAGTTTTAACAGGAAATGCTTTGCAATAAAACTGACCATGTGAGGTCTTTTAATTTACTGCCAACAGAGGGTTGCACAATAAAATGCAGGTGTGATCTGATAATAGCAGAAAGTACATTGTAGGGCAGAGGTATTAACATTAAAAACGACAAATTCTTAGTTTATCACTATAAATATGACCCAAAAATGGCTAGATCTTAGGTACATTGTGTACTTTGTTGGCCTACCTTATAGCGATAGAGCTTTATTGAACTGAGACTGCACTAACCTAGGCAGCCCTGTAGCCTAGCAGCCCATGTTTACTACGTCTGAAGACATCACAAGACACAGTGGCCCTTTGAACCTAATTAGAAAGAACCAGAACCGCAGCTCATACAAACACACACAGGCTTTGGCAGAACATATGTACTCAACTAAGTCACGACAAACTGCTAAAAGAAATAATATATAATAATTAACAGCATCAAAAATGATCAAGATAATTGAGTTCGGGCCGATAAGGTAGTTTGCTAGTAGCTTAATGTTACCATATTAGCCGTTTTTGTATCAACAGTCAAGTGATACCCGTATTGTAACGTTAGTAATATTAGTATATTTCACGCAGACAGTAGGTTTGGTTGTAAATACAATGTTTAAAAATTATCACAAACTGCTGGCAATAGACTAGTAGAAGTGGCACCTGCAGGCCACAACCCACCACAGCCCCCTAAATTCATGATGACTCGTTTCATAAGTCCTCAAAAACAATTAATACGGAGCACCTACCTTTGAAATAATAGTATCCCGACTTGCGGTAAATATCAGCGATGTCTGTGTCGAAAGAATAAATTTCGACACGAGTTTCCCTGCAATTGTCCTTTACCGCAATGAGGGACCTTCTTGTGTCTCGCTAGAAACCCTGTGCTTATCGCGGTCGAGGGACGTGACGTCATTGGGATACTGTGCTGGTTGGGCAACAAAGGAGGGGATTGGCTGATGTGACAGTCCGCTGCTCACAGCGTCCAATCACATGACAGAGCAATGACCGAATGGGACGTCGGGGAAAAGTAAATGACTCCTGATCATCTAACCTGATGAAAGATTAAATAAGCCTACGTCACTAGTAACGAGATAGATGCGAGGAGAGAGATGTGTAATGTGTAATGAATAAACATTGATCAGTGGCCTTGTTCTGTTCGTTTGTGGAATTGATATATGGTATTTGATTTCAATCAGTTTATGGAACATATCAACATTCCACTCTTATGTTATCTAGAATTTAATATAATTTCACATCAAAAATATTTTGGAACTACTTTTTTTATGAAACAACATCATTGTGAATTATGTATATTCATCATATGCATTTGTTTGATTAAGCGCATTACTGGGAATTCTCCAGCAGATGTCAGACTATTCCCTGTCTTTTCTTCCCTGAGGTACAGGTTGTTTCTGATTCGTACACTACAGTGAAAGTTCAGTGAGATGCTTCAGAAAAGTTATTCAGGAAAGGCCCTTCAATAGAATCCAGCACATGAGGAGCACTTGTCGAACTGATTTAAACAAAAATCAGAACACTATGAGGACCGCTCATCAAAAGAGCAAAAAAAAGTCAACTGGACTGCTTGAAGTTTGTCGAGCATGTTTCACCTCTCATCCAAGAAGCTTCTTCACTTTTAAATGACTGGTAGAGAGTCCATATATTTATGCTCCTGTTGGAAAAATAAACAACCAAACAACTGAAACCACCAAAACAAGAGGTTCCATTAAGAATCAATATCATTCATCATTGTCCCTCCTACTCTTATGTGAGCCGTTAAGGTTAGCTGCACACAGGTGTGAAGGGGATGCATGGGAATGAAGTTCAGTACTGTGTTGTAGGTAGCTGATGGATTGCATCATATTCCTCCCCCCTCTGTTGAGTTTGACAAATACGGCTTCTTTGATTCTTCTCTCAATCTATCTGTCTCCCCTGGCAAGAACATGGACATTATTGTCCTCAGAGGATTGACCTGTGTCTTCCAGGTGTCCACTGAATTCCTCACCACACTGGACAGCATACACCACATTACTTTGTTTGTGCTGGTGTGTTTTATTCTTTAGGTGGACCAGCTTCTGCTTCAGTGTGTTAATGGGTTTGAAGTGCATAGGAATCTTGTGTTTACTGAAATTTTTCTAAATTTTTTTTCCTGACACTCCTGCAATGTAGGGGATGACAACAGAAATCGGTTTGTCTTCCCTCTCCTGTTCGTTGCTGTTCCTTGTCTTGGTTTTGATAGCCATATCTTCAGTGTTCCTGATGTGTTTTTTAAACATGTATCAGAAGAATACTTTTGTAATTGTAAGATGTTGTAGAAGACGAGCCAATATGCGAGTGGGTATTCTCATCATTTTGTTATGACAAGGAAGAGTTATGGCTCTGGGGCCTCTCTACACATATCAAGCTCTCAGTGTCAGTGTCTGTGCTCTTTTTTAGATGGGCAGGGACAAGACAGCTCACAGATAGGGTGAAACACACATGCACATACTTTGAAACATGCATATACGTGGCATATACTTTGTTGTATTCATATACAGGACACAGGATATGGAGGAAATGTCTGAAAGCAATGTGAAGTGGAGCAATGTTACATTGCTGGACAGTACATTGATAACAAAGTATCACATTCGGTATAGCGTTGGTATGTTTATTATTAACCTGTACAGTACTGTAGCTGTCAAGGGATTGTAGAGCCAGAAGACAAGGACTGTAAACATCATCTCAGTTCCTCCATCAGACACAGAATCAGACATGATTACATGAGTACAACAACATGGTAGCACACCAGCAGCCAGCCAACACGACAGCTTAAAGACAAGACTTAATGATAAGACGTGCAAGCTTTCATCACAAGTTGTGGACCATCAGTGACTACAAGAAACAAGAACCTGACCTTTGACATACGCATACTAAGCTAAATTTACAGCTCGTACAAAGTTGTGCATGGAAAACATGTTGGTGCAAAGGTACTGTTACTGGTGACACATTAAGCAATAGCCGACAGCAGCTGTTGAAAGACTGATCTGAGACAGTCCTATGAGGCTTACCACAGATCCTGCAACAAGCAGTAAAGGAATAAATACTACATATGTATATGTTTGTATATATATATATATATATATATATATATATATATATATATATATATATATATATATGTATATGTGTGTGTGTGTGTGTGTATATATATATATATATATATATATATATATATATATATATATATATATATATATATATATATATATACATAGGACCGCTGCATTAATTCCATCCCGTAAGGACAGTGATTTGCCATACAAAGCTTGTTGTATAGTAAACTGGACTGACTTTCAATGTGGGTCCGACATTTAATGTTTAGAGTAATTCTCTATACTTTAAGACCTTCATATACTGTAGTTCTTTGTTGCATCTGCAGGAGCTAAACATGTTTAACTACTCAAAAAAAGTCACTCTGGGAAACACTCCCATTTTAAACCTCGCTGCCATCTACACCCTGTCATGATAGATGTGATCAAGCAGGCAGTGTGCATACGAGTCTCTGTTTACATCGTTGCCACAGTGATTCAGCCCAAGCCTGTACCAACAGCTTCAACACAACAGGTGACAGAAATAGAACCTGGTCTGGAAGCGGGGGGGGGATAAAAAGGGGGAATAGTCTGTGTATGGGAAAGGCCAAGAAAGATTACGAGAGTTCATTGAAACTCAGAGGGAAGGCATGGGTGGCTGCCTGGAGGGAAGTTGTTCACAGTTGAACAAGGGTGATATTATCTGAAACCAAATTATATGAATGTTTGACTGAAATGTATTTTATTGTTGGCAATAAAATTGTCCCTATAGCCACGTGTCCAAAATGAGTGTTTATGTGTCAAATATGAGTAATAAACAAGCTGATCTCTCATTCTTAGCAATGGACCACCACTACCATAAGAACATCTTGACATAATTCAATTTATCAATTTATTTATTATTATTTCGTGACCAATGAGTGCATTTTAGAAATTATGCATAGGTGTACACTGAACGACAATAATATTCAATCAAAAATAAGCAATAAACAAAAAAAAGCAAACAAACCTAACCTAACCACCCTAACCCTAACCCAAAAAAAACTGTTTATTGTCATTATATGATGGTGCATAAAACGAAATTAGGACCCCAATCCCATCCCAAACCCCCAGGGCACAGCCGCAGCACCCCAGGAGCGACCAGCTGCAGCCCAGGGGCTCAAAAAGCAAGACACTGGTGGAAAAGAACACCTCAATAAGGAAAAGCAAAAGAGATATAAATATATAAAATCTTTATTATAATCTTTTTCCTTTCCAGTAAAACATATTAATTGCTGAATTTAGAGAGGAGAACCAGCCAGGGTGGGTTTACAGGGGTCATGGAAAAAAGATTTTTGGGAGGATTTTCATCTTTACTGAGGAAAAATGGCTGATTAGTGAGAATGTGAGTTTGTTCCATCTGTCCAGATCTTCTTTGATGTTGTTTAATAGTGGATTGAAATTGAGTTTGAATATATCATTTGTGGGCACATGGATTCCAAGGTATTCAATGGATTGAGTTTAGCGCTTCTGGGGTCCGTCCCCAATCTCAGCATCCCAGTCTAATTTAGTTAGGGGCAGAATCTCAGACTTGGACCAGTTCATAGCATATCCGGGGCGGAGACCCTGCCAAAGCTGTACTGAAGAGTAAAGGAGATAAAGGGCATCCTTGTCTGGTACCTCTATTTAGACTGAATGGTTTAGATATTAGTCTGTTCGTGACTAATGATGCTGAGGGTGTGTCATACAATATACTAGTTGGTGAAATATGAGCCAAAACCAAAGTGGTTAAGGGAGGCAAAGTGACTCAGTCCAATTTATGACATACTGAATATTGTGTAACTGTAGATGAGGAATGAGAGGGTTCATGCGATAATGTGGTTGAAGAACGGTCAATAACTGGGTTCAATACAGTGTTAAAATCACCTGCTACAATGATGTTGGAGTTGGGAAAATTGCATAATTGTGAGAAGAGTGAGTGGAAGCAAGTGGGGGTGTTGGAGTTAGGGCCATAGATGCTAGCTATTGTTGTGTTACCTTTGTCAGTGTTGCCATTCATTACAATTAAATATCCTTCAGGATCAGTTATGGTAGTATGATGGAAATATGGAACATTTTTGTTAATCAAAACGGAGGTCCCGGGCAGCATGGTGGTGTAGTGGTTAGCACCGTCACCTCACAGCAAGAAGGTACCGAGTTCGAATCCCGGGTCCAGGGCCTTTCTGCGTGGAGTTTGCATGTTCTCCCCGTGTCTGCGTGGGTTCTCTCCAGGTACTCTGGTTTCCTCCCACCATCCAAAAACATGCATGAGGATGAGGTAAACTGGCTAATTTAAATTGACCGTAGGTGTGAATGTGAGTGTGAGTGGTTGTCTGTCTCTATGTGCCCTACGATGAAGGGGCGACTTGTCCAGGGTGTACCCTGCCTTCTACCCTAAGACAGCTGGGGTAGGCTCCAGCCCCCCGCGACCCTATTTGAGGATAAGTGGTAGATAATGGATGGAGGTCCCACATTTTTTGGAGTTGTAGGTTGAGTGGAAGGTCTGGGTAATCCATCTGGCTTTTAGTTTAAGAGATTCTGCTTCTGTGAGATGTGTTTCTTGTAATAAACAGATTTCAGTTTGTGGAGATGGTTTAAAGGAACCGTATGTAGGATTGTGGCCAAAACTAGTACTGCAATCACTTTCAAATTACTGTAGAGCAGTGTCTCCCCTCTCCCTCCCCCCTGAGTAGAGGTTGCCAGCTTGGCTGCAGAATCCAACAGGAATGGAAAGTGTTACAGTGAATAAAAAGCAGCCACCTTGGGCATCATCATGGGCACTTTGAAGGAGTAAAATGGGGCAGAGAGCTGTGGGGGGCTGGGATAATGTGAGCGGAGCGCCGCAGCGGGGATCCGGTGATCCGCTGTGATAATGTACGATCAGATGTGCCACCAAGGCCGGCAGGTAGCACCGGGGGTCCGCCTGGAGGTCCAAAATTTCAAAGTGTTAGAGTGAATGAAAAGCAGCCACCATGGGCATCATCACCATGGACATTTAGAAGGAGTGAAATGTGCCGGAGGAGAGCTGTGGAGGGCCAGGGTAATGTGAGCGGAGCTCCGGGACGGTGGCTGGGGGTATGCGGTGAGAGTGCTGCTGCCTGTCCGCTTTCGGCCGTCTCCATCTTTCAAAAGCATGTCCTATACAAATCCTTGTTTTATTCTGGACTTTGTCATGACGTATTTCAGATTCATAACGAGGTCTTTCAGGTTTTGAAACATTAGACATTATTTATCTGACACGTTCGGAGCTGCAGCTGTGGTAACTAGAGCAGAGCTGGCAACCAGGATGCTGAAACACTACTGATTTCGTGGTTGGGAGATAGGTAGAGGGTGGTGCATCAGGCCAAAACACAACATGACTACATCAACATCAGTTGAGGGCTGCAACATGGCTTTTTAAATGAGAATATCCTGGCTGGACTACTGTTGTCAGTGATCAAACCACTCTGTCACCAGTCTTGCCGTGTGTATTGGTGCATTATCAGTGAACAGGCTGGTAAGGAGGGCCAGCTCTGTCCTGGACCACTCCCTGGACTCCATAGAGGAGGTGGGTGGGAGGGGGATGTTAACACCTCTCACCCTCTTCATGGGACTGTGGAGGCTTTAAGCAGCTCCTTCAGCAGCAGTCTGTGGACTCAGACTTCCACCTATTGCAGGAGATTCCTACCATCACAAAGAAGACTTTACATCAGCATCACTGGCTGATGTTAAAACAATCTGGACTCATTCTGTCATTGCCGTTTTTTGAAGCCATATTTCACATTGCATCTTTTTGCACAAAAATTTTTGCACTGCTATTTTTACAAATAACTTTCATTATCACAAACAAAAAAACATATATTATATAATGACTGTGTCTAATTAATACTTCACTTACAATTCTTCCTTTTTATCTGGTACATATTGTAAATATTTATTATTACTTCTTATTCTATTATGTCATTGCTGTTGTCTATTGTATACTGTAACTTGTCTATGCTGCTGTGGCGGGTGAATTTCCCCCAATGGGGAATAAATAACAAAATATTCTATTCTATGCTATACTAATACACAACATTGGGAGCAATGCAGAGTTAGATATCGTGTTCAAGGACACCACGGCACATGGACAGCTGGAGCCGGTAATCTAACCTGCTCTTCTGCAGCCGCCCTCATATAGGAAACGGTTTGATTACACCAGGTGTGCCTGTACATGTGCATGTCGATAAAATAACCTCACTCACATAATTGTTTTTCATTTTCAGTTTCATACCCCCCTCTCTGTCACATAAAAAAATCCCTCCAAACTATGGGAGCATGTGGCCTTGTTCTCATCAGCACATTTAACAAAAAACAGCAAAGTGATAAAAGTTCTTTCTGAAGATTCATTCTGCACTGCAGTGGGTCCGGTCTTGGTCCAGTCTTCACAGTAACACTATGGCACAGAGCAAATTTCCATGGCAATACAAAAATGAGTGTTATTACAGCATAAATATTATCCAAAACCAGAGCCTCCTGTCAAAAAAGTAGTTGTTATCTTTGACGCAATGACAGTCACACCTGCAATGTCATGGGGCTAGACCAGCTGAGCAGACTGATCCACATCACTGCCTTACATATGACACACAGGCAAGGTATCTTCTGATTTGTTCTTATCTGAAGATGGATAATCTAATATCATCAAGTACTTAACAATAATGTTAATTACTTGGTGATATCAGAGTGTGCTTTGAAGATACACTTCAGATTCACTTCAGCTTTGAAATCTTTAAAGGTTGTGGGGTCAGTCAGTGCTGAAACAAATATTTACACCATATCTTCCCCAACAGAGATAATTAGTAAATCAACATATATAGACATATTATATATCTGCGATGATGCGATGGCTGCCTTGTCACATGCCAGCAGGTGGTCACCCCCCCAAACCCCCCCCACTCCCACCCCACAGACACACGTATTGCAGAGTGGTTTCAACATGCCTGGCCTTTGAGCTGCAGCTGGCCTCATTACTCAAAACCAGGCCTACTTCTAACAAACAAGCTGACATACCTATGACCCTGACCCTGTTATAGTTCCTGCATAGTGTGGGAGGCTGAGTACAGACATCCTTTGACCTTTCAGCAGTGTATGCTAATGATGGTTGTATTACTTACGTATGACCACTACAGACTGGGAACACCCTACAAGAGATGCAGTTCTGGAGATGCTCTGACCTAGTTGTCTAGACATTACTATTTAGCCCATATCAAACTCACTCACGTGCCTATTTTCCTTCTTCTAACACATCAACTGTGAAGACAAATTGTTCATTTGTTGCCTCATACATCCATTGTGCCATGAAGAAATAATCAGTGTTATTCTCTTCACTTGTCATAACGTTATCCTTGAATGGTGTAGTTTCTCCAAGTATAACAATACAAGGCATCATGTACTCAATGATGCCATTTTCACCATTACATAATATCAGTTTGTGACATATGCAACATTAAATATCTGCAAAAACACAAAGAAATTCCACAATTTAATGGTTTGGTAACATGGCAACACTCTTTATATTATAAGGACAAAGAATAAGAATATCTGACTCCTTAACATTGCTCAAGATGGAATATGGTATACATTTAATGAAAAAAAAAAACACTAGCAATTACTGTCAGTCTGCATAGCCTTTATTTGAAATTATTCACATTCCAGCACTCACTCCATACAAAACAGTGTGGAAACTGGTTTTCAGTAGGCCCTGACCCTCAATATCAGGAAACACTTGTTTGCTGATGACAAAGAAAGTCTGCTATCAATTTGAGGGGGGTAATACAACACAACAACTGATGCCTGCAGTGAAAAACTAACCACTATTCTTAATGTAATCATCTTATATTCCAAACTTAAAAAATAGACTACATTGTACAGTATATTTACAAAAGATTAAAAAAGTTAAATCAAAATGGATTTGTACAATCCTGCTGCAGCTCTGAGGTGGGTGAGCCAGCTATCAGCCCATTAAATACCATCTGCTTTGCATAACATGCTTTTTTCCCCCCTCCCAAAAAACACCCTACAGTCTCTTTTCCAATTCTTTTTTTTTTTTGTTTCCTGACAACAGCATTCATTTAAAAAAATGTGAAAATTTGCTTATTTATATAATGCAATACAGTCATTAATGACCTTGGAGTTGTTTAAACTGGTAACTCTCCACAGGAGGTAATACTGTATACTCAGATGTCCATCTCAAACTGGTTGTCATCTGTAGAAAAAAAAAAAGAGGGAGAGAAGAAAATGATCAGCTGGCAGTTAACGTTTGTGTTTGCAGTGACAACACAACCACACCTTAACGAACAAAGTGCAGACCTTATCGATGCATTCACAATTGGCAAGGAAAAAAAAAAAAAAACACACTGAACTAAATCCGTGTAGCTAACAAATCCATACCACATGCCAATTCCCATGTGTTTACCAACCCAGACAATGGAGACAGAAAAAGGAGGTCAACACTAATCCTCATGGTCTTTAGTTTGACAGGAGGAATGGAGAGTTACAGACTGATGACTTGATGTATTATGTTTCAATAATAAACCACCATGAATCATTACCAAAATTATCTCAAACAAGTCATTATGTCCTCTGGAGAGGGCCATCAGAAACACAGTACAGCTGACTCATCAGTGTAAACTATAAAGAAAGCCTATATCATACACTACGACAGAATGATGATTGTTAAGTAATAATCCGTGAGCCCCATTTTAAAAGTCCTGGTTATACCCTTGAAAACACAGTATCCTTGAATACTCATGATGATGTAAAAGAAAAACAAGGATTTTAAGTACAAACTGTTATGTGACATATTTGCACATATCAACTTGTCATCAAGCTCAGAGAAGTTGTTATATGTTTAACCTGCAATGTCCTTCTCTTCCTCCTCCTCTTCCTCCTCTTCCTTGACATCCTGTAATTTCCCCATAGGATGCGTAGCAGGTACCGTTACCCCTGGGATCTGCGGCAGACAGCATGGGGGGGTTCGTGCAAGAGGGGAGTTTCGACAATCCAAAAGAAACTTTCTGTCGTAGATGATGCGTGTACCTGAAAGACAATAATGAAAAACATCTGGTGTCTGATCTGCAGGAAACAAACATTAAATCGTACTTCCTAACAGTAAAGTGAATTGTCTCTAATATACGATAGCCTGGTTATGACAAGAGTATCTATCCCGGCAATGTGCATATTTGGGGACTGGGGAGTCAAGTATCATTATCGAAGTGGGAAAAGGAGGGTTCTGAGTGCATGCGGAGAAGGCTGCCATGAGTTCTCGGAAATCAGAGCACAAAACATTCTATTTTTGAAGCGAGAGGCCTTGAGAAATAAAGCTGTATGTCCATTCAAATGACTGGATAAAGTCTTAAAACACCAATTGCAGGTGCAACACACTTACATGTGTATCCGAGAATGCTTTTTCTCACAGCAATGACACAATTTAAGCCTCAACATGCGACATAAACACCCTGCAGCTCCTCTTAAAAGTCGCCATCTGGACTTGAACCAACTCTGAGCAAAAACAACATTATAAACTGTATGATAAAGTTTTACTAGGACTACTGCTTTGAACTTTCTCAACCTTGCCACAAAGAAAAACATGTTATGTAATAACTGTGGCGAACAGTTCACCCTGGACAAAGGGAAGCAATGCGAGGGGGTGGGGGACTGGAATGCAGAGCTGCAGTAAAAGCAGGGGGGGGCATGACTCCCAGTAGAGTGCAATACAAGTCAAAACTAAGTTAGAAGTTGCATATATTTTGGTGCAAATGTATATTTCTCACACTCCCCATGCATTGATTCCTCTACCATCCTCTTCCTGCTCTTAACTTGTACAGAATGTTCTCTACTGTTCCTGAAATGCAGAGAGCAGTGGTGATAGGACGGCCTCCTCTCGCTACATCACGAGTGAAGACAGTCTTGTTTTTGATGCAGTAAGGGACTGAGCTGTTTCTCATGTGTATGCTAACAATCATGTACTTCAATCAACAAGACATGGATTTTTGTACTTTATATTTACGTTTATATCTGGATATGATTACAGATGCTTTTCAGAGCAGTTGGTTGCAGCTTATTATGAGTGCACATCGAAGGGCTCTGGACATTTGCACGTATGCTCAACCCGTTGAACTACAGCTAACGAAGTCAGCTGACTTTTTTTCTGTCAAGCTCCGTACAGTGAACACATTTTGGAAAGTAGACCAATGAATAGAAAAACCTCGGGTAAAAAAAACATTCCACAGGTCTTACCTCCTGGCGTGGTGGAAAAGAGGGTTCCCCCGGGTGTCTGACTATAACAGTCGGGTAGCTGGGACCAGTCCTTCAGAGTGAGCACCCTGGTGGGGATGGGGCAGCTTTTAACTTCATTGCCCGTCGACATGCTAGCTTCTGCGTGGCTGCTGCAGGCGAAGTGGGACAAATGCTATTCAAAAGTCCTCAAACTCGGTATATAACGGCTCGCTCGACAAACTATTTCAAAGATGTAAAGTTAAATGCTGCCGAAGTAAAAGTTCGGCAGCTGTAACTTAGCTGAGAATTCAAACAGGCTTCGAGTTTAGGGGCCAGTGGTGTCCGTCTTCGCAAGCAGCCACCAAACGTTACCATGTGCTGTATTTGTACCACCCACAGTTACAGCAGCCACTCGTGATGTTTTTGTGCAACAGCTATGAGACACGTGGGGAAACGACGTCTATGTGATGCGAATGTTTTCCTGTAAAAGACAGTCCGCGATGGCGGTGGTAAGGACAGTAGACTGAGCGGCAGATAAAAATTGTCAAGTATTATGATGAGAATACGATTGTTTTCAAGACTCGCTTGTGGGTCCGAATGTTATTGTACACTACAAGAAAAAATACATGAGGTGAGGTTAAGATATGCCTGACCAACAGGCTCCCTTATCAAGCTGAAATCCTTCAAGGACCACGAAATTACATATTTTTAGAGTGGGAGTTCTCTGGTTCCCAAAACGAGCGCATCCGCACCTCGTCAGTGTCACTCACTCGACAGCTCTGCCCCCTACAGGCGTTTTAATGTGTGGAGTCGACAGCCCGTTGCACTTCAACTTAAAGGGACACTATGTAATTTTTTAAGCATTTTATTACCTCAAATAAATAAATAAATGGATCCTCATTGGTGTAAAATAACCTATGCCAACAATTTGACTTTTCCTCCTGGGCGAAGAATGTGTTATCTGTCTTTCCATAGAGTGGGTCGCTCATATGGAGGCTTCCATGTCTTTCTGGTCTATCAAAAACTACGAACAGCCGAGAGGGACATAAAACACTACTTGCTAGTACCCTTAGGACAAAATACCTTTCTGTGTTTTGCGATTCACTTTTCATGGAGAAGCAAGGTGGAGACGCTAGTCTTACTTACCCAGCACTAAACTAAAACCTGCACAGAACTTTTGGTCATAATATGAGACCATACCTATGCTGCGCCAAATCTTCATCGCCAAAAAAGTGTGAAAGGGTTATAAAATGACCGGAGCTCCGGGCCGGGGATCCGTGGTGAGTGGCCTCCCAGGAGCACCCCATGCCTGGCCACGGCTGGCCAGGGCCCACAGAGAAATCCTCCGGACCGCTGGAGGGCTGTGGATGTCCGGGAAAAAATGAACGGAGCTCCGGGCCGGGGGCTGGGGATCCGCGGTGATAGCGGCCACCTGGGAGTTGACCCATTCCGCTTACCGTAGTTCCAACCATATTGCAATGCATGCAAAGTCAAATTTCAGTCAACAATAACATGAAGGACTTTAATGTAATTTTCGGTATATATTCTGTTTCAGTCACATATTTATCTCTTACATGTTTATATGTTTGGTATTTCAGTTTTATTATTTGTTGCTCATGTTACACTTTGAACCTTTGACCCTCTCCTGGACTGTTAACACCACGGCGGTGGTGAAGAAGGCCCAGCAGTAACTCCACTTCCTGAGGGTGCAAAGGAGACACAGTCAGGATGCAAAACTGCTGGTGACTTTCTACAGAGCCATCATGGAGAGCATCCTGGCGTACTGCATCACAGTGTGGTACGCTGGGTGCATGGCAGTAGACGGGAGAGCTGCAAAGAGTGATTAGCACTGCACAAAAGATCACTGACTGCTCTTTGCTTTCACTGGACGCATAGCCAGCTCTTGCTACCTCAGCAGAGCTACAAACATTGTTAACGGGATATTTCACTCCTATGTGAAATTTAGTCATTCCTTACAGTACCCAGAGTTGAATAAGTGAGCAAAAGCATTTTTTTTAGCCGGCTCAGCCATTGCCCTAAACAGGCAACGCTGCCGTTAGCTTAGCTTTGCATAGGTGCTGTAATGTAGAGTTGCCAGTTTGCACATCAATGCAAAAGTGCTTCCAAATAACTCAATTTTTTTTCCTAATTACTTCTCGTGACCTACATTCATGAGTACAAATGACAATGCAAATTAACACAAATGTATTGACTACTGGGCTGATTTTGACTTGGGACTATAGTCCAGTAAAGCACCGCTGCCAGGCGCAAAAAAATGCTTTTGCTCACTTATTTAACTCTGGGGACTCCGAGGAATTACTAAATTTCACATAGGAGTGGAATATCCCTTTAAAGACTCTTCTTACCCTGGTAACCACCTGTTTAACCTGCTGCCCTCTAGCAGGCGCTACAGGTCCCACAAAACCCAGACAAAGAGACTCAGTTTTTTTCCCCAGAGCATCAGTGCTCTGAAAACACAACACTGAATATCACTACCTCTGAGGTAGAACCTCATCTTTACATTTGTGACCAAGTGTAACCAAGTATATTTGTATTCATGTATGTATGTATATTATATATACATACAGTATATTGTTATCATATTATTGTTTGTATTGTATTGTAAATTATTATTATTGTTATTATTATTATTACATCATTACTATATTATACTGTCATATATGTTATATTATCTTTATATATGTTTATATATGTTTATATATATATATATATATATATATATATATATATATATATATATATATATATATATATAGTTTTATATATATTAGAGATATATAAATTGTTTGTTTTTAAATAATAATAGGTGGTTAAATCAAAGCTAATTTGCAATTTCAATTCGTTGTTTCACTTCCTTTCCTTTTTCCTATGAGGAAGTTACTTCTATTTCCCAACCACTCGATGGCGACATCGACATGAAACATAACATGAATGTTGTCACTGTTAGTACGGTATATTATATACACTCCCAATCAAAATTTTAAGACCAGTTGAAAAATTGCAAGAATTTTGCACTGTTGGATCTTAAGAAGGTTCTAAGTAGTGCTTCAAAATGCAAAAAGAAGAAATGTGACACAAAAAAAATTAAGTAAGCAATTTATTGCAAACAACTGTTAACTGAAATAGGCTGTTCATCAGCTGATCAAAAGTTTAAGACCACAGCCTTTAAAAGCATAAAGCTTTGCAAAAATGTAGATTCAGTGTCATTTTCTGTCAGGTATCCACACTGTCATGACCTCCTGATGGCAAAGGCAAAAAAGCTTTCTCTCTTTGAACTCGGTCGGACTGTTGAGCTGCATCAGCAAGGCCTCTCGCAGCGTGCCATTGCTGCTGAGGTTGGACGCAGTAAGACAGTCATTTTAAACTTCTTAAAAGATCCTGAGGGTTATGGAACAAAAAAGTCAAGTGGTAGACCCAAAAAAAATCCTCGGCCCAAATTAAGCTTGTCACTGGTGCCAACTGCGGTCCCATAACCATTAGACAACATCTGTGAGAGAATGGTTTTAAGAACAAAAGAATGTCTTCAAAGGCTTCATCTCCTTCAACGGCACAAAAGCACCCATTTGGAGTTTGCACGAGAGCACCAAACATGGGACATTGAAAGGTGGAAAAAAGTTTTATTCTCTGATGAGAAAAAATTTAACCTTGACGGTCCTGATGGCTTCCAACATTACTTGCATGACAAGGAGATCCCGTCTGAGATGTTTTCTACACGGCACAGTGTAGGGGGCACCATCATGATGTGGGGGGCTTTTTCCTTCAATGGAACAATGGAACTTCAAGTTGTGTAGAGGTGTCAAATGGCAGCCGGCTATGTGGAGATGATACAGGGGGCATCCCCCATGACTGAAGGCCATCGTCTGTGTGCTAATTACTGGGTTTTTCAACAGGACAACGTTGCAGTTCACAGCGCCTGACAAAAGACTTCTTCCAGAGAAATAACTTCACTGTTTTGAACCATCTTGCATGTTCCCCTGATCCAAATACAACTGAGAACATTTGGGGTTGGATGGCAAGAGAAGTTTACAAAAATGGACACCAGTTCCACACAGTAGATGCCCTCCGTGAAGCCATCTTCACCACTTGGAGCGACATTCCCACTAGTTTCCTGGAAACACTAGCATCGAGCATGCCGAAACGAATTTTTGAGTTGATTAACAAGAATGGTGGAGCTACTCATTACTGGGTTCTTTTTTGAAAATGTTATTTCTGTTTTAGGGGTGTTTTGAGATGTGGTCTTAAATTTTTGATCAGCTGATGAACAGCCAATTTCAGTTTAATGTTTGTTTGCAAGTGGCTTCCTCCCACCATCCAAAAACATGCATGGGAATTAGGTTAATTGGCTAATTTAAATTGCCCATAGGTGTGAATGTGAGTGTGAGTGGTTGTTTGTCTCTGTGTGCCGTGTGATGAGTTGGCAACTTGTCCAGGGTGTACCCTTTTGACCTAAGACAAATGGGATAGGCTCCAGTCCCCCCGCCATGTGAGGATAAGTGGAAGAAAATGGATGAATGGATGGATGGGTGGTTGTTTGCAAGGAATTGCTTACTGAATTTTTTGTCTCACTCCCATTTCTCCTTTTTGCATTTTGAAGCACTACCTAGAACCTTCTTAAGATCCAACAGTGCAAAATGTAAATGCAATTTTTCAACTGGTCTTAAAGTTTTGATCAGGAGTGTATATGGTATACTGGATATTGAGTTTTTGTTTTTTTTTGTTTGTTTTTTTAACAAATTAGCAAATGTGACAAATACAGTACAGTACATGTAAATGTATGATTTCAATGTTCCAAATTGTATATTATTTGTTGTTGTGTGGAGGTGATCTTTAACTCAGGCTACATCAAGACAAGGGGTTAATTTATTACGTAAATGTATAAATATAAAATATATAATAATTTAACTAGGAACATACTTCCTGTAAGCTATATTTCCTAAAGACCATAGCTAAAGACGTAAGACGTAACCAAAGCGTAAGTGGGTAAAAACGGCCGCTCATTGGTCCAGAAAAATGGAATCAGATGACGTAGTATTTCCGGTTTCTATGTCCTCAGAAAAGGTAACTGTCGGTCATTTTTGGTTGTAGGCAGGACTGACCTCGTCTATCCGCTGCTGAAGGTAAGAATTCCTCAAGCCTGTCAGCCAAGCAGGGTATCACTTTCTAGCGGGTCACTGTAATCTCATTGTTGCCTTTATCTGTTTGTAGGTTTATATTAGGGTTAATTTGTGTGGGCAATGTTGAATTGGTTTCAGCAACATCATCAGTTAGCTAGCGTTAAATAACTTGCCAACGATTGTTCAATGATACGACCAGTACCGGCAGCATGTGGCGGCTTTTGTCATAATTTCGTCCGCCACCGCGCTCCTTAACCATTGTCAGGAAAATGGCAACAATTTGTAACGAGGTTAAATTCGCGTAAGAGGTACTATTTTGAACATATTAAATGCTGATACATTTATAATGTTGTGAGAATTATATAACATTTGTATGGCTTTGAGCATGGTGTTTTAGAAACAACCTTGAAGTGCCCACTTTGAATTTGGACACTTTCTGTTATGTAATGATACATTTTAAGTGTTATATTAGTACTATCTGTCCAAAATGGCGACTTCATGTTGCCGTGGAGTTAAAAATGTGATGACAGATCGTGGAAATATGACGACATAAACAATTCTTGCTTCTTACAAGTTGTTTCTTTAACTGTTTATTTATTTGTAAGTGAGCTTCTGTTTAGTTTTGTTGGTTTCAGTCACATTAAGTCCACTAAAAGCCCAAGCTAAAGTTTACACACTGTTAATTAACTTCTGGAGCACAGACAGAGCTTTTTCCTTTGGCTAGTTTGTCGACATGTGTGACGTATATTCGGCCTATGATTCACTGAAATGTGTGAAGTGAGGCCTCAGGATGAGGAGGAATGTTGTCAGTACATTATTGACCTTTTATTAATTATAAAATAGATAATATAGCTGAGTACTAGATACATAGTCATGTTGATGCCCACAATGTTTAGTGAGTGTTGAAAGCTGACACAGGGGTAAGGTCATGGCTGTTTTGGCAGCAAAAGAGAATCAAACACAATATTAGGTGAGCATAATGCTATGCCTGATGTATGATGTATCTGTGTGAGCATTGAAAACTGAAAACTTATGACCACAGGATTGTTTCTGTGAAGGTTACTCCATACGTGAGCTCTTTAATAAAAATTATAACTTTACTTTTAAATATAATTATGTTTTTGTTTTTTTTTGTTTTTTTTAAAAAGGAGTGAAGTGAAGCATAGGGAACTCACTGAAAAAGAAAGAGTCAGAATTAAAGCACTTTGTTTTGCATGTCTTTGAGACAGTACATAAATAGAACAATACATAGTTTTCACAGTGTGGCCAAGTATGTCTTGGACTTGATGGCAGACTGTTACTCACTACTCACAAAATGTGCCAAGGGAGAGACCGAAACAAAAGGTAACTGAAGCAGATGTCATACACCTCAAGATTTTAAGCACTGGAGACAGAAGGAAGAACAATGCTTCCAGATCTGAGAAAGTCTCATGAATGACCATAAGCAGACAATTGCAACAATATTTCATTCCAACAGTTTTATCTCCTTCATCTACCGTGTGTTGTGAGGTTATTATTAGCAGCTGAGCTTGTCCTAGAGTGGCCTTTTGCTGACCACCAAGTGGGGTGAGCTTCAAGAGCGTTGTCATTGGGTGTCTGCAGCTCAGTGCTCTTAGCATAACTGAAAGGGTTGTGTGTGGACAGTGGACAGTCTAACCAGCTTTCGCTCCTTAGTGGCGTCTCAGATAATGTATCCTTTATTATTGAGAGGCAGACACTTTGAACACTACAAGGGAGGGAACTTGCAGTTGAAACACCCAGTCATAAAAGATCTTATAAGTGAGCACTGAAAGCTGACAGACATACAGAGGCTGCGTGGCACAGAGTAAAGAGGAGGTGAGTATGTGACAGGCACTGGATGTAATCTATATCAAGGGTTTGGTTTAAATGACTTTCAGATTCCAATGGTAGATAACCTTTAGCAAGTAGATGACACCTTTGATGCGCCACCCATTATTTTGGCAGGGTTCTGATGTCGCAGTCAGGTGTACAAACCTTGACTGCCAGGCGACCCATGATTGATATTAGGGATGAAAATTAGAGACTTAAGCAAGTCCAGTTGACTCTTTTTTTGCTCTCTCTGGATGGATGACTATGAATTTTCACAGATCTGATGGTAATGATTTCACATGCTTGACAACTTTCTCTGATGGTGTTTTCTGTTTTATCCCAACTTTAGGTGTAATATTTGGGGACAGTGGACCAAATATTTACCATACTACAGTGGTGGGTCTGTTGTAAATTGTACTACCTACTAGCATAACAGACACCACATCGTAGCTCCATTCCACACCTATTCTTCCAGAGAACACTATGGGCCTCCAGTCAGACTCTGCCCTTCAATTTGTTCTCCTGTTTCCAATCCACCTTCTGGTATGGCTATACTCAGTGCTGTCTTTCCTTCCCTGGTACTACATCACTGGTGCCGGGGAGAAAAAAGCCTTGTCAAAGAGGATAAAGGCCCGTTCCACTTCGGGCTGTGCGGAGGGGCCGTACCGCTCCGTGGATCACTTCGATACCTTGGCCAGGGAGGATTTTCCGGGCAAGGATACACTGGACAAGCTGTTTGAGCATGCTGTGCAGCGCTTTGGACAAGCGCATTGTCTCGGCACAAGAGATGTACTGAGTGAAAAGAATGAAATTCAACCCAGCGGTAAAGTATTTAAAAAGGTAAGGATTCTTATATAATTTTTGGGGGGTGAGGGATACATGTGAGGACGAAGACACTGATTACTTTTTCTCCTGACAGCTGATCCTGGGGGAGTATAGATGGCTCTCCTACAATGAAGTGAACTCAGCAGTCAGTGAGTTTGGCAGCGGGCTAGCTGCTCTGGGACAGCAACCTAAAAGCAGCATTGCAATCTTCTGTGAAACCAGAGCAGAGTGGATGATCACCGCCCAGGCATGCTTCAGGCGTAACTTCCCATGTAAGTACAGTATGTATGGTATGGTAGCAAGATGTTATGTCACAAAGTGACATGTTTAAACTCACAGAGTGTTTTGTATTCATAACAGTGGTGACATTCTATGCCACACTGGGAGAGGACGCAATTGCATTTGGACTGAACGAGACTGGAGTGACGCATTTAGTAACCAGCGTGGAGCTGCTTGAGACTAAACTGAAAGTGAGTTAATTCCTTGCAGTGCACAGATCTGCTCCCTTTCATGTCAAGAGAAGCAACAACCATGAAACCGTAGACCTTTTCAAACTTGACAGCATATACATTCTAAATGGGCTTCTTTGTATTTCCTGCTGTGGTGTTTGCTAATGCAGTAGCTGACAGGAAGTAGACAT
The DNA here is from genome assembly GCA_029721515.1 of Synanceia verrucosa. NCBI lineage: Eukaryota > Metazoa > Chordata > Actinopteri > Perciformes > Synanceiidae > Synanceia > Synanceia verrucosa. The sequence goes on from CM056553.1 coordinate 20,713,249, forward strand.
GGACCAAAGCCATTGCCCTATGGCAATGAAAAGGTCTATAAGTAGTAGCTCCCAGTGTGATGACGCACATGAATGAACACAGTAATCTGTTGAGTTGTATTGTATTAAAGCTATAGTCTACGATTTCAGAGAGCTAGCAAGATTTGAAAGTGGCACCTCCTATCAGCCTCCTCTAAGCTCCACACTCTCCTACCCCTCCCCTCAGTGCTCCTGATGCAACATATCTCTCCTGAATCCTACTGTCAGATGTTCAAATTTGAACATCTGACAGTAGGATTCAGGAGAGATATGTTGCATCACCACAGTTGTAAAATGTCCCGTTCAGAGGCAGTATATCAACGTCATTTTGTCACCTTTAGAATGCAGACACTGATCATTACGGCTGTGCAATATGGTCAAAATGCCATATGCTGTAACCTCTTCAATACAAGTGGCACTGACGACCAGTTTACAAGCACAGTTACGCTAGCATGATAAGTTAACATTGGGCTAAAGGCCTAAACATACCTGGACACGGAGTGCGCAAACCTCAAATTTTGCGACTCTGCTCAGCACTGCTGTCGTACAAAACACTGCTCAGTATCTATTTTTTACATCTTTTTGAGTTATTTTGCAAACCAACAAACAAACAAACAAACCCTGGTGAAAACACAACCTCCTTGGCAGAGGTAATTGCTTCTTTTTTTGTCAGAATTAGTGTTGTAGTATCAGCAGTAGGGATGGGACTTTTTTTCGACAAAACGACCGACAATCGACACGCACACCCCTCGACAAAAAAATAGTGTGTCGAATTGTTGTGGGTGGGGCTTAAATGTAAAAAAAATCAGAGTGTAATGTTTCATGCTTTTACTGAATAATGAATTATCCTCACACACGAACACGTGTCTTGAAAAGTCTTTCCATTGATGTCTGTCAGCGCAGCAAAATCCTTGCCTGTGGCTCCATATCTCACGGTTTCCCTCAGTGCTTCATAGTTAAGGCGGCCGCTTTGACAACAAATGTTCCCCGCTTTGACTACGTCCCTCTGGAAAAAAAAATGATAAATAAATGCCATATCCCCGCATGCACAGACAGTTGGCTAAAATAAGGCTGCATCGCGATGAGGCTGAATACCGGCACCTGCGCCATCTATCACCTGCTGTCAACATATTTTTTCAATCGGGAGAGAAGAGAGTAGCCTACATGCTGAATCGATTCGGCCAGTGCCGCTGTGAGTGGCTTTACCTGTTGCGGCGGAGCCCGTCCTATACCGCGGCTTAACAGTCTATGGACTTAACCCATTACCGCGGTGGAGCCTGCTGCCATGGCAGACCCTGGCTGGTGCCGGCATCTGTGATTCTTTATTGATACAATAATTTGATCAGTTTAAGAGTGGCAGTGATTTACAGCTATTTGAGCTGGTGATCAACCATTAAACAGGTGGCTCACCTGTTCAGACAGGACAAGGAGGGTGTAACTGTTATTGATCAAATATGAAATAGAATAATTAGATTCATAACAGCTTCAGGTATGAGGAATCTGACTCCGATTTACAGCACTCTCAGCACACAAGGTGAAGAAATAATAAAATATGTCAAAGGTAAATAACAAGGCACCGGCACTGGATTCAGGAGTGACGGTGAGGAGAAGCGCTCCCTTTTTTTTCAGGTGTAGAGGTGAAACCTCGCCTGTGATTCAACGTTTGTACTTTACTGTAATAAACATTATTTGTCGAAAAGCCCAATTTCTCTGCTTTCAGAATCAACTGAATGCCTTCAATAGCACCAACGGCTCAGGAGTTACAGTAATCAGAAGAGAGGCTGTGAAATTCTGTCTGCGCCGACAGGTCCGGTGGTAATTAAGAGGGACATTGAATAAACATTTTAAGTTTGCAAAAGTCTGTCATTTTTATTATCACTGCTTTGATTATCAATATTGGACATTACAGCCATATCATTAAGCCTAAAATGATGTAGTACAATGTAGAATATTTTCCACCCTCCGCATTGTTGCTGCCACTACTGTAAAAAAAAAAAAAAAAAGAAAAAAAAAAAAGGCAGACAATTCGACACATAGGCCTCGACAATTGACACACAAAATCCTGTGTCGTTCCCATCCCTAATCAGCAGCATGAGGTGAGATGTATCTGTGCTGAATCTGGTGATGCTACAGGTCATAATGTATAAGTTATTAATAGATAGCTGTGTCCTAATTCAGGGTATGCATCCTTCGAAGTGTGCATTTGAAGGCCGCTTACGTCACAACGCTGCGCGAAGGCTGTCCCAATTCGTTCAAACTCGAAGGATCCTCCAAATGCAGCCTCCAAATGCGTCCTCCTTTCCCCCGAATTTGGAGGATGCACCGCATCCTTCGCGGCCTCCCATATCCCAAGATGCTTTGCGCGTCTGTTTTGTCTACAATGGCAGCTAACGACAGCAGCAGCACTGGCGCGGAGTTCACTTTTAAATGTTTTTCCTTAACGCCAGAGTTAAAATGGCCTTACAGTTGTTAAGGGACAATTGTTAAAATACGTGACGTTAATAACGCTAACATCAAAAATCAAAATCATCAATTTCTGGGCCCATTGTTGTCGTGTTTTAATTGTCGTCTGTCCGTTATGTCCGTTTTGTGTCCTGTGATCTGTCCGTTGTCTTTTCGTGTGTATTTTGTTGCGAGCGTGTGTTTTTCCCGGGCTTGGGGAGCAGACGTTTCGACGTCGTGACGCAATCAGGAAATGCGCCGAAGGCTAGACCGTCCCATTTACCGACGGTTGACGCGGTCTTCTGAGGTGCCTCCGAAGGATGCATCCTCCGTAGACCGCGAAGGCTGGGTCCTCCGAAGGATGCAGACCCTGAATTGGGACACAGCTAATATGTTTCGCATAAAAATCAAACAATTCAGAAATATTACATTTAATCACTTTTTGACATAATCAGTGTTGTAGTAGGCTATTAGCAGCATGAGGTGAGGTGTATCTGAGCTTGATGCCTCACCAGCACTGAAGAAAGGCATGATTTGCATCAAGATCAAACTGTATTTGAAATATTGATCCAGGAAGTTCAAATCTGCCAGTATCTTTCTAAAGCTGATTTCACACCGAACGCATAAAGTGCTGCACAGAGCAGGGTGCACCGAGTCCAAGTTGCTAAGCTACGGATTGAGCGGAAAGCCCTGGCTTTATTTATGCTGATGAGGAGGAGATCCGCATGACGAAGAGTTTGTGTACACGCCACTTTGAGGGGAAGCAGGATGTGGGAGAATTTTCTCCTGGCATCTCTCCTGCAGCATGCAAGAGCATAAACACCACCCCTGCGCTGCTCAGCGCAGACCGCCGCGCCTTTGCACAGCGTGACCACATACACAATGAATGGATTTCTGTCGGCACACCTGCACCTTGCGTGTTCAGTTAACTTTATCAAAGTGCTGCAGTTGCTGCTTTCCTTCTCCTTCTTCTTCGCAGTTTCATTTACTGTCACCCACAGGTCACTAACAGAAGCTTGGATAGCTCAAAGTCTGATAGGTTTCTTTCTGCCCTGTTCTCACGAGACAAATTTTTAATAAACAAGAAATGCCGTCACGATTTAGTCTTGTGAGATCTCGTCACACCGCTACCTATAACCTCTTCATTACAAGCCGCACCTACGATCAACTTTCACCCACAGAGAAGCTGATGTTAGCATCGGGCGAACCGACCAGTCCTGTAATGTGAATACCCCAAAACCCTGAACAGGGAGGAGAGAGTTGCATAGTGTGAACAGTATGGAGAGTCTACGATTCCGACAGTCATGTAGTGTGAACAAGGCATTATTGTGTGTTCATGGAAGTTGTAACTTGGAGCTCATATCAACGTAACCCCAAAGGTCAGTGATCCCAGCGCTCCCCAGCCTTTCAGACTAACAAAAAAACATGTAGTTCCTGTTTACATAAGTAGCAGATAGCATGAATTCTGTGTTGGGTTGAGGTTAATCCGACTTTCAAAGTTGGAACGCACCATGAAGCTAAACACACAAAGACCGGGCAGTGCTGCTGCATTGATATTAATCCTCTGTTTTAGCAGCAATGTTTGTCACTTTATGCTGGGAAAGTGGGGGTGGAGGATGGATTGGTGTTACTTTGAATCTGAGGGGACGTGTCCCCCACCGTCCCCAGTACCATCTGTAGCATGGCTCACAGACACCAGGGTATCGGAATTTGGCACCGTAAGATTATTCATTTATTGATACCCGATAGGATTGGACCTTTTTGGTCGGTGCTTCAAAAGTATCGAAGTTCGGTACCCAGCCCTTATTACTAATGAATGTTGCTCAGTAGGGGGTGTGGAAAAATATCGATCTGGCGATATATCGTGATACTTTGTCTTCTGGTATCGTATTGATTTTTAATTTCTTAATATCGATATTTTCCAACCCCAACAAAATCATATTTTGGGCCGATTGTAAATCCAGAATGACTTCCGCTCCTCCACTCCGCAAGGTGTCGCTGTACCACTACCGTGCTGCACTTTTGTGGTGAGTGAGGCAGTGAAGAAGTCGACAGTTCACAAGCGGAAGAGAGCAGAAAGCAGAGAGCTCACCGGCGTCCGCAACAAGGCAAAGCCGATGTTTGGAGGCACTTTGGCTTTCAAACGAAAGAAGGAACTAATAAGCTGGACAAAGAGTACGGCGTTTGCAAACGATACACTGAGATAATAGCACAGCAGCCGCCGCTGAAACCTGTTGATTCGAAGCAGACTTGTTTTAAATCCATTATTTATTGTTTATTTTAATCTAAAGGGCCTATAACAGGCATTCTTTTGTAACAAAAAAAATGAACTCTAATTTGTGCAAAGTGCGTCGCTATCCTTTCATTAAAATGCATTTCTCCTCTGCAACGGCTGGACTCTCCTCTCGTTCCCACTCACAACAAACATCGGCACAGACACATCACCACACTCAGAGAGTGGTGCAAAAAAAGTTAAAAGCAGTTTCAGAACATTTAAGAATGTAGCAATCATGTTCTCAGATGTCACAAGGCACAGGGGGACATCTCCGCTGAGATTTATCCATCACCCAACTTTCCCCGCAAAGGCGACAAACATTGCCAGTAAAACAGAGGATTTACTGCAGTAGTATGGTGCCTTCAAATTTACACGAATGTTGGAATATCCAAGTCAGAATTTAAATCACAATGAAGATGGAAAGTCAGATTAATCTCACCAAAGACATAAAATTCATGCTGACGTAAACAGTAGCTACATGTGTTGGACGTCTGTAAAACTGGAAGAGCTGCTAAGCACTAAACTTTGAGGTTATGTTGATTAGAGCTCCAAGTTCCAACTTCCAGTGAACACACCATAAGGCAAACTAGTGTCCTAAAGAGGAATGGGTAGCAGCCTGTGCCTGTTGATCATCATCAGACCATTTGTCTACCATGATAAAGCCCAAATTGCACAAACTATCTTGTTGAGTTTAAATAATCATAAATTAACAACAATATAATAATAAATATTAATGATGAACATTATTAAAAGCCAAATTACACAAATTAACCCAGTTCAAAAATCCCATCTGTGCCGCTGCCCCAAACATTACATAAGTCAATGGAACACACAAGATGTCACCAAAATCACTTTGTCCCTTTAAAATCTTTCATAAAACGATGTAAGTGTATCGAATTGTATGGTGAGCTGAATATCGTGTATCGTATAGTATCGCGAGCCGAATATCATGTATCGTATTGCGAGATTAGTGTATCACTACAGCTCAGCCACATAGCATAATTGCATTTTGAAGCTGGTGAAGAAGTTTCAAAACATTACTCTTGTCAAACTATTACAAAATAAAATGCAACAAAATGCAGATAACACCTTAAACAGCTTTTTGGATTCCTAGCTTCTTTTAAATTCACAGTAGGTCAGATTGCTTAACATTATATAGGTTTTACACATATACATATTTGTCAAATATGTATGTGTTCAAAGTAAGGTTAAAATGCATATACATATACACAAGCACAAGACATGCATAAATATGGAAATAAAATATTTGAATAGAAACACAACACACAGTTTAAACCCAGAGAGACAGATAAAAGCAAAACATGCTAAACACAAAGTGAGAGAATAGAAATGAGTAAATTAAGGCGTGTCAACAGATTCAGCCTGTCTAATGGCGTAAGGCAGGTTATTCCAGTGCTCAGGGGCTGCTACACAAAAAGCCGTGCCTTTGTTCCATGAACTGGGCACTAACAATATGCCACGTTGTGTAGATCTGAGTGGTGCTGTAAGTGGTGAAGTAAGTAAGTAGGGCGAGACCATGGAGAGGTTGTAAACAATGCACAAAAATGTTGATGTTTAATCTGAAATGAAAAGAGAGCCAATGTAATGATGCAAGGTCTTGTTTTTTAAGTTTGGTTTTATAAAATAAAATCCTGTCATTTGGCTTTTTGCCCCTCTCTCCCAGAATGTGCTTCCACAGATCCCAAAACTGAAGCACATAATCTACGTGGACCAGAAGAAAATGAACACAGAAGACTACCCAGCAGGACTGTCCACCCACAGCATGCAGGCTGTGCGTGAGCTGGGCTTGCTGCCTGAGAACAGTGCGTTTTTGTCTGACCTCACCTTGGTTATGCTTCTTAGTCAAATTCTGGGGTGAAAACCCTCGCATGCATGCACATTACAAGACAATAACTTTTACGCTTGTTTTACAGTGGGCAGGGAAATTGTGAAGCCCCAGCCCTCCGATCTGGCCGTGGTGATGTACACCAGTGGCTCCACAGGTAGACCCAAAGGAGTCATGATTGTACACAGTAACCTGATTGCAGGAATGACGGGCCAGTGTGAACGCATCCCTGGACTTGGGTGAGTTATATTTGTCAGCTGTGAACTACGCTTCACATTAATCACGCGGAGATGCTGAATGTGATAGTTCGAAGTAAAAAGGGAAACCACACAACAGCATTAGGCCCTAACCTTTACTTCCTCTCCCTGTGTTGTGGCAGGCCTGATGATACTTACATAGCCTATCTGCCCCTTGCTCATGTTCTGGAAATGACTGCTGAAATATCCTGTGTCACTTATGGCTGTCGGATTGGCTACTCATCCCCCCAGACGCTGTCAGACCAGGTAATACTTACCAGTGCCAGCATCAGGTTATGTTTTATTTGTCATGCTGTATTTTCTTCATAACACACCTATGTTACTCATACTTGTATACATTGTTGCCCCAGCTTAATCGTTGTTGCTGTCTAATGTAATCAGTGCACTCTGTTCCCTTTAGTCCACTAAAATAAAGAAAGGAAGTAAAGGAGACTGCTCTGTGCTCCGACCCACACTGATGGCAGCTGTGCCAGTAAGAATCATGCTTTATATTGGGTCATACTCTTTTCACTTAGTCTTAATCCATATCCATGAAATGTACAAACAAATGCTTTTGCTGTCCTTAAAAGGAAATCATGGATCGCATCAACAAGAATGTGATGAGCAAAGTGCAGGAAATGAATTTCATTCAGAGGACGCTGTTTACGCTGGGCTACAAATATAAACTTGAGCAGATCAAAAGAGGCTATGATGCACCACTCTGCAATGTGTAAGGAACTGCCTTGTTTCCCTGTGATTTCTCTTTATAAATGTGGTTGTTCAACTTGAATTCAAATGTACTGTTATATCTTTGCAGCTTGTTATTCCGGAAAGTGAAGGGCCTCCTCGGAGGACGGGTGAGGATGATGTTGTCTGGAGGAGCCCCCCTGTCCCCAGCCACTCAGAGATTCATGAATGTTTGTTTCTGTTGTCCAGTGGGCCAGGGCTATGGCCTCACTGAAACCTGTGGAGCAGGCACCATCACGGAGGGTAAGACAAGATTCAGAGTGTAAGAGTAGGCCGACACTGTAAAGATGAGAACGAATAAGTATGTCATTAAGATACTGTGTCTCATTGTACAGTTGTAGACTTCAGCACTGGTCGTGTCGGAGCTCCTCTTATTTGCTGTGAGATCCGACTCCGGGACTGGGCTGAAGGTATATTTGGGGAAAATATTACAATGTACTTATAGTGCAGTGTATCTTATGTTGACTACTTCATCTACCACAATGCCTCAGGTGGCTACACCAGCAAAGACGAGCCGAACCCAAGAGGGGAGATCCTGATTGGCGGTCCCAATGTAACCATGGGTTACTATAAGAATGAAGACAAGGATCAGGACTTTTTTGTGGACAAACGAGGTCAGCGATGGTTCTGCACTGGCGATGTGGGAGAGATTTATGCAGATGGATGTCTACAAATAGTAGGTCTGTATATTTGCTCGTCTAATTTAGTACACTTCCTTACCCAGGCTCATGGCCGTCATCTGATAGCATCTGTAAACTGCACACCATCCATACTTAATTTCATAGCACTGAACTGCAATCAATGAGGTCATAACTTCTGACAGGGAAACTGTTGATTGCTTGATGAAAGAGCACTGTTGTGAACAGATTTTCCGTATGCTCATTCAGACCGCAAGAAAGACTTGGTCAAGTTGCAGGCTGGGGAGTACGTGTCTCTTGGTAAAGTTGAGTCCTCTCTGAAAAACTGCTCCATCATAGACAACATTTGTGCTTATGCAAACAGGTAAGTGGCATGTTGCCTTGATTTATTTAGGGAAAGTTGAAATTAATCGAAATTGGATTTCTTCCGTGTCCATATATAGCAGAATGCACAGCATTTGAAAATACTGCAAATTTCAATTGAATTTCCCTCACAATGAATAAAGTGCCTGTCTGTCTACTAAAATGTAATTTTATTTTTCCTACAAATGCTCAAAATAGATCTAAAAAAACTCAGGAAGTGGATTTAGGATTAAACATATCAACTGACTTCTCGGAAACAGACACACGTTGTTCACTGATCGCATTACTTCAAAGACAAACTTCATAAACCTAACTATCGTTTCTTTATGAATAGAATAGAATTACATTATTGATACTCTTGTGGGAAATTACAAAAACACTGTCTAGAAAGTTCATAAAAAGTAATGAAACAAAAAATGTTTGTAGTGCAGTCCAGTCCGTCCCATGCGCTAAATATCAACCATGAACCTTGACAATTATTTTTTTTTTTCTTCTTACTGAAAGACGTATTATATTCACATTATCAAGTCCTCAGGTTGAGTTAGAAATGTGATTTTTGTACGATGCTTATTGCAGAATTATCCATCACCCTATTTAAATATTTTTCAAAACCCTTCATTGTCGTTGTATAACAGTATTATTTATTGTCATTGTGCAGTGCGTACAATGAAATAATTGATACTGGCTAACTTCAAGATATCCCAGAAATAGTCGTGTTTCTCGATGTTCACAATTCAGATGTTGACCTTTCAACTGCATTCATGTTTCTATTCAGCTGAAATTTGAACTCATATGTTTACGTACACTTCAAACCCTTTAACTGAATCTACAACTTTTCAGGCACTTAATATTCCATAAACATTAACTTTATTCAGTGCTTACACTCAAAAACATTTCAAGCTATTTCAACTTTCAGTTCTGTATTTTGTGCACACCCATACATTTTTCACTATAACCCTTTTTTATTGTTCACCCTTTTAGTGACCAGAACTATGTGATCAGCTTTGTGGTTCCCAATCAGAAAAGGATGACAGAACTGGCCAAACAGAGAGGAATAGTGGGGGCATGGGAGGACATATGCACGCACCCAGACATGGAAAGAGAAGTTCTGAAGGAGATCAAGGAGGTTGCCGCTAACAGTAAGAAATGTCCATTTGTCTCCATGATGTTTTGATATGGCTGTACTAATTATCTTTACTTACTTGCATGCCTCTTACTTTTGTCCGTACCGCTGCCTATACAATCTTCTGTTCTATGTACCAATATATTTTTAATTTTTTTTAATGGAAAAGAACATTATTGATAAATGTTGGTGAGCATCTCTGATATCTTCCTCCTTGTATCCATATAGTTAAACTGCAGAGATTTGAGATTCCAGTGAAGGTACATCTGAGTCCAGAGCCGTGGACACCTGAGACAGGTCTCGTCACAGATGCGTTCAAGCTGAAGAGGAAAGAGCTGAAGAACCACTATCTCCACCACATAGAGAGAATGTATGGGGGCAAATAAGTTTCGCTCACTTTCACCATTGTAACCAGAACCACTGTATGTTCTCTTCCTTACAGTACCCAATTGGATTTTCTTTTGTGCTGTTTATGTAGCACAAGTGTCCAAATGAAAATGTTCTGAACTGAAAACCTGAAGCTATAAATAGTTTTAGCTGTTGATCCATGTGTGCTGCGTTCTAGTTTAGTGTGTAGGAGTTTTGATTGTTGAATATTTGCACTTACAAGGCAATTATTATTCCAAGACAAAAGGTCTAAGACCATTACAGCACTCAACTGCCATCCACTTAAATCTGCTGGCAATCAGTTTGTAGCTGATAAAAACAAGTACCACTATCCTTTACATGTTGCTGATGCTTTGTTGTTGCTTCCATTGAAAATATGAACAATTGTAATCATCAGCGCTCATATTGCTCTTTTGTACTCAGAGTACTGATGTTACTGTGCCTTCAGTCTTCTGTGATTGTGTCGTCAAGCAGAAGTGGGGTCTTGTTACAAAATGGCTAAACTGCCATGTTATGTTTACTTGAGGAAAAATATTCCCACCCAGAGATACCCCTACATGGATCATGTAGAATAGAAGATACTCATGATCACATCTGCTTAGCCGTCTGTTTTTTTTTCATTATTATTTATTTATGCCTTTGTCAATTTTTTCATAAGGTAAGACCAAAATGTGTAACATAAATTACTCAGGAAGATAAACAAAAGTTCTAATATATGAAATTATAAAATAATGGATGACTTGTATAGAAAGCCCTTTTGTCAAAATTGTTGTAGGAAGTGCATTTAAGAGCCACCATGTCTAGCTACGAACTAGCTTACTAATTAGCATTAGCTTATCAGAACCGGCTGTAATACTGTGTGTATTTTACCTCAGTTAACAGATTAATGTACAATTTGGTATCACCAAGATTAAAGTCAAGTCTGTTTAGTTTTAATATGTATTTTGTAAGTGTTGTGTTTATTTGCTTCATAAAAAAAAAATTAAAAAAAATGTGCAATGACACACGTTGACATTGCTACTTTACAGTTGTTTGTTTATCCTATTATTATTTATTACTCGATTATGACCACATGCCTTGTTCAATGTTTCAAAATTAAAACTTTTTCTATGGTATTGCATGACATTTTTTATGTAATATAAAAATAAACTGCATTTAGATTACCACAAATTTATCAATGTTAGTACATATCAAGGGAAACCAAAGCCTCAGCTATTCCAGTCTTGAAATCGAAAACAGTCACTCGCAATCTTCCAAACAGGCTGGTCATTGTTCGGTGTCGCCTGAGCCGTCAAAAGAAAGTTCTGGTTGAAGAAACGCTGTTTGTTCCCTTCGAACTTGACTATCCCACCAGTCACCACGAGCAGTGTAGTCTGCCCTTGGGTTGCTTGCTCTGTGAATGAAGAAAGGGGAGATTGATACTTAATTAGTGCAAAGTCACAAGACTATTGCTATTTTCACTTTAATTGATAACATACATGACATGTTTATGCCATTCATGCTTTATATTTGCAAAGGTCTCTATTGTGGAAACATCTGAGAATCAGAGCACCTGAATATTATATTTTTATAGTTTTTATAGTCCGCTAACCGTGAACTGGCTGGCAATCCAGCGTTTGAACTTGGAACTCGCTTGATGGCAATGACTCAAAGAACTCGCCCAGCGCATCCTGCCCTGACACCACATTCCCATTCCACACCAAGGTCGCCTTGTCCAGGTAGAGTCGGGTCAAGTTCTGAGACACAGGTTTCAGTGAATAATGATTGGTTAGAACAACAATAACAGCAACCAAAAGCAGTAGGGTTAACTAATAGTGGACTTTGGAGGCTAAATATGTTTACAGACAGTTTAAGTAGAAATGTATTGCCAGGCATGTTTAATGTTCATGTTGAATTCATGCCAGCTTACTGTATGTCATTCACATACACTGCACCAGGAAATAAACTGGGATACCCTTTGTTGACACATGAACCTATGTTTATATTTGAGTGCACAGCTCAATTCCTTTTCTTGGAGACTGCAAGCACCGCAAATATATAGACTATATAGACACTGTAATACTTTCTACACCATTGTTACTTCATTTGATGACGGATAGTGACATCGCCGCGTTAAACGTGATGTGTTGAGTATTACATTTATAGTTAAACGTGACACTGCTCCCTGGTGACCAGTCTATGCAATGGCGTCACTAAGTTAATGTCAAACGTTTCTTTGACAATTTGGGTCTGCTCTCTCTGTAACACTGGCCATGTATCTGTCAAGCTCTAGTGCACTCATACTCATACTCATGATTTAACTGGCGTAACGTTACTGTTCTTTTCCAATTCAGAAAACCAAACAAGACCATCACTCACCCTCCTTTTCTTATCCATGCAGTCGTAATAAATGTTGACAAATTCTTCTGAATATCTGCATGACTGGTCGACATGGGTCCTGAAATCCTAGTGTGACAATCACTTATGCTAATCAGACTGAATCAAAGTCAAGTTGTGAACAAAGCATCGTCTGTGATTGCTCAGCCTAAATGTCACTGTGGAAGTTTCAAACTTACCAATGCGTTTGCCATTTGAGCAGACATGTGGATAGAAACAATACTGAATATAGTGACTAGCCTTACTATTAGACAAGACAGTGTAAAATATGTCCAAACATAAATGTGGCTCCTCTTAAACCTTCAGCGCAGCCATTTTGTCGTATGTTATCCTATGTCTACGGCTTCTGCTTCTTCTTCTTTGGTGTTTAATGGCGGTTGGCAAACCAACTAAGAGGTGCATTACCGCCACCGACTGGACTGGACTGCGGATCAGTAGTGATGTGTCTTTTTATTATTATTATTATTATTATTATTATTATTAGTAGTAGTAGTAGTAGTAGTAGTAGTATTTAACAAGAGCAGGTCATGAAGGGTAGGATTTATGTATGTAACATTTTGTAATAATAATGAGATTATACTCCTATTTTAATATTTTGAAAGGACCAACAGTCAGTGTTTCTGGAGCTGGATGATATTAAATTGTGGAGAGATTTCCATAAATTTTGGATGGTTTCACATTCATAAAACAAATGCTCTGCAGTTTTTCCAGATTTGTATTGCAAATATAACAGTTATCTACCACAAATTTAAATCTACTTTTCATAAATTCATTTGAGGGATAAATGTTGTTTATAGTTTCAAAATGAACTTCTTGGGAATTTTAAGTATTTTGTTCAAATAGATGACATTTGAGATTTGTTATAATCTTTAAGAGAGAGTGTACTTTTTGTTCTCTTTGGTTATAAGGTATTGACTTAATGCTTCCTTAAAAAACTTATTGTTACATTTATCATTTACTAGGTCCAGATCACCTATCCTCACTTTATGTAAATTTGGAGTAGGTACACTGTAACAAATTCTTGTAAAAATACAGGGAAATTCAGGGAAATATTTACAGTAAAGAGCTGTTAGCTAAATACTGTAACTGCTGATGACTATGACGTCAAAAATTGTAACACTATGCTATTGTGTAATCTACTGTGTAATTTTACAGTAAAATACACCATTTCTTTCTCTTTCGGTCAGGTGGACTCTGAGTCCACCCATAACTTATTACATCATGTCTGTACCTCATTTAACACACCAATGAAATCAACTCAATGAAATTTAAAAATAAATGCCAAGTATAGAGTGGTGATTTCATTCAAGACTGAATGATGAAGAGGAGCAACTGATGAAGCTGAATTTCAGCAGAACACAGCTCCTGTTCCTGAGGGTTCCACAACAATAAAGTAAGTATGATCAGAACAAAGTCAGCTTTACCAGGTTATGTCATTTTATGTTGAAGTCACTTTGTATTGACTGATTTTTACTTGTGTGTTAACCTGTGTGTAAGCATGATGCTGGACATACAAATGCTTTCAGTTAACTTCAGCTAACATTAAGTTAGTGCTCTCCTTTCGCTGCTGAGTGATACTATTGATAATCTTTCTGCTGAGCTACTTTACGCCATACACTGAATTTTTTTTCATTCATAAAATGCTGATGTTTTGTTTAGCATAACTTTTTACGACTGTACACATAATTTAATTCTTAATCTGTGTACTATTGTCCATGTTCAACAGATATCCTCCACTTCTGGCATTTAGTTCACCCTGATCCTCCAGCCAGTCCATGACTGATACTGTTGGGTGAGTATCACATACACATGACATACAGTATAGATTATTAGTGTAATTTCACTCTTTCTGTCTCATAAACTTATGTTTTGTGCTCCCTCTCCCGTCCCATCAGCTGACCAAGCTTCACCACAGAGCTGCAGTGTACCTGTCAATGCCCAGAAGAAGCTGCAGTTTTCACAGGTAAATCCTCTGCTAGTTTTACATAGAGTTTGGATATTCCTATAAAGTGACTGTACTGCTTGTACAGTAGCCATGATGTGATGTGACTGGTAGAAGAAAAATCTGAATTTATGTTTGAATTTTGATACATAGATTTGCACACCAAATTACAAAACAAGCTCACATTTTTTCTACAAGCTCTCATGTGCTTTGTTTTTTCTGACAAATTTATCTCGTGTGAATATGTTTCAAGTGGAAATTTACAAAAGCAAGTTCTAGTTCAAGTTAACTATACAAGTTTTATGTTTAATGCAATTGATTATGTATTATGTTTGAATAAGCTGACCAGTTACCACACATAATAATTGATATGCTTTCTTTGTTATTGCTATACAGAGAGGGAAATAAAAGCCAGCCAGAGGAAGGTGGTCTCCAAGAAGACAGGGAAGCAGGTCCGGAAAAAGGAAGCAACTTATGCCAGTGTGACTCTGTGTGACCCTCCTCATCAAAGATCTCATGGACTTGGAATGAAGCTTCATGAGCCCATAGCACTTCTCCACACAGAACCTCATATATGAGGAAGGAATAGAAATGACCCACTGTTAATTTAAGGTTGAAATTCTCAGCATTATGTTCTCACTTTCTATTACACATGATTATATTTCATGACAGATGGACACTGAAGAGAGGGTAAATTTTGGTCTATAAGTTGTATGCAGATGTTTGTTTAGATTTTGTTTTACATGACTGATGTCCCAATCATGAATATTATAAAGCTTTTCATGATGATGTATGGGCTATATTAGTATCATACTTCATACCTGCTGGTTACTCACTGAAATAATACGCTATGATCTTTGCAAAATGTATTCATCATAAAATGCTTTGTAATATATTATGGTTATTAATTTGAAGTAGTATTAAATTGTGTTTTGTTTTATTCGAGTGTTTATAACATAATAACTCAAAAACTTCTATACACTGCTATGATAACTGATAAATATATTAAAAATGCTTTGCAAACATTCATTCATTCAAGTATGTTTCCATTTCTATCCATTAAGTGTAAAACAGACCAGATTTGTTTTGTCATCCAGTCTTCCAAAAACATAGACCTGCCTCGACTCAATATCACACCTATTGTTCCATAATGGAACATTATGGGGGCTGAAATTATGTTTGAACATCATTTTTCAATTTAATAGAACTTGTTGGTGAAATTTAGAAAGTTTTATGGGCAATTTGGACAATTAAAAATCACATACCAACAGAAACTCAATACCTCCAACTTTGTTGAAAACAAGAGACGGTAGCAAGAACCATATCTCATCATCATACTTTAAAAAGGATCGGAGCCATTTGAGCTTTAAAATTCCATTCAGAATTTCAAAATCAACTGCTCTTGTACCACCATCCTCATAGCCCTTTATCATATCATTATTTCTGATGTAGTGATGTTTATTTTTCCAAATGAAATTGAGATTTGTTCTATTAGTTTCTTTTATACAAATCTCGGTGGGATGGCTAGGGAGTATGCTGGATAGATTAATCTGGATAATGATTCAACCTTGGTTAACATTGACCTACCAAACAGTGTTAAATCCCTTTGGAGTCAATTGTTTAAGGTATTTTTGCATTTATCAATAGTATTTTGAATATTCTTTTTTACACTGTTGTCTTCACATTTAGTTATCCAAATACCAAGATATCTGATCTCGGTTTTGACAGGAATATCATACAGAAAGGAATCGGAGCAACTATGAACACACATGAGTTCACACTTGTCCAGGTTCAGGTGTAGACCAGAAGCTTGAGAAAAAGGTTTGAATGTATTCAAGGCCAGCGGAATTTGTTCTTTATTTTTAAGAAAAATTGTTGTATCATCAGCAAGCTGACTTATGATTAATTTGTGGTTGTTTATGACTAAACCTTTAATATTTGAGTTTACAATAGTTATAGCTAGTAACTCAGTGGCTAGAATGAATAAAATGCTGCAACCCTGCCTGATGCCTTTTTCGACCCTGAACCTGGAACATGTGCCTTCTGAAAGGGAAACACTATTAATACCAGTGTATAACATAACGATCATATTAAGAAATGCATCACCAAACCCAGTTTGAGTGTGTTGATAATAAAACCATGTTTGATAGAATCAAATGCTTTGTGGAAGTCCAGAAACAACATAAAACCATTGTCCTTAATTAGGTGCTTATAATCAATAAGGTCCAGAACCAAGCGGATATTATTATGGATCAGCCGTCCTTTGAGAAACTGAGTTGGGCTAATTATCTCAGAGATGCCTGTTTTTGATCTTGTTGCCAAGACTTTTGTAAAAATTTTGTAATCTGTATTTAAAAATGTAATAGGTCTTGAGATTAATTTTATTACCCCTTGTGTCATTGTTTCCATGAGCTCTCTTTGGTTTATACATTCATTTAACACTTGGAGCAATAAGGGTTTTAAATCTTCCCAAAAATGTGTATAGAAATTTGTTGTAATTCCATCTGACCCAGGTGAGCGGTCGGATTTCATACTTTTTGATAGCACAATCAAATTCCTCCATGGTTAAGTCTTCATCACAAATTTCTTTAAAGTTATCATCAATTAACGGAATCAAATTATTAATTTTGTCAAAGAAAGATGTGACATTTGGTTCTGAGTATGAGGATTTGTAAAGGTTACTGTAAAAATGAAAAACTTCCTTTGAAATGTATTTTGGATCTGTGCATTCCTCTCCATTAATTATTAGACTACTAACTGAGTTATATTCTTGTCTACGTTTTTCTAAATTGCAAAAATAGGCTGTATTTTTTCTCCATCTTCTATCCACTTGGCTCTGGACCTCATATAAGCACCCTTGGCTTTATAGAAATACATCCCATCCAGTCTAGATTGCAGGTTATTAATTCTTTCTTTTTCTTCCTCATTCCAATTCAGCTTGCTATAAAGAATCATCAGCTCTTTAAACACAATTGTTTCTTCTTCTCTCCTTTGCTTGTTTAGCTCTTTACCAAATGCAATTGAGGATTTCTGATGTTATTTCGGATTTCGGATTCTGATTTCGGATATTGATGTGCTAATGGCATCATCATTTTTGATATCCAAAATAGTGTTTTAATAGATTACAGTATTCCACATTTCTTAGCAACTGGGAGTTAAATTTTCAGTAGTCTTTAAATTTATTATCCTGGAGTCTGTTTTTCAGTCTCAGATTAATAGTACAATGATCACTTAAAGGACCATTAGACCTTGTTGTCTCTGTAACATATTGTGAAATAGAGCTAGATACCAACCAATAATCAGGACATCTTGAAACATATGGCAGCTTGTACACAGATTGTACTGTGACTGAAGAAGATTTTATCTCCCCATTGTTGTGACCAAAACTTAACTTCAGATTCATCAGAATGAGTTTCCAGGAGAAAGATTCAATTAACTTGTTGTCCCTTGCAGAACAGAAAAACAGCTTTGCATTTAAGTGAGTCTTTAAGTCCCCTTGTATTAAAAGAAAAAAAAAAAAAGTCAATTTTCAACTGAAACACAGAACACATGAACACAGTTAATGAAAAGGTTTAGGGATGTGGAGTAGAAAAGTCTTGAGGTAAAAGTCCCATTATCCGAAATGTTCCACTGAGTATTCGTTTAACATTCAGAAATCAGCCCATACCCAAATTCTCAGCCATAGTGCGCTTGACTTCTATGAACCCAAATGGGCCGCTGAAGCCCATACACTATGTAGGATACTGTATTTACATGACTCCTTGTGTTGCCCTGTAATTTGAATAACTTGATTTTTGTATTTTGCGTTATCTCTTGTGATAACTCTGAGCTAACACTCTGTATAACCTCCCTGTGTTGAATATTAATTAAAAAAGGGGGGAAAAAAAGAAAAAAACAGTATATAGCTGGCCTAAGCACCACCGCTACATGTCCACATCGCTGAAGCATGAAACACCTTAACGGTGGTGGAATGTACAGCCTAACATCATAACACATGTATCCAGTGTATTACTTTTCCGAGAGTCTTTCCTCCTCACAGGTGATCAAAACTGAGAGACTGTCGCATTTAATCCCATCTCTGTTCGCTTTCATTCACTGACTTTTGCAGGTACACTCACTGGGATCCCCGTGACAACTTGTTTTCTATCATTTACTCGGGAACGTTGCACTCTCTTACCATTTATTTTATCCATTCTTATCGCTTTCCCATGTTGCCCTCCATCCTTACATATGATCAACAGTGATCCATCCATCCATCAATTTTCTGCCGCTTATCCTCATAGGGTTGCGGGGTGGCTGGAGCCTATCCCCACTGTCTTAGGGCGGAAGGCAGGGTACACCCTGGACAAGTCTCTAGTTCATTGCAGGACACATTGAGACAGACAACCATTCACACTCACATTCACACCTACGGGCAATTTAAATTAGCCAATTAACCTAATCCCCATGCATGTTTTTGGATGGTGGGAGGAAGCTGGAGTACCCGGAGAGAACCCACGCAGACACAGGGAGAACATGCAAACTCCACACAGAAAGGCCCCGGGCCAGGAATCGAACCCGGTACCTTCTTGCTGTGAGGCGCAACAGTGATCCATTCCTCAAAACTTTAGCACTCTTTACTTCTCCGATTTCCTTATGTATGGCTCTAGTAAGCAGAATCCACCAAACAAAACCCTGTCTTAAGTTTAACAACCACCTTGTAATCATTTCTCCTCCTCTCGTCTTCATCCTGTCTGTCGATAATCACTATCATCCAATTTGCTATTTTGGTTCTTTTGACGTTTCTTTTTCCGAACAGTATCCCAGTTTCCATAACTCCCGCCACCTAACTCCATGTCGGGGGTCAGCCAAGATACGCGGACGAAAGGCATCTCCTATACTGGACTACAAACATACAACTTCTCTGAAGCCAACATCATCACAGAATTGGTAAATTTGACTGTCATCTTAGGCGACAATACAGTTTTGAGTAAAAATTGTGAGTTGAAGCTTGCTAAAATCAACAACTAAGACTACAGTTGAAACTCCAATCTCTTATAGTCTACAAGGCTTCATGTCAGTACAGGAGTCTGAATATTTAACTTTTGTAAAACTCTAAGTTTCGTATAAGAGGTTTAATCTGGAGTTAATTTTATTATCTGTAAACTTAAGGGGTTTGCAAAACATTGTTAAGAGAAAAGCCTTTTTTCTTTTTTCGAAGGAGGTGAAAGCAGATTTTATCTTTTTCCAAGAAAGCCATTCCCCTGTTCAGCAGATAAGACATTTTGGAAGAACCAGTGGGGTAAAGACTTGTGGCTAGCTCATGGCTCTAAGAAGTCTGTTTGAGTTGCTATTTTGATGGACAACTTTAAAGGAAAAGTGTTGGATAAAAAGTTAGACGAAAAGGGACACTGGCTTTTTTTGATAACAGAAATTAATGATGATATTTTCTTACTGGATGAATATTTATGGATACAATTCAGAGTCTTTAAATTGCTTCTTATTAAGAGAAATAGAAGACATCATTAATTTCCTCATAGATAAATTTCCTTTGACTAAAATTATTCTGGGAGGAGATTTTAATATGGTATGGTCACACCAATTAGACAGACATCCCTCTAGATCAAGGTTTTTCAAAGTGCGGGACAGTGGGCCTCCCCTAAGAGAACTCAAAAGCAGCCCCCCCCCCACACACAATTATTATTATTGCTTTTATTACTGTTATTGATGTTGCTTTGAATGTTCCACGAAGGCTTGAAAAAAAGGTTTCAACAATAAATGTCATACACATGTTTATTTTTTCAACATATGTGTAAAACATTTTAAATATCTTTATTTCTTAATGTGCTCAAATATTTTTTAAACACAATCTTTGTGTATGTTTTTAACATCTTTTTAAAACACATTTTAACATATTTGTGTGTTTTAAAACATATTTTAAATATATTTAAACATATTTTTTTGAAAAAACATCTTCACTTAAAAAAAAAACAACACAATTTAACTTTATCCCACATTAACGCTTACATATTGGGCTGAAACACTGAAAATGATATCCCCATTGTCACAACTTGGCTCTTTGGGCCAAAATCAGTCGCAGTTGCGCTGTTTTTAGGAGGTTAACATATTTATTTATTTAAGCAACATAAAATAGAACAAATGTTACAAATGGGATGTGGAAGTCAGTATTATCAGTGGTGTAGGATGTGCATGTGTGTAAAACTTAGTCCGTTTTCTGCTCCCCTCTGTGTCCACTCTCACTTTCACCTTAGGTACTAAAACTTTATCCATTTTGCCCTGCTGTCGTTAGCTAACCAGATGATACACTTCTTTTACCTCTTTTTATTTTTTCCCAGCCGCGCCTCCCCTGAAGCCCTCTGGCGCCCCCCAGTTGAGGCACTCCTCACACTTTGACAACTGCTGTTTTAACATTTACAGTTTTCAATCAAATTATAAAAATCAATTGGATAAAAAGATTCCTAAAAAAAACCCAGATAGTATATGAAATACTTTCCCAATCACTTCTTTTTTGGTCTTAATTTTTTGTTGAGGTGTCCATATTCTGTAGGAAAACTCCCTGTAAAACTGTCTAATTTCCATCAACAGCTTTTGTTATGTTAGACTCTTCTTTATAAACACAACTTTTCTCCTCACAGCTGTATTTTGTGGAACAACACACAGAACTCTGTTCTTACACAATTGGTTTAAAAAAATAACAGTATAAATCCCGTAAATCATCTCCTTGATACAAACAATATAAATATGTACTTATGAGGCCTTCACTAACAATTATAATGTTCAAATTTCTCATCAGGAATTTCATCTTGTAGTCAAACGAATACCTGATGCTATACTAGTATAGCATCTTTACCACAAAACATGCGCCTAGATGACCTTAACCTCAGTGAACATCCTGTGACTCTAGCTGGAGTTTAACTATCTGATAAAAAGTGTACTAATGCTTTTATTAGAAACCACTTTGAACACTACTACTCCTATATGTAAATACAGATGCCTATACCTAATTAAAAAACAATGGAACATTATTGTCCTTTTACCTCAGAAGTACATAATTTAAAACAAAATCAAAGAATTTTTATTTAAGATGGTTCACAGGTATTATCCCACTAAAGCCCATATCAGTAAATTTTCCCTAAGGTTGAAAATAAATGCTGATTTTGCAGCTGTGAAGGAGAATCGACAGAACGTGTTTGTAGATTGTTTTCATGCCTTCCTCTTTCACTAAGAGGGAAAATTTTGTTAATTGTTTAGCAGTAACGTTGTCATCCGATGAAATTTATGTAATTAATTTGATTGTTATTCTAGCTAAATTTTACATACATAAAATGATATGGCAACAAAAATTACCCTCCTTTTTTATTTGTCATGAAACCGATCTGAAGACATATTTGAGTATGACTGAAAAGTTGAATGGTAAGAGTTCTAAATTGGCCAAAACCACAAAATTACTATCTCACTTTGAATTTTTACCAATTGTTTAGCGGACCCCAGATATTTAGTTGTTTTTGCTTATTTATTTATTTAGTTTTATTTTGTTTGATTGCTGTGTCTGACATGTTCTCTTCTGTTCACCCTGTTTTTATTGCATTTTTCTCTCGTGTTCAATTTGTGAGTAAGAAGTAAAAAAGTAAAGAAGTGAAAAAAAAAACAAACAAAAAAACAACAACAAAAAAAGACTAAACGCCATTTCACCTTCCTGTTCCGTCACTTCCCTCTGCCATCTCCTGTCCAATCCAGTCCGGCTCCCTCACCAAGAATGCCGATGTTTCCCCTCCGTGGCTCTTCCTCGCATATTCTACTTCCTCTGGTTGTCAACTTTACCTGTCAAAGTAAAATGTTTGTATGTTCGGTCAAAGGCAACGAAGGCCGCTAATTCCGTGGTTTCAGGGACACAATTCACTCTCTACATATATCTACATATTTGTTAAGGGATTACAGCGGGATAATACATAACTTAAAAACACACAACTGCAAATTCAGTCAGGTCATGTAACCGATGATATTTTAAATTGAAGAGGAATATGCGGAAGTAGAGTTCATAATTTCCTGAGTCATTGCTCCTTTGGTTGTAGAACGAAACAACTCATAAGCGTTTCAATTTAGTCGCTCCCTTAACGGTTTGGTAGTATATTTTACAATGGAGGGTTCTGTATCAAATGTGGAGGTCTGTAATTTTGCTTATACGGGACAGTTTGAGAAATTGAAAGAGTGCATTATGTTAGATAAATCGCTTGCCTGCAAAACGGACCAGGTAAGAATGCATGTTTTGAAATATTGACAAATGCCAAGTGACGTTTCCCGCGTTATCACCCACGACCCTCTGTAATTTCAGGACCGTAGAACCGCCCTGCACTGGGCTTGTTCCGCTGGACACACCAACATTGTGGAGTTTCTCCTCGACATGGGAGTTGAAGTGAATCTGCAAGATGATGTAGGTATAAAGTTGAAAATTAATTGCACTGCTCACAATAATTTAGGGATAATGTTATTTACATGGGTGCTTTTCCTATTTGGTCTTAATGAAATAAGTAATAGTTCCCTTTGATATTACAATTGAACAAGTAGAAACACCATGCATTAGTTCAATGTGTATTAACCCAACAGTTTAGACAATAACAAACATATCCCCAAATAACCAAAATTGACAAAGTCAGTAGCGGGTATTTCCACCATTTGCCGCAATGACGGCAATGCCTCATGCTCCTCACTAATCTCATGTTGTTGTTCTGAGGCTACACGCAGTTCTGCCAGGTCAGGTGGGAGTGGGGTACGAGCTTCCAGTCGCTGCTTTAGCTGGTCCCAGATGGGCTCTATGGTGTTCAGATCAGGGGACATCGCTGGCCATATCATACGAGGCACTCCATCTTCCTGAAATCGAGCTGTGACAATTCTGGCACAATGTGGTGGAGCACTGTCATCCATGAACAGAAAGTTGGGGGTATGCTGGTGGAATTGGGGGATCATGATGGGTTTTATGATGTCTCTGAGGTAAGAACGTGCAGTGACTGAGCCATCTGCAATCACCAAATCTGTTTTGTGCTGACTGGTGATGCCTGCCCAAACTATTGCACCTCCCCCACCAAAGCGAACCCTGGGGACCATGATGACCTCGGCGCATGGCTCGCCTTGCCTTGTCCAGCAACTCTGACGACCATCATTTCTGTGTAAGGTGACCTGTCACTCATGAGTGAACAGGACGGTGGACTACTGCTGTATTGTCCAGGTCACGTGGTCTTGTGCCCACTGCAAACGGTCACGGCGGTGTCTTGGTGTCAGTGGGGTCATCTGCAAAGGTCGTCTGCCATTCAAGCCAAAGGAGTGTAGTCGGTTACGTATGGTTTGCCTGAAAACCCTTGTACCCCTCACATCTCATAAACAGGCCTGCAGCTGTGTGGCAGTTGCATAATGGTGTCCAAGTGCATAGTTCCATAGGTACTGGTCATCATTGTGGTCCATCACTCATGGGGCTCCGCTCCTGGGTCTGTTACGAACACTGCTACTAGTTCTTTGTCGTGCTGCAAGTCTGTTTATGATATACCAAGTTTACAAGCAACATCTGACTGCTTGCTAACAACCTTAAGGTGTGCTATGGCCAGGTGGTGGGGGTTAGCATTTAGCATAGCCCAGTACTTTCCTTGGGGTACAAACAGAGGTGAAGTTAGAAGCACTTTCACATTTTCCCTATTTAAATAAGACAGAGCTGAAGTGCTTCTCCAAGTGTAATTCCACCATACATTATAGTTCTCTTTTTTATCCGCTAAGAAAATCACCACATTTTATTTTGTGCAACCATACTTGGGTCATAAAACTCCTCACGTAGCCTTATTTATAGAGGGAAAATGTGGAAGTGCTTGGGCGCTTCTAACTTCACCTCTGTTTGGACCCCAAGGAAAGTACTGGGCTATGCTAAATGCTAACAAAATAGCGCCATGCACCAGAGCTATTGAGTGCACACGCAAAGATGAGAGAGGTATATATCAACTCGTCTAAGATCAAGGAAGATCTATATTATATTTAAGTATAGAACAACGGTGGCGTGTTCCTTTAACAATAGCACAGAATACCATGAAAGTTTTTAAGAATCGGTCTTTATTCACCCTTTGCAGCTAGGCCTTTGTTTTATCAATATCCATGTAAGGGAAGTTGTATAATTTGGTTTTCTTAATGTAAACATACAGACACAATATTGAGTAATGTGATGCTTTTCTTCCTAGGCCCTGTGGAGCCCTCTTCACATTGCGACATCTGCAGGCAGAGAAGACATAGTAAAATCTCTCATATCTAAAGGTGCTCAACTGAATTCAGTCAATCAAAATGGATGTGCCCCTCTGCATTATGCTGCCTCTAAAGACAGATATGAGGTACAGTTCACAGGTTGGCTAATTTTTCTTTCATGTCTTTTAAGTAGCTCCATGCATGTCATTGAAAGCACATTTCATTTATTGCAGTGTCATATTTCTGGTATGTAGATGTATTTAATAGGGCTTGGATGATAGTGGCAGGGGTAGCGTGTTGTGGCGATTGCGGGGTATTGATTGGGTGCTTTATCACCACGGTAACAAAAAATCCATACCATCACATCCCTAGTATTTATTTCTAGATACATTTAGTTATGTTTTAAAGCTGCAATGAATGATCATCGGCATTTTCAGTATTTCAATATTCAGTCTGAAAATTTCTTGGAAACTATGTTGTATTTATGTGAGTTATATTCAAAGTTACAAAATCCAATCATTGTGTTGATAAACCTTCTGGAATGTGGAAATGTGTTGCTTTTCCTTATCCTATACATACATTTTTAAATTTTAAAATTTTTTTTGCACTGTCTATCATATAAATCAAGACAATAGAAAAATGCATTTAATATTGGAGAGCAACAGTACTATCTCACGGTTAGCTGTATGTTCTATAGTAGTGGTATAGTAATTTAAAAATGGGTTTCTCAATTACTTCTAAAGCAGCTTTCCTTTTTTATAGATCGCCCTGCTGTTGTTGGAAAACGGAGCAGATCCCAATGTCACTGACAAGTATGAGTCCACTCCCCTTCACAGAGCGTCTGCTAAGGGCAACTACCGCCTCATCCAGCTGCTTCTTAAACAGAGCGCCTCAACCAACATCCAGGACTCACAGGGCAACACAGCACTGTATGTGTGAATAAGTATTTGTCTAATACAACATTGTGGCCACTGGCACAACCATGCATACAGTAAAATTTAAAACATCTTCTCAATTAACTTTCGTAGTATCCAGATATGTTTGGTTTTATTTGCCTTAAACTTCAGTCTCAGAGTCAACAGAGGTGCTTACAGTGTTGATTTAAAAATGAAAAGCATTTTTGTATTTACAATTCTGCATGCATTTGTTTTTACTAGCCACTTAGCGTGCGATGAAGAGCGAGTGGAAGCAGCCAGGGTGCTGGTGGAACACGGGGCTAGCATCTACATTGAGAACAAAGAGGAGAAGACCCCCCTCCAGCTTGCCAAGGGCGGTCTGTGCAACATACTTCGTCGGATTGTGGAGGGATGATTCATTTACTAACTGAACAGGTCATGCTAAAACTCGAATCCCCACCATCACAAGTTATATAATGAGAATTCTCATCTCAGTTAGACCTCCCTGAGTGGCCTGGTGTGATTTATAACAGGGTGAAGATGAGATGTGTCATTCTCAGACAGGACAGTGAAATTGCTCAGACCATAGATGTCTGATCAGAAACACTCCTGTTCACCAAATGCAGTCTGTCCAAAACTGGCCAAATAAAAATCTGTTTTGATGTTAATCATTAATTTCATGTAGTTTCTGGCCAACTCCTGTGGTAAAATATCTAGTTTTTGTTTTATCTGTTAAAGCTTAAGCTCATCGGTTACTGTGTCTGCTGAGCAGATTGTGTGCAAGGGCTTTCAGAGCTTTTTCCCTCGTAGATCTGAAAATGATGAACTGAAACTTTCTATAAAGCTCTGCAAAAGTGAGGGGAACTACAGGTACCGCTGATAATTATCAAGCAGGTGACACCTTCTATACAAGCTCCTTTCACACTGCACGAAAAACCCGCCTCGAGCTGGGATTCCCTCATCGGTGGGATGTCCCAAGAATGACGTAGGACTAAATCACATATGCGCTTCTATTAAAGATTATGTAGCTACACAGCCTGACAGGCTGCTCAGTGACTAAAGCAAAACACGACAGGCAGATACATCAGCGTCATCAGGGAAATAGCGGGTCAACGCAGGTCGACATGGCTCACCTTTCACACTGCATCCGAGCCGATAAACTCCCAGGTTGATTGGAGGGATGTTCGTCCCGCGTCGAAATGCTGCGTTGACCCTTTCAGCGCGGTGAAAGGGGCTTCAGTCTACCTATTTAAATGGTCACTGTTCTGTTTGGTGTCATGGGGTGTATCACATGAGCATGGACCATTGAAAGCTGATGAGAGAGTTGTCTCAGGAAACCAGACAAGCATGTAAAAGGTTATAAGACCATCTCCAAGCAGCTTGAGATAGATAGATACTTTATTCATCTCACAGTGAAATTCTCATTTTTTTTTTTTAAGAGGTAGAAAAAGTTAGGGGACACACAGAGCTGCAAGAGAGGCTGCCACTCACAGTGGCATTAGTAAGCGTGCAACGGCTGTGGAGTACATTTTGGCCACCCTTGGGGCCCCCCTTACTGGCCAGGGCTCCAAGCAACTGCCTGGCTCGCCTGTACGTGTTCCAGTAAACAAGTTGGAAAACCAAGATGGACACCTCCAATAAAAAAGATTGTTGTGCTTGTTCTGTTGGAATACAGAAAGCTAATGCAGCAATATGAGGTCTGCCTCAAACTCAATCAGCACAAAGAAGATGCGGAGGGTGTGTGTTTGTTTACAGATATGATACAAATAAACATCTACCTTTCAGCTTAATACATTCCAATCAGCATGTTTTTCCATCCCATTCGGATCCTTTTTTTACAAAATCAATAAATTAATATGTAAACAAATAAATAAATGTATTTCTCATTCAAAGTATTTGAAAATGAGTATAAGGATGTTGGGACAGTCAGACCATTATTCTATCACTCATATATCGTCTAATAAAAGTTCATGGAGCACCTAGTCCAGTGTCATATTCCTTAAGGGAGGAGGCTGCACTTTCCATTGAAAGCAGGTCCAGAAAATCCTTTAACCAGTCCTGTATATTATAACAGTCTGGTTTATGGGTTTTCCAGTTCATAAGTATTGTCCTCCTTACAGAGAGAAAGGCTAGTGCAACAATTTGTTGTATATTACGACTGTGTCATGCCAGCACAATTCAGAAGCATTTAGATCTATTTTTTAAGCTTATGTGGTGTGATATAGGCCCCGTGTATAATTTTCATTTGAATAATTTTGTATCTGACACAGTTGGACATAGATGTTGAACGTTTCAATATTAAGTTCCATTACTCTGAAGTAAGAGATGAGGCAATGTCACCTTCCCATTGTAGTTTGGTGGAGATAGTGCATGGAATTTATCAATTTCCTTGAACCATTGTTATGGAAACTTTAAAGGTATGGCTGACATAAGGAAGGAGAGTCTAGGCAACAGGTTCATCTTTATTACCTCTGCTCTACCCCATAACGATAAAGGCAGGGCTGTCCATCTCTTTTTGTCATCTTCAATTACTTTCAACATACTTGGGCCATTTAAATCGAATATCTTACTAATTGAGTATCTGATATTTATTCCAAGATACTTCATACCTTGGGGTTTCCACACAAACGGTGCCGGGCCAAGGTGTGCTGCAATTGTATGACGATTAAGAGGAATAGCCTCACTCTTATTGCGATTAATTTTATATCCTGATAATTGACCAAATTTTTCTATAAGTTTTAACAGATGTGGTATTGAATACATTGGATTAGATAGTGTTAATAAAATATCCTCTGCATAAAGGCTGGCTTTGAAATCATATTCACTCAAATTGATACCAGTTATATTTTTATTTACTCGTATTTACTCCAATGGCTCCAATGCTAAAATAAAAATGGCTGGTGAGACTGGACAACCAGTCTTGTAGATCTGAATAGTTGAAAGGGATGGGATATCACACCGTTTGTTTTGACCCGAGCAGTTGGTTGATAATACTTAATCCACTTTATACGTATTGGGCCAAAATCAAATTTATTAATGTATGAAATAAAAAGGGCCATTCTATTCTATCAAAAGCTTTTTCAGCATCCAGCGATATTGCTACCGCTGGATGCTGAAGAGTTGAAGCCCTTGACATCACATGAAGGAGTCTCCTCATATTATTGAAAGCCAGACGGCCTCGAATGAAGCCAACCTGGTCCAAATGTACCAGTGTAGGAATTACCTTTTCCAAGCATGTTGCAATCTTGATATCTTGGCAGATATCTTATAATCATTATTTAAAAGGCTTTATGGTCGGAAATTACTCATTTGTGTATGGTCTTTTCCTGGTTTTGGAATTATAGAGATTATAGCAGATCGCATAGTCATTGGCATTGACTGTTTAGAAATAACATCATTATAAAGCATAATGAGAAGTGGAGCTAGTGTGTCCTGAAAACTTTTAAAAAACTCTATACTGTAGCCATCTTCACCTGGGGTCTTTCCAGATGAGAGCGCTTTAAATCGTAATTTACGAGTTTCGAGTCGTAAATATCAACTGAAACGCCCCTCGAAGTCTGATTTCTGTCTGGTAAACTCATAAAGTCTTCACCAACCCCAACTTGACCACAACGTCATAATCCAAGATGGCAGCGCCCCTGATTAGTGCCGAGTGTTATACGTTACAGCCTACAGTATAGTCAGACATTTTTCCCCACACATAATTACGCAGGACAACAAACGCACGCCCTCCACGTCTTCTTTGTGCCTATTAACTGTGTTTGAGGACCTCATATTGCTGCATTAGCTTTCTGCATTCTGACAGAGCAAGCACAACAAACTTTTCATTGGAGGCGTCCATCTTGGTTTTCCAACGGGTTATTTATTTATTTACGTTTTCCAACTTGTTTATTTTTTTATTGTAGTGACACATATGATACAGACATACGGGGTGTGTGAATTACAGATGAGGATAGGGTGATGTCAGCAAATTGTGGTTAAATAACATCATAAGGTGCAGGAAAAGACAAAAAAAGTACAATTCAAAAGTAATTTCAAAAACAGGAAAACAGAGAAAATAATACTATAGTCTTCATGGCTTTCTTATTTTGAGACTGACTAATTATGTTGATGTATTATTTATGTATTTCTTTTTTGAGTTGGTGAGTGCAAGGTATTTGATTAGTGAATTTGCAGTTATGGATATGAGATTTGGCTAAAATAATATTAGATTAATTATATAATATTGGTCTAATTGGGTGAACAAGACTGAAAAGAAACCAAACAATACATTTTGATAATCCAAAACAAAGTTTTTGTCAATGTGTTGATGGATGAAAGTAGTTACATTTTTCCAAAAAATCTGCAGGTAAGAACATGAACAGAAGAAATTGTGAAGATCCTCTGGAGCCTGTTTACAGAAGGAGCAGAGTTCGCTGATGTCTTTTTTTTTATATCTTTGCATAAAAGGGGCGGCAGTAGCTCAGTCTGTAGTGACTTGGGCTGGGAATCGGAGGGTCGCCGGTGGAATAGGAAGTGTATATTTTTTAAAAAAAAATTCTGAATATGATAAAAATGTGCCATTAGGTTTGAAAAGCAGACTAAAATTATGCCATGGGTGAACCAATTCTCTAGGAAAAGTGATTTATGTTTGTATAGTATGTCCTTATTATTCCAAATATAATATCTCTGGGGGGTGAAGTTATGTTTATAAATCAAGGACCAGGAGAGAAGTATCTGTTTGTGAAAGTTGGCCAGTTTTATGGGAAGTTTTTCAATATTGTAGGTGCAGAGTAACAAAAAGTGAAGGCCACCAATTTTAAAAAATATATAGTTGGGAATAAATTTCCAGATTTATGTTGGGTTTCTGACAAATTGTCTGATCCAGTTGTGAATGTATTATTGAGAGTGGAAAAATCAAGAAAATGAAATCCATCATTTTCATAAGAATTCATTAAAGCTGATTTTTTGATATAATGGATTTTGTTTTTCCACACAAAGTTATTAAGAATTTTGTCAATAGCTGAGGTGGTCTGTTTATGTCCAGAGATATTCCTGTATATGTAAGCCGGGATAAGCCCTATGCTTTAGATAGAAGAATTCTGCCCTGAAGGGATAGATCTCTCTGAAGTGTTTTTTCTATGATGAGGGTGAAGTTGAGAAAGCATCTGTTGCTTGTGTTTTTGTTGATGATGATTCCTAGATAGGAGACAGACTATTTTACAGGTATGTTGGAAATAGATGTAAGATTACAGTTTTAGTGGTAGCAGTTCACACTTACTTAGATTCAGGTGAAATCCCGATGCTCTAGGAAAAAAATGAAATTTGGTTAGAAATTGGTGAGGCCTTTTTTTTAAAAATAACAAAGTGTCATCTGCTAATTGACTGATAATAATTTCCCTGTCTGTTATAGATTTTAATAGAGCAATTTCCGTTCTTGTACATAGTTTTGTTTGCTGAACAAAAGTACTTACCAAAGCCAAATTTCTGCAATGCCTGAAATAAATTTGTGTTCAATGGTATTGAATGCTTTGCAAAAATCAAGAATAAAAAAAAACTGTCATCAGGGCAGTAGTCAGCATAATCAATGAGATCCAGGACAAGTCTTGTGTTATTGGATTTATGTCTGCCCTTCATAAATCCTGTTTGTCTTTCATCAATAATGTAGTCCAGTACTGCTTTAAGTCTTTTGTCAAAAATGCCAGCTAAGATTTTATAGTCATTATTGAGGAGACAGATTGGTCTCCAATTATCTATGTGGAATGGGTCTTTATTAGGCGTAGGGATAAGTATTAAAAGCCCTTGGTATAAGGTAGGAGGATTAGTTTGGTTATGAATGCTTTCATTGAACACACCATGGAGGAAGGGGGCAAGTTTATCAGGAAATGTTATGTCAAATTCAGAAGTTAAGCCATCAGTTCCAGGAGACTTGTTTAGTTTAAACTGCTGAATGGCAGAACTGACTTCTTCCGAAGTTGTTTGTCACAGATGTCCCTCTAGTCATTATTGATACATTTCAACTGAGACAGATGTATTATAGTGTGATTTATATAGGTTCCTATAGAACGGTAACAGTGATTGGATACCTTCTGTGGATCATCTGTTGCGGTCCCATCAATATTGAGTTTTTGGATGCAGTTTGCTCTGCTGCATGACTTTTCCAGTCTAAAGGAATATGCTGTGTTTTGCTCCCCCTCCTCCAGCCATTGTTTTCTGGATCTCACATAAGATCCTTCTGATTTAACTCTATAGATTTCATCTAGCTTTAGCTGCTGTTCAGTTAATTCTTGTTTGTTATCTTCTATTAGATCTTCAGGCATACACTGATTGAGACTGGCAATTTTGGTAATTACTTTTGTTTCTTCCTCTTTTCTTAGTTTGGCCAAAGAGGATCCATACTCTCTTAGGTATTTTGCTATCTCAAATTTCAGTAGTTCCCAATTATTAAGAAAACATTTATCATTTAAGTGTTAGCCCAATTCTTTAGTTGGAAGCCCCAAGAACACACACCGGAGAACTCTGTTAAAAAAGCAGTTTATAGATATTTAATCAGGTCACAGGTAAAGTATGGCAGTGCTGGGCTCTGAATGACAGAGGTCTGGCAGGATCTCAGTCATAGAGAGCCCCAAACCCTGAGTTCAGTTCAAATTTATCTTCTTGGACTGGGACTGTCCTGTACAGAGGTTGGACTGACACGCAGCCGAGTGTAATTGGCTAGTTAACATCAAGAAGAGCTGGCCAACCACTGCTCATGTGTTATTTTGAACTTGTGATACTCCATCTACGTGTGCTGTGGGTCAGGCGTGTATCTACTGTGACAGACCTAACTGCCAGATTAGCAATGTTTAGAAGATCCTGTCATCACATTATCAAATCTTAAACGGACACTATGTATTTTTTTTCTCCCATCTAGTGGTTAAATTTGATATTACATTCGCTCTCTAGCGCCAGGCATTTTTTTTACTGTGCATTGCATCATAGTTGGAACTACAGAAGGCGGAATGGGTCGAAAATCGAGATTCAAGAGTCAACAACATGTTTTCAAACACTAATTTTCGTTTTGGTGATGAGATACGTTATTTCAAACTACACAGAATCATTTGTGTGAGTAGGTAGTAAGCAATGGCATGAAATGCCCTTAGCTTACTCAATCAACCATATGCTAACATTACCATCCACCAACGAGGTTTATGCTTTACATGATCTACTGTTATGCCGCCAACGTAATGAATTACACATCAGGCGACCCTGATGTTTACCCTTGTTTTATTAATTTGCCGGTCCCATTGTCTTTTCAAGTCCCTTTTATGCTTTTTTGGCGATGAGGAGTCCTTCTCCTTCGCCGCGGCATAACTATGGTCTTGCATTACGACCAAAAGTGCACTGCAGGTCTTGGTGTAGTGTCGGGTAGGAAATAACATCTTCTCCACGCTGCTTCTCCGTGAAAAATGAATCGCAAAATCGCGTTTTGCCCTATTGGTACTAGCAGGTAGTGCTTTACGTCCCTCTCGGCAGTTAGTAGTTTTTTGTAGACCGGAAAGACATGGAAGCCTCCGTATGACCGAACCATTCTATGTAAAGATGGATGACTGACTCTTCTCCCAGGAGGATAAATCAAATTGTTGGCATAGCTTATTTTACACCGATGAGGCTCTATTTGTGAATGAAGATGTTGATTTGAGGTAATAAAATACTTTAAAAAAATACATAGTGTCCCTTTAAATCAGCTATTCATTATTCATTGTGATTAACTAATGACATACAATCAGTGTTATGAACTGAAGTTTATTTTACTGAAGAATATAAGGCACACAAAGTCCTAGAGATATATTCAATATGACAATCAAAAAAAAAATCAATTCAACATAAGGCCCCATGCCAGTGAGATTTTATTAGGAGGTGATTTTTTTCTATAACAGTTCTATGTTTTAAGATTGAGTTGTTGAGTTTCCAATATGAATTCTAGTGGGTAGTACTGGTATTAGGTCTAAAATTAATTTGAAGATTTATAGTTTTGTGGTCTGTGAGCAGAGTGGTCAAAATATTAACATAAATATTATTTTCATCTAGACTACTTGGGATTAACCAGTAGTCAATTCGTGATCTACAGGTGCCAGTTTTGCTGGCCCATGTATAGGATTTAGAAGTTGGATTACCAGTTTTGGTATTATAACTGTATACATTGGCCAGAAGGACTAAAATGTCATCAAATTTAATAATTAATATAAGGAATCTACCGTTTGGGTTACTCTCTGAGTGTAATATAGCTCCTTCAGATTTGTTTTTCAGGGAGGTTACTCCTACTGATCGTTCTGAGCAATGCGAAAACCATACAGTATGTCATTTCCCCACTGATTTTTCCAAAATTTAATATCATCTGTAATCGAATGTGATTCTTATAAGAAACAGAAATCAGACTTTTGCTGTTTGACATACAAAAACAAGGCTTTTCGTTTCGGGTTATCTCCCAAGCCTTTGGGATTGAGATTAATGATAGGGACATTTCACAAATTTATGCAGATAATTCCGAAAACCAAAATTGTCCTTAATGTTTTTCTTTATAATTAAGGCCTTTAATTCTGTCTCCTGCAGTCAGCAAATATCAAAAACATGAACATAAGGTAATATTTCATGAACCCCCGAAATGTGAACAAATTGTGTCAATACGAGCAACACATACTATGCAGCCATAGGCTCTGTAATGCAACGCCCACACTCAACCAGTTATACCCATGATTTTAGAAAGAGAAATTCCAAAACAACTTTGTGGGGACAGTTTAGAGCTGGCCCCTTCCTCTTCCAACATGACTGTGCACCAGTGTACAAAGCAAGATCCATAAAGACATGGATGACAGAGTCTGGTGTGGATGAACTTGACTGGTCTGCACAGAGTCCTGACCTCAACCCGATAGAACACCTTTGGGATGAATTAGAGCAGAGACTGAGAGCCAGGCCTTCTCGTTCCACATCAGTGTGTGATCTCACAAATACGCTTCTGTAAGAATGGTCAAAAATTCCAATAAACACACTCCTAAAACCTTGTGGACAGCCTTCCCAGAAGAGTTAAAGCTGTTATAGCTAACATCAAAGGGTGGACCGACATCATATTGAACCCTATGGATTAGCAATGGGATGTCACCTAAGTTCATATGCGAGTCAAGGCAGGTGAGCGAATACTTTTGGCAATATAGTGTATATATGTATGTATGTATTTATGTATACGATTTACGAGGACAACGCGAACGCAGCATAACTTCCCCGACGTCAGAATAGCAAGGCAAGCTGCGCAGTGCTATGTTGCTTTCACTTCCTGGAAGTAGCGAGGTCGCGTTACATAAACAATCGTCCTTAATCATTGTAAGCTCCCGTAGGCGGTGTTCACGTCCAAGACTGACTGAAATTACAAACTAAGGAGTTGATTGTAAGGTATTAAAAGGTAATTATTGGAATTTTGCAGTTAGAGTATATGAAGGAACTTTTACGCGATATAGAATAGCAGAGCTAGCGCAGGCTAGCTAACGTCTGTAGCTAGCGTTAGGTTGGGTTACATTTTAGCAATTCCGTTTACTAACCAAATATTACAACTGGTCAAAGTCCCGAACGCCTGTTTCTACACTTAAACGAAAAGTACTTGTGTGTGTAGTTAGCGAGCTGTTAGATGCAAACGGCATTTTTGCTATATTCGATGTTCACTTGCCAGAATACGTAGGGCTTATGTATTGCTGTCGTTTAAGGCAAAGGTCCGAGACCTTTCTGGAGTTTGCTGGGCAGTCTACCCATTAATATTAATGAACATAGTATGTGGATATTTAAGTTCGGTTATGACATTATCACGCGGTCGAAAACTCAAACAAGGCAAATGCTCAGTTATTGCTCTCTGTGTTTGCACACAACGCACAACGTGATACACTACACTGTTAGTCTGGTGACTGTTCTCTTGAACAGTGTCGACACATAACGAACTTTAAAGATAAGAAGCCACTCCCCTTAACAAAACATGCTGATACTGCTCAACTAGTATTGATATACTGTAGTGTCAAGGTAAGACTTGCGTGACAGTGCTTTCTGTTGTGAGATTCAGTTAAGTTGAAGATTTTAGTTAAATTGCAGTTGCTGAGAAAACAAATATGTGTTTTACTACATGCACCTTATTCTCCCCATACCAAGACTCTGGGCCATACTCATCACAACACAGTTGAGAATGCTACACATGTATGCTAAATAATATAAGTAGGCCTGAATGGCAGCAATGCAGCGACAAACAGTAAAGTTCCACTCTCGAAATATGTATTAGGGTCGTTAGGGTGTGGTATGCTTTTCCCTGTGATGTGTTGCAACATAATTTTATCTGTAACTAATATACACCATATATCTTTGCTTATTATCATGTTATGCCACACCTCCACAATGTAGATCTTTTCTGCTGTTTCCCACTTTTTTTAAATTAAGAAATCAGGGACAACACATGTTAATAGGCACTTTTGTGTAAATATGTAGGATAGCAGCGAGCAGCTAATTTCCATCCTTTGTTCCTAGGCAGGTTGATGTTAACATGTAGTTAACAAAAACAAAGAGAAATTATCAGTAAAAAAAGGTGTAAGGTACAGTAACAATGGGAATGACAGGTACAGTACATGGCATAGACAGACAAAAAAAGAAGATGAAACAACACAAAAAAGACAAATGTTAAAGTGCTGGAGTATTAAAGTAATGTAAGTGCTAGAGTGCTTAGGTGCTAAAGTGCTAGATTTTTAAAGTGTTGAATGGATATTGCACATTGCCCAATTGCACATATTTTGCACACAGACACACAGTCTGTGTCAGTGTGTGTCATAATTAGATATAATTATGTACACACTTAACAAGATTTGCATACATAGCAAATGTATGTAGGTACTGTATTGTCTATCCTTAAGGAGGAGTTATTGTTGTCCTTTGGAAAAGTGTACTGCCCATCCCTCACATGGCGTATCCAATGACAATGACAATGACATGTGATTATAAGTCTGGCTTCTTCTCTTAAATGCACAATAATCCTGATGAGCTGATCAGCTTTCCATTGTGATACTGAGAAATTGATTCAACCAATTAATTGTCTATTATATGTCTACATAAGTGTAGCATGAAGTACTTAACATCCAAATGTATTTCAACTAACAGCATGTTGTTCTTTCTGTTGTGTCAATAGTCAGTCTGTCCATCAAGTCGACTCAGGAGTTTCCTGCGTGGTTACATTATGTGTGATAGACAAGACAGAGATTTGGAGGCAGATCACTCAGTGGATTTTTCCCTGATGAACAGTCGTCTGGATTCATTCCGTGGCTCCAGCCTAGCCCGGCATGTATCAGCAGAAAGATTGGCCCGGGCTGGATTCTACTTCACCGGCCATGCTGATTGCGTTCGCTGCTTCAGTTGCCAGAAGACCGTGGACAACTGGTGCAGGAGAGACACACCTGTAGAGAGGCACAAAGAGGTAATTGCAATAGTAATGAGAAACAAACAGGATAAACCTTTTTAGTGGTTATCCTGTTCTAAGTAGTTTAATCATTGATCTTTGCCTGTTATTACAGGTTTCACCATCATGCAGGTTTCTCAGCTGCACCCAGCGTACCAATTTTAACCCAAGTTGTGATATCAGAATGACTAGTGGCTCCACCTACAACGAAGAAGCGGAGGACATGGAGTATCGTCTGAGGACAGGAGAGGTGGTTGATGAGTCCACCTATCCAATGGCCCCTCACATGAGGAGTGAGGAGGCCCGGCTTCAGACCCTGTCTTCTTGGCCATCTACTGCACCTGTCAGCCCCCGAGATCTGGCCCAAGCTGGCCTCTACTACTTGGGGGAGAGTGACCGGGTGCAGTGTTTCTGCTGTGGTGGTATGCTGGGTGGCTGGGAAGCAGGGGACACCGCCTGGGGAGAACATGCTAAACATTTCCCCCACTGCTTCTTCATCCTCGGGCATGATGTGGGCAACATCCCATTCCAAGGGGGTACGGAGGAGTGTGGCAGTAGACAAAATGCAAACACTCATGTCCCCATGGGGAGTTTAGAGGAGAGGCTTGGTAGCTTTGCAGATGTCCAGCACCTCATTGACCATGAGAGACTTGCCAGAGCTGGCTTCTACTGCGCAGGTAAAGCACAGATATACTGGTCTGATGAAAGACTTTGAGTGATTAAATGTTGTCATGGTTAATCGATCAGAACTATGGACATAATAAAGATTTAATTGTGTGTTTGTTTTTGTAGGGACAGGAGGAGACAAGGTGTTGTGTTTCTGCTGTGGCGGAGGTTTGAAAGGCTGGCAGCCTGAGGATGACCCTTGGGAAGAACATGCTAAATACTACCCTGGGTAAGAACAACCATGATTGTTCCCTTCAAAAATACACTATATTGCAAAAGTATTCGCTCACCTGCCTTGACTCACATATGAACTTAAGTGACATCCCATTCCTAAGCCATAAGGTTTAATATGACGTCGGTCCACCCTTTGCAGCTATAAAAGCTTCAACTCCTCTGGGAAGGCTGTCCACAAGATTTAGGAGTGCGTTTATGGGAATTTTTGACCATTCTTCCAGAAGCATATTTGTGAGGTCACACACTGATGTTGGATGAGAAGGCCTGGCTCCCATTCTCTGCTCTAATTCATCCAAAAGGTGTTCTCTCGGGTTGGGGTTAGGACTCCGTGCAGGCCAGTCAAGTTCATCCACACCAGACTCCTTTCACAAGGAACTAAGCCCAGCTCTTGAAAAACAACCCATACCAGAATCCACCCTCCACCAAACTTTACACTTGGCACAATGCAGTCTGACAAGTATCGTTCTTCTGGTCACCGCCCAACCCAGACTCCTCCAGATTGCCAGATGGAGAAGCGCGATTCGTCACTCCAGAGAACGTGTCTCCACTGCTCTAGAGTCCAGTGACAGTGTGCTTTACACCACTGCATCCGACGCTTTGCATTGCACTTGGTGATGTATGGCTTGGATGCAGCTGCTTGGCCATGGAAACCCATTCCATGAAGCTCTCTGTGCACTGTTCTTGAGCTAATCTGAAGGCCACGTGAAGTTTGGAGGTCTGTAGCGATTGACTCTGCAGAAAGTTGCCGACCTCTTCGCACTATGCGCCTCAGCATCTGCTGACCCCCCTCCGTCAGTTTACGTGGCCTACTACTTTGTGGCTGAGTTGCTGTCATTCCCAGACACTTCCATGTTCTTATAACACAGCTGACAGTTGACTGTGAAATATTTAGAAGCGAGGAAATTTCACGACTGGATTTGTTGCACAGGTGGCCCCCTATCACAGTTCCACGCTGGAATTCACTGAGCTCCTGAGAGCGACCCATTCTTTCACAAATGTTTGTAAAAAAAAAAGTCTGCATGCCTAGGTGCTTGATTTTATACACCTGTAGCCATGGAAAGGATTGGAACACCTGATTCTGATTATCTGGATGGGTGAGCGAATACTTTTGGCAATATAGTGTATTTCTAATTTGCATGTTGTTTGTTTTCTTTTTGCTGTTTTAATACAATTACATTAATCTTTGTTTTTCATTAGATGTAGCTTCCTGTTGGCAGAAAAAGGACAAGAATTTGTCAGCAGCATCCAGCTGCAAGACCCACAAGAAAATAGAGCTGTAAGCTTTCATTGCTTGTACATGCACTTGACTCAAGTAACCAGGTTGTTGTTGATTTTGTAGACTTTTACTTAAACAATTAACTGCATTTGCTTAATCAGGATAATGACTTAGAGAACCTGGATGAACACCTGCATTTTCTGGCTGTGTTTGTAGATGATAAAGAGCCCACACAGCATTTCTTGCATTAGTGGTGCCACCCTATATTTGAAATTGTAATAAATATTTTCCAGCCATTTACTTCACATCACCTGCCTGCGTATACTTGTAAAGCATTGCATGTTAAAAAAAAACACACAGCCCTCATTTGGTGTTAAAAACAGCCCATCAGTCTGAAGTAGTCAAATCAAGTACTGTAGATATCTTCCAAAATTACTGTCTTTGTCCATGTGTCAACTTTTAGGGCTTTTGAACTTTTGCAAGCATTTTTACACAGAATAATGCCAGATGTTGTTTTACCTACAGTCATGGAAAAAAATTATTAGACCACCCTTGTTTTCTTCAATTTCTTGTTCATTCTAATATCTGGTACCACTAAACGTATAATACAATGAACACAACAAAAAATGCAGCTGGTCACATAATACTTTATGTCCTATTTGACATTCTTAAGCTTAATTGATTCCCAGGGTATATAAGAGGCCATTTCATGTCACAAGCAGCACTGCACATGCAAAGGCCTAGAGTGGTTTCCTGCTTACATTCAAGCCGTAGCACAACTCAGAAGTTGTCAGCTCTCACATAATGCCTAAAACAAAAGAATTATGTGAAGCAACAAAGGCAGCCATCTTGGCACCGCTGGAAATTGGCATGAGTGAGAGACAGGTAGCGAAAAAACTGAAGATCTCCAAGACAGCCGTTCATTCCAACAAAAAAAAACAAGCTGAACATGGCACTACCAAATTGCTACCTGGCCGTGGCAGGAAACGTCTTTCTACCCCACGAGATGACCGTGCACTCATCCGTTCCTGTGTCAGGAATCGTCGTCAGACCTCCAGGGACCTTAAAAATGAGTGGGCACTGTCGAGAAATGTGACTTGCTCGACAAGCACAGTTCGAAACCGACTTGT
The DNA here is from genome assembly GCA_029721515.1 of Synanceia verrucosa. NCBI lineage: Eukaryota > Metazoa > Chordata > Actinopteri > Perciformes > Synanceiidae > Synanceia > Synanceia verrucosa. The sequence continues at coordinate 20,753,433 of CM056553.1, forward strand.
TGAAGCTGGTTTGAAGTCACACAGAGCACGCAAGAAGCCCTTCATCAATGAAAGGCAGAGGAAGGCCCGGTTACTCTTTGCTCGAGACCACAAGGATTGGACTGTTGATGATTGGGCTAAGGTTCTCTTCAGTGATGAATCCAATTTTGAATTGATGCCCACTCCAGCCAACTTACTGGTTAGGAGGAAGCCTGGAGAAGCTTACAACCCAGACTGTCTTGCCCCTACAGTAAAACATGGGGTGGATCAGTCATGATCTGGGGTTGTTTCAGTCTGAGTGGAACAGGGCAAATGCAATTGTGTGAAGGCCGAATGAACCAGGTCAAGTACAGGACTACCCTTGAAAACAGTCTTCTTCCATCAGCTGGAAAACTCTTTCCTGCCTCGAATGACTGGATTTTCCAACAAGACAATGCCCCTTGCCAAACGGCAAGGTCAGTTAAAGCCTGGATGGAGAACCACAACATTCGCACCATGCCTTGGCCTGCTCAATCACCAGATCTTAATCCAATTGAAAACCTGTGGAAAATCATCAAACTCAAACCACAAGCCCAAAAACAAAGAAAATTTGTTTGAATTTGTCCAACAGGAATGGGCTGCTGTGACAGCAGAACAATGTCAGAAGCTGGTGGAGAGCGTGCCAAGACGCATGGCTGCAGTCATCAAAAACAATGGTTATGCAATCAAGTATTAACTCTTGTGTGTATCATGTGTTTAAAGCAAACAGAAAAGAAAACATGGAATGCTTACAAGTAGTGTTTTTGGCGGTACAATGCCATAGCTATTGATGTAAGAATTTAAGTAATTTTGGTTATTATCAAGAAAACCATGGAAAATGAATAATCCTTAGTTCTTAAATTAAACTCTCATGAGCTATTTTTGTTGTTATCATTATAATTGTCCAAACAAATGTACCTTTAGTTGAGCCAGGCATTAAAATTAACAAGAAATTGAAGAAAACAAGGGTGGTCTAATAATTTTTTCCATGACTGTATATTATTCTGAAAATTACTGTGACTATATTTGTTTCCAGACTTCAAGTCATCAGAATGGCTTTTCCAGACATGGGAATGGTAAATATTAAGATGTTTTAATTTGACTCCCCTTTTAGTTTGGTGATTTGAAAATAATGTAAAACAGCACAGTAAACTGGTAACTACTTAAAATAATGTGAGTGAAAAAAAACAAGTAGTTGGCTACACTGCTATTTCCTTTTTGCGTTCAGAGGTGCTGCAGTCTGCCGTGGCTCAGAAGGCAATAAGGATGGGTCTAGAGCCCAGTGCAGTGGAAAAGACCATCTTGGAGAAAATCAGTAGGACCGGTTCAGGCTACTCCACCCTGGAAGCACTTATGGAAGATTGTTTCAACAACACACCAGATAGTGATGCTGCCAAATCACAGGAGCAAGGTACAGCATGCCCTGTATGCTGAACTAGGAGAATATCATAAACAAAATGCTGTTGACTACATAAAACAAAGCCTGAGTATCAGTGATTTAAACATTTCTTTTTTCTTTTTCTCCCAGATGAGGACCCACTGGAGAAACTACGGAAGCTGCAAAGGGAGAGACAATGCAAAATATGTATGGATAGAGATATTTGTGTTGTCTTCATTCCATGTGGTCATCTGGCGACTTGTACGGAGTGTTCAGAGTCGCTTGTCAAGTGTCCCATTTGCTGTGGAATTATAACACAGAAGATCAAGACCTACATTGCCTAAGGGAATCACAAACCAAACCTCAATGCTGCTTTCTCTCTATTTCTATAATATTGTATTTTAATATTAAATGTAGATAGTGTAATCTATTTAATGACCATGGTGTTTGTATGATTAATGGAATAAAAGAATGAGTCACAAGAGAAACAGTTTCACAATCACAGAGCTGCTACATAGCTGTTAATATTTAGATGGGATGATAATAAATAGTTGGTGTTGTTTTTATTTGTCTTTAATGAGTGCTGAAAATACACATTAAAGGATAATAATCATTTTGCCAAAGGTGCCTTTCTTATTTTTTTGGGTCTTTTTGTTTTTTACTTTGGGGAGGACAATTAAACTTGACACACCATTTGTTTTAATATACTTCTGTATCCCATTCATGTGATTTGTGTGGTGTACTTATTGACTCGATGTGTGCTGTTTTCTTTTGACTTTTATGAAGGTAGATATGTAAATCCATGAAAACTCTGCTTCATAACTTTGAAAATTCAACCCTAACTTAGGGCTTGCAATTAATCATTGTGGTGTGCCATTTTGCCATTACACCTTGCAATCTGTTGTCTAATCAAGATACATTTAATCTTTGGTGTTTATGATTACTATTACTGATTCAAAAATTTCTCAGTCAATGTGACTTTTGGAAAGAGCCCCAGCAAATATTAAGATTTCAAATGGAACCCAACTAGGTTAATACAGGAATATTGGGTGGGTGACCTTTGCAAGCCATGTCTTATCCAGATGAATACTCTGCATGAAATGACTACAGATAAACTGATATGGTTTAGGTGACCAAATTATAGCATATAAAGATAGCCTAGAAACCTAGATGCACATTTGATGTCATAGTCTGGCTTGTCAGGCTAATATAAAGATGAATTATAAATTCAGTGTTATGAGAGAAATTCATTGATTAATTTCAGTAATAAGATATCTCAATTAGTTGAAAGTGGTAATTAGGTTTGTATGAACCTATTTCATCATCATTTCTTCTAAAAAGATTTTTTATTTATCTAATAATTATGTTTTGCAATTGAAAATATATTTGCTCTTTTTTTATTTAGTACATATTGTAAATATTCATTACTATTATTTCATTGCTGTTGTTTATTGTTTCTTTTTTTACTGTAATTTGTCTATGCTGCTGTGGAGGGTCAATTTCATCCTGGATGAATAAAAAAGGATTCTATTCTATATTTTATTCTATTCTTCTTCCTTTGTTCAAAATTAGTGAAACGGAGATGGATTTGAAGTAGTTCGTACTTCTTGGCTTTATTTTGTTTCTCCTGGCGTTTCCCAGCGCAGGCTGCAAGAGAAGACAAAAAACGAAGCACAGGAGCGTCAATCTCAAGGTGTGGTATTCATCATTGGCCACTAGATGTCAACTCATCAATGGTGTAGCTTATGTGGGCACTGTGGCCACTAGGTGGTAGCTCTGCACCAGGATTTCCTCCTCCTCGGTCGTCGAAACAACAAACCGAACTACGGAGCAAGCCGGGTGAGAGAACGTCCGAAACCGCCTCTGACCGCGACTTTTAAACTAATTTTACTGAATTGTAGCGGAATTCAGACGGAGGCTGTATACGAATAATTGACGTTACGATTCGGTGGGGATTATATTTCACAACACGGTAAGTTAGCTGTAAAATGGCGGAGAGCTATCTGGAAGTTAGTTGATTTGTATTTTGCTAGCTGTTTCGCTAGCCAAGCTAGGCTCTAGATGAGACCTGAGCGCGGATGCCTGCCTGAACCAAGTCGCTTCGCTAGCTTGCGATACATGGCTACTTCGGTTGTTAGCAAGCTAGCGATCTGGCTTTTTTTGCTCAATGAATCCAAATACAATTCGTATCCCAAATAAGCGTTTTGTTGTGTCATACAACTTCACTGCACTTTGTATATTTGTAAACAAAGTATTTGTTGCTTATGCAATACGGCGCTGGAACTCCCGAGGCAAGATGGAGGACGCAAGGACGTGATGTTTTTTTAGGTAGCTTTAGCAGTAGCTGTTAGCATAGCTAATTAGCGGTAGTTAATATTAGCTCCTTAATTGAAGCATAGTGTTATCTCTGAGGGTTATTTGATTTAGATTCGGTGGTGTGCAGACCGAATAAGCATTGGTGACTCGCATTATTGTATACTTGCATATGTTAGCATTCTCTAGCACAGTAGGGATTGCGTTGTTTTGTTATTATGGTTCAAGTAAGATAGCGCTAAAAATACGGATACGTTCTGGACCTCGAAAGAAGATCCTCGGTATATGGTATCTCATTTTTGTTCTGTAAAACATAATGAGTCCTGAATGCTTACTTGGTCAAATTTCAACTAGCTGACGCTGTGAAAAAGACGCCAAAATCCTCGATTGCTTAGCTCGTGGCGCTAGCAATCGCGCACCGGTGTCAATTTTGACAGGAGCCGACCAAGAGCGTAGCGACGTCGGCGTGATTGGAGGCACCGGAACCGATAGTCTGTGGCAGAGTTGACTTGCACAAATCTTCACTAATGGAATTCACAATTTAATCTGTTCTAAAATCAGTCTAGCCTTGCTTTGTACTAAAACGTTTATGAGGTGGACGACCGATTTGGCGCCACTTTTCAGTCTACACCCATAGAATCGTGCCGTCTTGTCATGCAGCATCACCTCTCACTATCATGGAAATAAGCACGTTTTAAGGTTATTTAATCAACAAATGTCCCATGTATATCTTACAAAGTTACAAACTTACAAAGTCGTAACGGTCTCATACAAAGTGCTGATGTTGCATGGGACTACGTTGACTGTTTTGAAGGCGTGTGGAATCTTACGTTGATCATTGGATATTCCTAAAATGTGTGCTTGGTAAGATTCCCAGATCGGCATATGTGGGCCATCGTGTGCAGGACATTGTTAGAGAATCCCATGACTCACGTTACATCAGCTGTATATGTGACCACATTCCTGGTCCACTCAATGCTTATGAACGCTACGCTACCATAACGCTGTTACAATTTGATGGTAATAATGACACGCTTGTATGTCATCACTGCGTGTGCGAGGACAGAAAGACGCACCTACTGCACCCTGAGCGGGTATATAATGGATGTAGTTAAAGTTTGCACCGTTGTCTCTGGGAGACTTTTTGTTGCCTTCCAAGATTCCTGTAGAGGCATTTGTTTCATAATTATGGACAATGTCGGACTCCTTATTATAAATGTTATCTCTACTCTTGACTTCGAATAGAGGAAGAGCTAATTTACACATCACAGCCATGCAATAGTTTTTTTTCTGTGGACTACAGTATCTTGTTGATGTTGATACTGCCATTTGATTGGTTTAGATGTGTATGGGGCGGATAGGGCAGTGCCATATTTGGCCATTAGTGAAGACACTCTAGTTTTCCTCGCTGTGACGTCTGCAAACCAACAGGAGCAGAGAAAGAGAGGGAGCCAATGAATAGACAGCTGAGCATGACGGGAGCCTTAGTGGCCGCCCACTGTTACCATGTGAAACCGTTTTTATTTTTTTTTTCTCTGAACACATCTTAAGAAACATTTCTCACTACAGAGGATGTGATTTATGCGAGAAATGTACACACTTAATGTTTGTGGCATTTTTTATTTCTGCTGTGTTGAAATGGGGAATTGGGAATAAGAGAGAACATGTAGCTCCCTGTAAATCACTGCTTCATTTCCAGGTCACATGTGACCTCTCCCAACTTGCATTTTCTGAGGATCGCAAGCCAGTCACAAGTTGAAGTTATCTAGAAGATGTTACAGAAATGATAGCAGCACCAGAAATACCATCAGAGTTCGTCTATACTCAGTAAGTGTTTACTTCCATTTTAATTTGCTTTCAGAGTTGAGGTTGATACCAATTTGTAATCTAATATTTGCTTGTGTCAACCAGGGACACAGACACCCGATTCTCTTCAGACACAGACTTCTCTGAGGATCTTGATGGAAGAAGTGCAACCCCAGCTAAAGGAAAGGTACAGAAAGCACCAATGGCTCTGGTCAAATAACACAGTATTGGGTCTGTTAGTTATCAATATTTTTGATAAGCGAATAAAGTCATTTTTGCTATTCCAGGGTGGAAAGAAGGGGAAGAAGACCGCAGGGGAGAAAGGCAAAGGAGGGAAGGGAGCCGGACGGATAAATGGCCACCACCAGGAGAATGGCATGGAAAACATGATGCTGTTTGAGGTGGTGAGGCTGGGCAGGAGTGCAATGCAGGTATGAATGACAAGGCATTTGAGATTGCCACTCAGTGAAAATATGTTTCATCACTCACATAAGGAAAAAAATGGTCAACATTCTTAAATGACTTATTATTTACAATGTATCCATCTCTGTTTTCCTGCAGTCTGTCGTTGATGACTGGATTGAGTCTTACAAACACGACAGAGACGTTGCACTCTTAGATCTCATCAATTTCTTCATTCAGTGTTCAGGATGTAAAGGTATGTGTCTGTTTTAAAAGTGTTTTACTCCTTTTGAGTGCATCATGGAAAACATTTGAATCTTTTTCCTACAGAACCATCTTCTCCCATTAGACTACTTGACCATTCAGTAAATTTTGTCTAACCCATCTGTGTTAATCAGGTGTGGTCAGTGGAGAGATGTTCCGCAACATGCAGAACTCCGAGATCATCCGAAGAATGACAGAGGAATTTGATGAGGTAACTTTTCCAATATAATCATAACCATTTTCATATTCTAAATCTCCAAAGTGTCATTAAATATAAAAAAATATATTATTTTATTTGTCATTGACAATCTGACTGGTACCTTTGTCACTGTATTCACTGTTATTGTTTCCTCTGTGGCCCCTGTAGGACAGCGGTGACTACCCTCTAACCATAGCAGGACCCCAGTGGAAAAAGTTCAAATCAAGCTTTTGTGAATTCATTTCAGTGCTAGTGCGCCAGTGTCAATACAGTATCATCTATGATGAATACATGATGGACACAGTCATCTCCCTTCTTACTGGACTATCGGACTCCCAAGTCCGAGCCTTCAGACACACTTCAACACTGGCAGGTGAGATGAATTGTATTTGTGCTTTGTGTGCATCAGTGCTGAATACACTTTTTTCACTTCTGATACCAGTACTGATATCTGAGCTTTAGTTTCAGCCGATCCGATCCAATACCAATGCAGAAAAACAGCACTGAATTACCTAACAAACTGTCTCATTGTGTGGAAAAGACTGGGATCACTCTTTTGTGCAAGACAATGTCCAATCAGACTTGACTTAATCATGTCTTTCCTAATTTTTTTTTAAAAACAAATAAACAGATATAAATGTACTGAATTACTTATTTATTGTGTGTAACAGTACATCAATCTCAATTAAAGCAGTAGCTTCGCAAGTTTGGCCAAACAAAAAAAAAATATAACAAAACTTTTTTCTGGCTCAGTCAGTCCAATTAGGACTATAAGACCCATTGTAAAATATTAAAGGCGCGTGACACATGTAAAAATAAACAGGAACAAAACCCTCTTTAAAATGGTTCACTCAGGGCAATTAGGAATTTGAAGCAAGCTGAAATTAAGAAAAAGAAACACCACTAGCTTGGGTAGCTTGGTTGGTAGATATTTTTAATACTCTTCAGCAAATCACTTCTTTACAATGGTTTAGTGCAATTGTGCAAAAAGAAATTAAACATCCATTACAAAAGCAACTGAATAAAATAGCTTCACTAGCTTGGTTAAAAAAAAAAATAATAATAAAAAGTTTTGAGCCTCCACACAGCGCTTCCATATGACATCACACACAGCGCATGGCATAGAATTACACTGAATACCTCTGCCCCTACGGATTGGGCCCCTTTGTCACAGATACCCAATCTGAAATTTTCTTTAATATTGTTACTGATACCAATACCAACATTGGATTTGTGCATCCCTAGTAGTGAGGAGGGACCAACCATCCCTTTGGCTAATCAAAGTATTTTCTGTAGTGTTGTAAGTAAAGGAGAACGATTAAAACAATGTCATACTCTTGACATGCACACAGGTGTGTTGCTTATTTTGCATGATTTAGACCTCTTTTTTAAGTTTTGTTTCACCTGTGAAAGTAGAATAACCTCTAGCGAAAAGTCAATTCTTTGTACTTAATGCAGTTTGTTTTCCAAAGTTGTCCCATCCAAGGTGTTATTGATTAAACAAAAGAATAAAAAATTCAAAGTTTCAAGTCTAAAGGTAAATGTGCACAGAGGTTTCATGCTTGGATTTTTCTTATTTCTTTTACTTGTATTCTACAGCCATGAAGCTGATGACAGCCTTGGTGAATGTAGCTCTAAACCTGAGCATCAACATGGACAACACTCAACGCCAGTACGAGGCAGAGAGGAATAAGATAGTGGCTAAAAGGGCTAATGACAGGTTAGAGCTGCTTCTGCAGAAACGCAAAGAGGTAAGGATGGCCACAAATCAGTTTCTATCTTTTGGTTTTAAAATGCCTTTTACATTTAGACATGTTGACACATTGGATGATTCATATTCTAGTGGCATTTTTTTTTATTTTTGAGCAGTGGTTTAGTGGTAACTTCAGCAGAAAGACCCTTTATGTAGTGTTTGGGTTTGCTGTGATAATAATGATGTAATACAAATGTCCATACAGATTTGTGTGAAAAATTATGTTTCACTGGTACTGTCATTGAAGCAGAGAGAGGGTGTTCTTCACGACTGGATACAGAGCCTTCGTAACAACACAGTAGTGGTCTCTGTTTTCTCCCATCACTGCAGAATATATAGACCGACTTCTGTTTTTCAATAGATGTTGAGCCAGTGATGTCAAGAAATTGTACTTTCTTCTTTATCATTCACGTCAAATTAATTTGCTACATTACTCTGTGCTTTCTTTTTCTTAAGACCACTTGGCTTAACTGTCAGTTATGTTCCCACCTCAAGTGAACAATAAATAAGGCAGCTTCGGCACTTAAAAGTTTATGGTCTGTTTGGTATCTTGGGTTGCATCCAGATACTAACGTGCTGTGGAGTGCGCTCGGTATCTGAGCTTCTTTATTATATCCAAAGCTTTAGTATGAAACTAAAGGTACACAAATTGCTTACTTTTTCCAATCAAATGTTACAGTGGTGGTGTAGTGGTTAGCACTGTCGCCTCACAGCAACAAGGTACCGGGTTCGAGGCCTGGGCCTGAGGCCTTTCTGTGTGGAGTTTGCATGTACTCCATGTGTCTGCGTGGGTTCTCTCCGGGTGGGTTCTCTCTCACCATCCAAAAACATGTATGTGTATCAGGTTAATAAGCTAATTTAAATTGACTGTAGGTGTGAATGTGAGTGTGAGTGGTTGTCTGTCTCTATGTGCCCTGCGATTGTCCAGGGTGTACCCTGCCTTCTGCCCAAAGACAGCTGGGATAGGCTCCAGTCCCCCTGTGACCCTATGAGGATAAGTGGTAGATAATGGATGGATGGATAATGCTTGGAACATGTTGTAATGCCAACTGTGCTTCAGTTTAAGTGGAAGTTTTAGATTCCACTGTGCTATAGTCATTTTTTTTTTTTAAATGAATGCAGACTTTAATCCCTAAAGGTCCACGGACTCCGTTCCTGAGACTCCGTTTCAACTTGTTGAAAATGCGAACTTCAAAGGGTTAGGGTTAGATTTTTTTTTTTTTTTTTTTGTTAGTCATATTTTTTCCGGAATATTTTGTTTGTTGCAGGTTGAAACATTGAAACGGTAAAGACAGCTGATGTACGGGTGGCAAAAGTGCTTGCAAGAACAAACATGAACAACTAATCAACGTCAGTCTTTTTCTCAGTTGCTAGGGAAAAATATAAATGAACGCTGTAGTAGTGATGGGCACTGTGGCCTCACAGCAAGAAGGTACTGGGTACGAATCCTGGGCCCGGGACCTTTCTGTGTGGAGTTTGCATGTTCTCCCCGTGTCTGTGTGGGTTCTCTCCGGGTACTCCGGCTTCCTCCCCACCATCCAAAAACATGCATGGGGATTAGGTTAATTGGCTAATTTAAATTGACCGTAGGTGTGAATGTGAGTGTGAATGGTTGTGAACTGGCAACTTGTCCAGGGTGCACCCTACCTTCCACCCTAAGACAGCTGGGATAGGCTTCAGCCCCCCGTGACCCTGTGAGGATAAGCGGTAGATGATGGATGGGTGGATGGATGGATGTAGTATTGATGGCCACCGATGCTGGGCAAAAATCCACCAAAGGCAGGTGTAAGTGTGTGTGCTGCCTCCAGGAGGACCAAAGGAGTAACAACACTCCTTGGAAAAAAATGACACCAAGCAAGACAAGGTAAACGGTTTTTAAGGTATAAGGGAAAATCAAAGAAAGTAAAAAATGGCCAATTATACCCCTGATTAATTAACATGGATACGCTTTAATAAAGTGATTTGGAAACTATACTTCATCCATCCATCCACTATCATATACCGCTTATCCTCACACGGGGTCGTGGGGGGGCTGGAGCCTATCCCAGCTGTCTTAGGGCGGAAGGCAGGGTACACCCTGGACAAGTTGCCAGTTCATCGCAGGGCACATAGAGACAGACGACCACTCACACCTACGGGCAGTAAATTAGCCACTTAACCTAATCCCCATGCAAGTTTTTGGATGGTGGGAGGAAGCCGGAGAACCCACGCAGACATGGGGAGAATATGCAAACTCCACACAGAAAAGGCTGGGCCAGGAATCGAACCCGGTACCTTCTTGCTGTGAGACGACAGTGCTAAACTCTACACCACCGTGCCGCCCCAACTATACTTCAGTGCATCCAAAGTGATACATGCTATAAGCCTGTGTCCTGCACTATCAACGGCTGTTACTGATCGTTGACTGATGATGACTGATGAACTTTTCTTTTTGTACTCGATTGAAGACAAGAGGCCAATATACACTATATTGCCAAATGTATTCTCTCACCTGCCTTGACTCGCATATGAACTTAAGTGACATCCCATTCCTAATCCATAGGGTTCAGTATGACGTTTGTCCACCCTTTGCAGCTATAATAGCCTCAGCTCTTCTGGGAAGGCTGTCCACAAGGTTTAGGAGTGTGTTTATGGGAACTTTCGACCATTCTTCCCGAAGCCTATTTGTGAGGTCACACACTGATGTTGGGCGAGAAGGCCTGCCTCTCAGTCTCTGCACTAATTCATCCCAAAGGTGTTCTATCGGGTTGAGGTCAGGACTCTGTGCAGGCCAGTCAAGTTCATCCACACCAGACTCTGTCATCCATGTCTTTGTGGACCTTGCTTTGTGCACTGCTGCACACTCATGTTGGAAGAGGAAGGGACCAGCTCCAAATGTTCCCACAAAGTTGGGAGCATGGAATTGTCCAAAATGTCTTGGTATGCTGAAGCATTCAGAGTTCCTTTTACTGGAACTAAGGGGCTAAGCCCAGCTCCTGAAAAACAACCCCACACCGTAATCTCTCCTCCACCAAACTTTACACTTGGCACAGTGCAGTCCGACAAGTATTCTTCTCCTGGCAACAGCCAAACCCAGACTTGTCCATCAGATTGCCAGATGGAGAAGTGTGATTCGTCACTCCAGAGAACGCATCTCCACTGCTCTAGAGTCCAGTGGCGGCGTGCTTTACACCACTGCATCCAATGCTTTGCATTGCACTTGGTGATGTATAGCTTGGATGCAACTGCTCGGCCATGGAAACCCATTCCATGAAGATCTCTGCGCACTGTTCTTGAGCTAATCTGAAGGCCACATGAAGTTTGGAGGTCTATAGCGATTGACTCTGCAGAAAGTTGGCGACCTCTTCACACTACACTCTGATAATACAGCTGAAAGTTGACTGGGGAATATTTAGGAGCGAGGAAATTTCACGACTGGATTTGTTGCACAGGTGGCATCCTATCACAATTCCATGCTGGAATTCACTGAGCTCCTGAGAGCGACCCATTCTTTCACAAATGTTTGTAAAAGCAGTCTGCATGCCTAGGTTTTATACACCTGTGGCCATGGAAGTGATTGGAACACCTGATTCTGATTATTTGGATGGGTGAGCGAATTCTTTTGGCAATATAGTGTATCTAGAATTCAAAAATATGTGGTCTAACCTTCCATCAACATTTTATCAGGTAACCAACTTAATCAGTCACAGTAATACATCTTAGAGTAAATAACAGGGTAAATCTGACTCTCTTCTATTTTTTGAACCCTAACACACCTCTAGGTGATTGTAGCGACTGCTAGCATGGAGTGTTATTGTCGAGGATTGTCCAGTTTATTAGGTTACATAACAGCAGGTCGCACCGAGCATCAATCTGTTTGCGGTACAGCCTCACCGCAGCATGGTGCCACAGTCTTATGTGTCTTAATATGTTAATGATGCAGTCTAGTCACCTCTTATACCGCATTCATACTGAAGTTAGCGGGTCAACGCGAGATTTTTTTTTTTTTTTTTAAAACCTTCGTCGATCCACCTCGGATCGTCATTTGGGCCCTTTCACAGTGCCAGCTGCCGGCAGCTCTGATCTCCAGCTGTGAGAGCTGCGTGCCTGTTTTTTACTCCCTCCCATACGTCATTGTGTTGACAAGTCATTACAGATTTAAGTGTGCCTGACCAATTAAGGTAAACAATGGATAGCATGGACATTAGGGAGGCTCATGTTAACGTTGTTCTGTGCGTTGTAATTTTGTCCCTTTTGCAAAGTGTGCAAACCCAGTGCAGTGCTCATACTAATACTTGTACTAATGCATACTGTAATGATCAATAAAATAGGTCTGTCAAATCGCTATACAAGCACACTGGGATTCCCTGATTGGTGGGATTTCCTGAGAATTATATAGGACTAAATCACATATGCGTGCCTATTAACTCTTGGAGTACCAGTGTTGTTTTTAAATTGAAAGTGTCTTGTGCCAGTGTTTTTTGCCCATTATGAGTCATATTTCTAGACCCACAGAATATTTTGTACCATGTCTCTGAAAACACTGAATAGCTCAAATGAAAGAAGAGATGAGCTATTTCATCATGAAAAAAATGTTTTTACCTTTTTTTTTTGTTGTTTTACATGGAGGAGAGTAGAGGCCAACAAAAAAACCACGAGCGAACTCGTCAGTGGCACTCAAGCGCTGTAAAAATGCCACATCGACCCTTTCACAGTGCATTTTCGTGCAGTGTGAAAGGGGCTTTACTGTAGCATAGCTACTCAGTTGGGTTTTATGTTTAACCAAATGTGTTTGCTCATGTGTTTTGCTCTGCTTTTCATTTTAGCTCCAAGAAAATCAGGATGAGATTGAAAATATGATGAATGCAATTTTCAAAGGAGTGTTTGTTCACCGATACCGGTAAGGTTTCATATAATGCACATTTATTGGAAATAAATAACTTAAAATGCTGGTTGCAGATTCCATTAAATAAAATGTATTGTGTAATGAGTAATGATGTAATGCTTTAACAGTGATGCGATAGCAGAAATCAGGGCAATCTGCATAGAGGAGATTGGAGTGTGGATGAAACTCTATAGCGATGCCTTCCTCAACGACAGCTATCTGAAGTATGTGGGATGGACGATGCATGACAAGGTGGGGTTAGCTTTTTTTTTGTGCAAAGATACCCTACACCCTACAGATTTAAGCCCTACACCCTCCTCACTTCCATGAAGGATGTTTCACCTTATTTTCCTGGTCAGACCTTTTGTCAGAACTGTGGACGTGTACAGACTTGAATTGATTTTCACCTCCCCCACCTCTCCTGTTGTGTTGGATGTAATTGTAGCCTAACTGTTATTTTATTTTTACTTGAAGTTTGTCTGCATAAACTCAAGTTTAGCTGTTCACTACAACAGTCTGAGCAGATCATTCAGAATAATTGAAAACTCCTGTGTGGGTGTGGAGGGCTTTAAAAGTCACAATCAGAACACAGGATTGAAGCCTGCTATTACTCTAACATTGATTTACAGGTTTCATGAGTAATCATAAAGAACAAAAGGTGAATCTAAAGTTTATCATTTTGGCATACACAGGAGAAAAAAATGATTCATGCTACATATGTGACTTTCTAATTCTCTATTCCAGCAAGGCGAGGTTCGTCTGAAGTGTCTGACAGCGCTGCAGGGTCTTTACTACAACAGAGAACTCAATGCAAGGCTGGAACTCTTCACCAGCCGCTTTAAGGTCAGCACCACCTGCTGGATGATTCCAACACAACAGCTGTAACTTAATTATTTCATTCTCTTGCGCAGCAACAAACACTGGGCTCCTGCTTTATGGATATACTTATGTTTGAACATACAGTGTTTTGCTTACTAATCAAATCAATTCTTTTAGCCAAATATCTAATTAACTCTGTCGCCTCTTTCTTCACATAGGACCGCATTGTCTCCATGACTCTTGACAAGGAGTATGATGTTGCAGTACAAGCAATTAAACTACTCACTCTAGTCTTGAAGTAAGTGGCTGTGTGTTTGTTCTTGATGGTATTCAATAGTAATGTGCTCCCAACTTCTGTGTTTTTTTTCCATATATTCGTTGGGCGCCTTTGTACACACTTGAGGAATTATATCAAGTACATGTGTGCTACTGATAATAACTTGGGAGGTTTTGTTGACTGACTCTGTGTTTGTCTCTGCAGTAGTACGGATGAGGTGTTGACCCCCGAGGACTGCGAGAGTGTCTATCACTTGGTCTACTCAGCACACAGGCCTGTTGCCATTGCAGCTGGAGAATTTCTCTTTAAGAAGTATGTCAGACATAAATCAGCCAAGTCCTGTGTATCATAAGTATAATTTCAGGAAAAGTACTGTAGAGGCAACAAGGGGGAAGGAGGATAGAAAATATGGGATTAACCACAGTTTCCAGGGAATTTAGGGACAAGTGAGAATTTAAACACTCTTTTGAAAATCCAGTCTTGCCAGTGCTTTAACTTTTCAGTGAAGTACACTTGATTACAGGTTCAACAGGGCATACATAGTCATGGTTAAGTTGTTCTTTAAAGATTCTGTATAGGACACTACAAACACGTTCAGTACATCTGTGCATACAAAGCAAACATTGTAGCTTTTCCATTAAACATCATTTCACACTTACCCTGACTCCACAGTTGTCAAGATTAAGTTTTACAGTGAATGGTTTCAAGTTGGAAGTCTGTCAGTTCTCAGCATAGTTTATGAGTTTTAATTTTGCAAGGCTCTTTGCACTTCTAAGAAATGCAGTTGAAGCATTATGCTGGGGTTACTTTTCTGTGACACTCAACCAATGACAAATGTTCTCAAAGATTGTTCAGCCAGCGAGAACCAGAGGAGGAAGGTGCCCCCAAGAGGAGAGGCAGACAAAGCCCAAACGCCAACCTCATTAAGACCACTGTCTTCTTTTTCCTGGAGAGTGAGGTATGTTATCAGGCTGTTTTACTGTCATTGACAGCATGTAAGCAATTGAAACATGCATCCTTCATTTCATCTTGGATCATTTCCCTTCTTAGCTCCATGAGCATGCTGCGTACTTAGTGGACTCTCTTTGGGAGTGCGGTGCAGAGCTACTGAAGGACTGGGAGTGTATGATCAGCTTACTTTTAGATGACCCGTTGCCAGGCGAGGAAGGTATGGCACTTTTTATTATTATCATTTTTTTTCTGGGGTCGGCACGGTGGTACAGTGGTTAGCGCTGTTGCCTCACAGCAAGAAGGTAGCGGGTTCGATTCCCAGCTCAGTGTGGAGTTTGCATATTCTCCCCGTGTCTGTGTGGGTTCTCTCCGGGTACTCCGGCTTCCTCCCACCATCCAAAAACATGCATGGGGATTAGGTTAATTGGCTAATTTAAATTGCCCATAGGTGTGACTGTGTATGTGAATGGTTGTCTGTCTGTATGTGCCCTGCAATGAACTGGCCACTTATCCAGGGTGTACCCTGCCTTTCGCCCGAAGACAGCTGTGATAGACTCCACCTCCCCCACGAACCTATGTGAGGATAAGCAGTAAAAGATGGATGGATGGATAGTTTTTTTTCCCTCCAGTGATATAGATTTTGCTGTTTGTTGTGTTTTGTTTTGCAGCTCTTACAGACAGACAAGAGACAGCCTTGATTGAAATCATGCTGTGCACTGTACGCCAAGCTGCTGAATGTCACCCACCTGTTGGAAGAGGCACAGGGAAAAGGGTAAGATCAGTGAAATAAAATTGGGTAAAGGATAATTCATGTTTCTTTCTTATGTGATACTAGCTGTCTTGGCTAACACAATGACAATTGTGTTGAACACTGATCATTTAACTTCAGAGCTGGTTCATCACAAGATGAGCCTCAAAGACAATTCAAACATGTTTTTGCAGTTGCTCAATCTTTAAATAACTGATCCAACCACTAGAAATGTGAGTCATGCATATAGTATGTGACTTAAAATCAGCCAGAAATTCCCTGGTTTAAGAATAAACTTATAAAAAAAGAATAGACAATTAAAAGGGCAGACTTTTTGCATACATGAATGTAAACATCTATAAATTGCTCCATCTATGGTCAGGTAATGACCGCTAAAGAGAAGAAGACTCAGCTGGATGATAGAACCAGAATGACCGAGCTTTTTGCTGTGGCTTTGCCCCCTCTACTGGCCAAGGTTAGTTAGACATTCATCTATGTTCTTGACAAGCACTGAGCTCTGATGGGCCTTAAGCGTCAGGTCTGTATTCATCAATCAGACCTATATCTTGTTTGATGTTTGCTATACAGTATGCTGTGGATGCAGAGAAGGTGACTAACTTGTTGCAGCTGCCTCAGTTCTTTGACCTGGAAATTTATACCACAGGACGTCTAGAGAAGGTAAGACACTTATCAGATAACCTCAAACATGTTAGGAACAATCTGAAAAAAAATCTGTGTAGCATAATTATGAAATGGGTTTATGTTCATCATTGGGGCGGAAGTAGTCTGCAGACTTGGTCGCTGTAGGGTGGCTGGTTCGAGTTCAAATCGGGAGTGAAAACTGAAATGTCCCCATCCGAGAGATTAATAATTCTTCCTCATTGCCTGTTTTCACAGCACCTGGAATCCTTGCTGCGTCAGATCAAGGAAATTGTGGAGAAGCACACAGACACTGAAGTTTTGGAGGTCTGCTCCAAGACTTACCATGCCCTCTGCAATGAGGAGTTCACAATCTTTAACAGGGTGGACATTGCCCGCTCCCAGCTGTTAGATGAGCTGGTGGACAAGTTCAACAGGCTGCTGGAGGATTTTCTACAAGAGGTATGGGTGGCAGGAAGCACACGGCAGCACTCTTAGACTTGGATGTTTTTGCTATAGTGAGCCAATTTTAGAGATGTTCACCCCACACCTCTAATAATGCCACTGCACTGTGTGCAACTGTGATGAATTGATTTTATTGCATCAGTTGTTTAAGCGATGCAGTGTAGTTTTTTTGTTTGGCTGTATTTTTGAATAATCAGAACAAACCTTTCAGTGATGACATGCTGTATACATTCCTGATCAAAATTTTAAGACAAGTTTAAAAATTGCAAGAATTCGTGTGAATCACCTCAAAAATTCATTTCGGCATGCTTGATGCTAGTGTTTCCAGGAGGCCAGTGGGAATGTTGCTCCAAGTGGTGAAGATGGCTTCACGGAGGGCACCCACTGTCTGGAACTGGTGTCTATTTTTGCAAACTTCCCTTGCCATCCAACCCCAAATGTAATTAGCACACAGACGATGGCCTACAGTCATGGGGGATGCCCCCTGCATCATCTCCACATAGCCAGCTACCATTTGACGCCTCTGTACAACCTGCTCCATTGTTGCATTGAAGGAAAAGCCCCCAGATCATGATGGCACCCTCTCCACTGTGCTGTGTAGAAAACATCTCAGGTGGGGTCTCCTTGTCATGGCAATAACATTGGAAGCCATCGGGACCGCCAAGGTTAAATTTTTTTCTCAACAGAGAATAAAACTTTCTTCCACCTCTCAGTATCCCATGTTTGGTGCTCCAAAACAGGCAAACGGGCAATTTTGTGCTGTTGAAGGAGACGAGGCCTTTGAAGATGTTTTTTGTTCTTAAAACCCTTCTCTCGCAGATGCCGTCAAATGGTTATGGGACTGCAGTTGGCACCAGTGACAAGCTTAACTTGGGCCGAGAACTGTCCCCTGTCTTGACGGACAGCCAGTTGGCTCAGGGCTGGTGAAATTTTTTTGGGTCTACCACTTGATGTTTTTGTTCCATAACCCTCAGGATCTTTTAAGAATTTTAAAATGACTGTCTTACTGCGTCCAACCTCAGCAGCAATGGCATGCTGTTAGAGGCCTCACTGATGCAGCTCAACAATCTGACCGCATTCAAAGAGAGAAAGCTTTTTGCCTTTGCCATCAGGAGGTCATGACAGTGTGGACACCTGACAGAAAATGACACTGAATCCACACTTTTGCGAAGATGTAGGCTTTTGAAGGTCGTGGTCTTAAACTTTTGATCAGCTGATGAACAGCCTATTTCAGTTTAGTAGTTGTTTTCGATAAATTGCTTACTCAAATTTTTTGTCTCACTCTCATTTCTTCTTTTGGCATTTTGAAGCACTACTTAGAACCTTAAAATCCAACAGTGTGAAATTTAAATTCTTGCAATTTTTCAACTGGTCTTAAAATTCTCATCAGGAGTGTATGTGAAACAATTTTAAAAATATATACCAAATAGTCTGTGAAACAACTCATCAGGTGCATTTCAAATTTTATTTGGAGAATCTGGAAACTTGCATTTGTATCCGTTCTAGATGCTCGTGTTAAATTAGGCTTGATCCATAAAATTTAACAAAGTTACAAAAATTCTCTTTCCAGGGTGAAGATGCTGATGAAGATGATGCTTATCAGGTTTTGTCAACTCTAAAGAGGATCACCGCTTTTCACAAGTATGACATTTTTACTTTCTGTACTGGTTTCCGCATACACCCCTTTCACGGCTTATGTGTCCTCCAGTTAGAATAGAACGGAACAGAATATTTTTTAATGATCCCCATTGTGCAAGATTTTCTTGTTACAACGGCATGAATAAGTTGTAACTAAGAAATACAATGAAACAATAGTAATGAAAAATAAAATGTAATAATAATAAATAGAGTATGTCATAAATGAAATCAGTTTTAATAAAAAATGAAAATATTTAGAATGTGCATATGATTTAAAGTGCAATAACTGTATAATTATAATTTTCCTGTGATTCTGTATACACGTGTCTGAAAACTGATTCAAATCCATTGCAGTGCACATGACCTGTCGGGATGGGACCTGTTTACCAGTAACTTCAAACTGCTTAACACAGGCATAGAGAATGGAGACATGCCTGAGCAGGTTTATAATTATACACATGCCCGAAGTGAAATTATATGAATCCAATTTTCTGTGAATAGCAATGAAAATTAACCCACCAGAGATTTATTTTTTTATTTATTTATTTTTTTCTGATGAGCAGATAGTCATCCACTCACTGCAGTGTACCCACTATGTGATCCTGTGGCATCTGGCCAAGTCATCTGAGGGCAGCTCCAGAAAGGTTAGGTCTCTTCGTTGTCTCTATTCTGCCCTGTTTTGAAGAGAATTCAGTATTTTCTAAGTCTAATGTTAAGAACAATTCTCCCTGTGTTTTTAATCAGGATGACATGGTGACCCTGAGGAAGCAGATGAGGGCATTCTGTATGATGTGTCAGCGCTACCTCACTAATGTCAACACAGCTGTCAAAGAACAGGTAACAGACACATGCACAATGGCAATGGCATGCTGCGAGAGGCCTTGCTGATGCAGCTCAACAATCCGACGGCATTCAAAGAGAGAGAGCTTTTTTGCCTTTGCCATCAGGAGGTCATGACAGTGTGGATACCTGACAGAAAATAACACGGAATCCACATTTTTGTGAAGATTTAGGGTTGTGGTCTTAAACTTTTGATCAGCTGATGAACAGCCTATTTCAGTCAAATGGGTGTTTGCAATAAATTGCTTACTCAATATATACATACATGTATATACGCGTACGTATATATGTATATACGTACGCGTATATACGCGTACGTCGTACGCGTATATACGTACGTACGTATATACGTAGGTGTATACGTACATATGTACATGTGTATATACATGTATATGTATATACACATGTATATATGTGTGTGTGTGTACATAATTCACAAGCATAAAAGGCAGAAACTTTGTATAAACAGTTCAATTTCAATTGTAAGTGCTTATAGCAGACACACCCCTCTTATGTAGTACTGCCTATAGTTCTTTACGCTGGTATGTTGACTTGATTTTATTCAACAATAGCCATAAATCTTGTTACAAAGCTGAACACTGTCGCCAATTTGGACACATTTTATGCCAGATGACAAGGAGCAATAGGCGGGGTTGCAGCAATGATGGGGGTATCGGGGAAGCGGGGTAGCAGGGTTGCGGTGATCACGGGGAAGCAGAGTAGCGTGTTGCTGTGATCGCGGGGAAGTTGGTTAGTGGGGGTAGCAGGGTTGTGGCAAATGTGGGGCTGTAGCGATAGTGTGGAAGCGGGGTTGAGACAATCACGGGGTACCGTGGTAAACTGCCATACTGCATTGATTGGGCGCTTAATCACCATAGGGGGAAAAAAATTCATACCGTCACAGCCCAAGTCATAATGATAGCATGCATGCTGTACTTAAGCACAGCACACTGAGTTTGAACTTTTTGGTCCTTGTTCTCTCTCCTTTCTCTGACAGGCGTTCACCATCCTATGTGATCTCCTGCTCATCTTCAGCCACCAGATGGTGTCCGGCGGCAGGGAACACCTGGAGCCTCTGGTATATTCCCCAGAGGACTCACTACAGTCTGAACTACTCTCCTTCATCTTGAACCATGTCTTCATAGACCAGGACGATGAAACAAATAGCACAGGTGCAAATGTTCTCTTCTAGCAGCTCATTTATTTTCTGCTTTTTCTCAATAAGCAAGGAGAGCAAGTTTTACTTGTCAGTCAACATGTAGCTTTTGGTACGGCTGTGGCAATTTTTTTCTCTAATCATCTCAGATGGGCAACAAGATGACGAGGCAGTAAAGATTGAAGCGCTGCACAAGAGGAGAAACCTCCTTGCTGCCTACTGTAAACTGATAATCTACTGTGTGGTAGACATGAAGACAGGAGCTGACATCTTTAAGCAGTACATGAGGGTAAAGTCAACTTATTCCTTTTTAAAAAGTGCTGTTATTCAGTGTTATTTGCTATTGTAAGATTTAATTCAGTGTCTTCCCATTCAGCTCATGTGTAGCAAGATAATTCTTCACATCATTTCTGTGTCATTTTCCAGTACTATAATGATTATGGTGACATCATCAAGGAGACTATGAGTAAGACTCGGCAAATCGACAAGATTCAATGTGCCAAGACACTTATCCTCAGTCTTCAGCAGGTCAGTATGCACACTTTTGCATGCTTGTCATTTAATTCAATAATGTTTAACTGTTTACCTGGGGCGGCATGGTTCAGTGGGTAGAGTGGCCTCTTGTAACCGGACGGTTACTGGTTCGATCCCGGCCTGGAGCTTTCATGTCGAGGTGTCCCTGAGCAAGACACTGAACCCCTAACTGCTCCTGATGGGTCGTGGTTAGCGCCTTGCATCCATCAGTGTGTGAATGGGTGAATGTGATGTATATTGTGAAGCACTTTGGGTATCGTTGCAAATATATTAAAGTGCTATATAACCCATTCCATTTTCTAGGGCTGGATTAAAAAAATCGCTTCAATTGATTTTAATCAATCTCCATTTAAATGGTTGATAATTGATTCATAAAATCCAAAGATCAAGCTTTTAACTTGAGTATGTTTTTCTTTTATTGGACGTGCAGAGAAGCAGCCTGAAGTATAAACCCGCCTGCCAGTCTCGCCGGTAAATCACCATACATACCTCTAGTCTTCCGAAACCGAAGAAGTCTTGCGTGATCAGCGTTTAGTGCTGCTTTCCACCGCTTTCCAAGGAGCAAGATCTCATGAGATGTTACTGACGAGTTGGACAAAAAACATGTAGTATGCAAAATATGCAACGCCAAGATAAAATATAGCGGCAATATATGACGACTCTCCGCAGCCATTTGACAAGACATCGCCCGGAAACACAGTCGGCAGACGGCATGGCAGAAAATAACGCAGCATTTATTTTAACTGAAATATCCCTGACTGAATCGATATTGGATCAAATCTTGAAATATCAAATTGAATCAATCTGGAAAATCTGAATCGATACCCAGCCCTCCCATTTACATTTGCCATTTTGTTCATTTGCATCATTGTTAAAAGATTGTTGATCTACTGTTTCACATATCTCCTCTGGCCAGCTGTTCAATGAAATGCTGTCTGAACTGGGTCATGGGTTTGATCGCTCCTCCTCTTCCTTCTGTGGAATCAAAGAGTTGGCCCGTCGCTTTTCTCTAACCTTCGGACTCGACCAAGTCAAAACCAGGGATGCTATCGCTATGCTGCACAAGTAAGGACTCGTTCTGCTCTTGTTACATTGCATTGCTCTTACGTTTTTGGCGTTACATCTGGGAACTGTCATTTAAGATAAATTACTTACTGAATGCTGTTTCCACTTGCCATGTTATTTTTTTTCTCTGATCAATGGACAGGGATATGTGATTAAATGTTGGAATATTGGAGTATTGTAAGTATGAAAACGTTCAGCTGTTCAGGCAGAAACACAACACAGAAAACTGGTCTGTTGCATACTCTGTACTCATATTTACTCATATATACTAATTAAGTGAGCTATACTAGGTGTGTCTCACTACCAAACAGGCTGAATGACAGGAGAGTTCACTCTTTGCATCTTTCTCAACACCTGGGAGTGTTGGTTCCACAGCAGAAGAGCCCTCAGAGTGAACCCTCCTGTCAGTCAACCAATCTCCTTGTCTCAGTTGGCAGAGACGGGGCCGCTAGCCTGATGAGGAATAGAGAGCCGGGTAGCGAGGAGAAATTAGTAGGTATAATGAAAGCTGTGGTTTAAAAGCCGATTGCTACATTTCAGATTCAAACCAAATGAGCAAAGTGAGTCCATTAACACGGACAAGCCAGTATGTCATACTTGTTCAAAAGCAGTGGCGGGGGGGTATTTAAAAAAAAAAAAAAGGCCAATTTTTGTGTGTTTTTCTTAACAGAAGCAGGGTCTCTGTTTCTGGTCATGATTTTTATTCAAGTGCATGTTTTTTCCTAAAAGAGACTGAGTCCATTTTGTTTTATTATATATTTTTTTAGTATATTCAGAAGTTCTTGACATTCTGATTACAATGTTAAAGGTCATCTATTAAGCAAAATTAATTTTATAAAGGTGCTCTAGCAATAGTATGTGTCCCCATAGCCTGTGAATGAGGCCTCAGGAGTGAAAAAAGACGTCACCTCCTTCCCCTGCTTGCTCCTCTTCTTAGCCAATGTGTGCTGAAACAGGAGAGTCTAAAATCTCCCCCCATCAACGTAGATAAGGAGGATGCCCCTGCCTTTGAGTGCTAACCAAGATAACCGGAGGTCCGGAGCCTGGTAACTGAAGGTCTGGAGCTCGGTTCGCACTGCAGCAAAAGCTGCGGCCACTGTAGCTACCGAGCTTGGAGCTCGATTAATATTGCAGCAATAGCTAACCTCCAGTTAGCTCGGAACTCGGTTAGTACTGCAGCAAAAGCTCCAGCGCTCCGGTTAGCTCAGTCAGTACTGCAGCAATGGCTAACCTCCAGTTAGCTCGGAGCTGGGTTAGCACTGCAGCTAACCGGAGCTCTGGTCCTCCGGTTAGCTCGGAGCTGGGTTAGCACTGCAGCTAACCGGAGCTCTGGTCCTCCGGTTAGCTCGGAGCTGGGTTAGCACTGCAGCTAACCGGAGCTCTGGTCCTCCGGTTAGCTCGGAGCTGGGTTAGCACTGCAGTTAACCGGAGCTCTGGTCCTTCGGTTAGCTCGGAGCTGGGTTAGCATTGCAGCTAACTGGAGCTCTAGACCTCCGCTTAGCTCAGAGCTCGGTTATAACTTACGCTATTGCTGTACCTGGACAGTTGGTACCGATCCATGATTCAACTTCAGCTGTGTGGCCAAGCCTAATTTGTATGGGCCCGTGTTTACAAAGCAGTTCTCCGTGAAATTATAGGCTCACACATACAAAACTTTGGGAAGTTCTGGTGGTCCCTGAGTAATTAATATCATGAGATATTCAAGATAAGTTCTGTGAGGCCGATTTGAAACGAGCATTATACACTTGTAATTTGGGTGATTCTGACTACTGTTAACGGTGCTGTCCATGCACGGCAGAGTAATGTTAGTGGCGTCTTTTGCCACTGCCAGTACGCGTCTATAAGAAAACAGATGCACACAGTAAAGCAAGAGAGAGTCACTTCCTCTCTCCAGAGAGGGGGCATGATCAGACACAGCTCAGGATTATTTAAAGGTACAAGCACAGAAACAGCCTGTTCTCAGCTGATTCAATTCAATACATTGATTCAAAATCAATACAGTGATTTTTAACTGGCTGGAATTACAGACCAGGGCTGAGTTTGGGGTAATACAATTTAAATACAATAATTTAGGTTGGGTGTCCTCTACACTTGTACAACATGTGCGTGCTCTATGTAATGGGATGTGCCGGATGTGTATCAGGTGTTGATATAATGACAGACTGATTCCATCCATCCATTATCTACCGCTTATCCTCATAGGGTCGCGGGGCGCTGGAGCCTATCCCAGCTGTCTCAGGGCGGAAGGCAGGGTACACCCTGGACAAGTCGCCACGTCATTGCAGGGCACATAGAGACAGACAACCATTCACACTCACATTCACACCTACGGTCAATTTAAATTAGCCAATTAACCTAATCCCCATGCATGTTTTTGGATGGTGGGAGGAAGCCGGAGTACCCGGAGAGAACCCATGCAGACACGGGGAGAACATGCAAACTCCACACAGAAAGGCCCCGGGCCCGGGATTCGAACCCAGTTCCTTCTTGCTGTGAGGCGACAGTGCTACCACTACACCACCATGCCGCAGACTGATTCAGCTTTCTTAAAATGTTTATAGTGATGTAACACTGCATTCCATTATTGCACAATGTGATGTTACTACTGGGTGTAGTCAAATGAAACAGACTGATGCAGGGTTTACCCAGAGTAACAGAATTATACAGGTCAGTGCAAAATGCTTGTAGCTCACTAGAAGAGCCTATCATTTTATTCTATTAAGGATAAGATATGTTGACCTTTGTTTAGTAGTGCACTATAAGATTTGGCTATGTATTTAAGCTAGCAGCTTACATTAAAGAAAACAGCAATTCTGGTGGTATAAAACATGTACCACATAACCATTGACCCTGATTTAAATTAACGGCTTTGGTTAAAGAAGAAGAAATCCTTTATTTATCTCTCAGAGAGGGAAATTTCAAATCCCAGTGTTTTTTCTATGAATTTCACTACAGATTGGTGAGCTATTTTTTTGTTTTATGTCCATGAAACTACTTATTCTCTATACTCACAGTGTGTCAATCTTCCTTTTGACTGTGAATCTCAGGGATGGTATCGAGTTTGCGTTTAAGGAGCCTAGCACCCAGGGAGAAGGAGGCCCTCCCCTTAACCTGGCATTCTTGGACGTCCTTAGCGAGTTCTCCTCTAAGCTTATGAGACAAGACAAGAGGACTGTGTAAGTATTTTTTTTCTGCTGTGTTGAGGGGTGGGATGCTTCAGTGTAACAGGTGTTTCTGACAACGGGTGTCCTTGATGCATGGTTGATGTGATGCTATTGTCACTCTCAAGTTGGAATGTGCACCTGGTTGTGTGTAAAGCTGTATGAGTTTGTTCAACTTGTCTATGTCTTGACCTCCTGCCTCTCCTCAGCCACATGTACCTGGAGCGCTTCATGACATTCCAGATGGCATTGCAGCGAGAGGACTGCTGGCTCCCCCTCATCTCCTACAGGAATTCCCTGCAGGCCGGTGGAGACGACGACACCATGTCTGTGATGAGTGGTTATTCCAGCAGAGGCTCCTCTGTCCGCTCCAAGAAGATCAAGCCTCCCGCTGCTACAGCTGGAACTTCAGCAGCCAAGAGGAAGCTGCCAGAAGGTATTACACAATCAGGAATCAACAATGTCATTAATAATAGCTGTGGTTTTGTCTGTCCTTTTTTCCCACTTTTGAGAAGTTTGATACAGTGCAACTCACTTAGGGCAGGCAACTGCATAAATGTATCAAGTTAGAAAACAGTACACATTTTTCTGTTATCATCTGTATCATCACTGTGAAACATCAGTCCGCTGAAACACATCTTCACACCTACAGACCCACAAGCACACTGAAAATAGGTCTTCATGAGCACAACATACAGTATAGCCCAGTCTAGCAATGATATTACAAAATAGTTGGAGCCCAGATTAACCCAAATTGACCAAATGCTTTCTAACCGAGGAGATTAAACAGCAGATGGTGGGAGACAGCTGAAAGAGTCAAACGGCCCCTTACCAATCAGACAGGGTCATTTAAGCTCTGTCTTCTTTGTGATTTCTGAAGACCTGCCCATCACTAGTGACATCTCTTGAATATTAAATACATTATTGCACTTTGGATATTTGGTAACTTCAAAAACAGCTTGGTGCATGATTGTCTCATGCCTCCCTTTCCAGAGGAGAGCAGCAACAACGAGGTGTGGCAGCAGAGCATGCCTACTCCAGTCATGTTGCCATCCCCCCACCTCACCTCCACTGCTATGCGGGACCCTAAGAGGAGCCGCGATGACAGCTTCATGGGGGTCTATTCCCTCCCCCACGACCAGCAGCAGCCCCACCAACACCCGCAGCACCATCAACAGACGCCTCAGCACCATCAAACATCCATGGACTACAAGTATGTGCACCTCACGGTGGGGTCTAACAGATAATACAAGAGGGATGTGTGTTTTTATGTCTGTTTGTGTGTGTGTGTGTGTATGTGTGTGTGAGAGAGAGAGAGAGAGTATAAGTCACACTTTTTTTCATAGTTTGGCTGGTCCTGCGACTTATACTCAGGTGTGACTTATGTATTAAAATACCAGGTACTGGAATTTCACGTTCTTAAACGTTATTTCACACTGACTGACATGACCAAGGAGTAAGCGTTAGGCTACCTACAGCCACAAGAGGGCACTCTAGGCTTGTGACAATTACCAGTATCTGCTCTGCTGTACCACTGAAAAATAATGTAAACATTACATTGGGGGGGGGGCTTTCTTGGTGTTTCCGTCTCATGTAACACAACCGCCTCTCTATCAGCACGGACAACAATGCGCCAAAACCAGCCAGCATATTTTCAAGCAAAGGTCGACAGTTTCCGTGAGTTCACTTGGAAAGCAAGTAAATGAGCACAGCGTGACACTGGAGCATATTATCAACATGGACGAGGTCCCCCTCATGTTTGACTTCATGGGCTGAAGTGTCGCAGAGAAAGGACCAAAAAATGTGAATATAGTGACAACTGGTCATGAGAAATCACACTTCACAGTGGTGCTGGCATGTTGTGGAGTTGAATCAAAATTGCCACCAATGGTGATTTTCAAACGGAAAACTGACAAATGGAGTTGTCGTGGTGTGGGGTTGTTTTTCAAGAGCTGGGCTTGGCCCCTTCGTTCCAGTCAAAGGAACTCTGAATGCTTCAGCATACCAAGGCATTTTGAACAATTCCATGCTCCCAACTTTGTGGGAACATTTGGAGCTGGTCCCTTCCTCTTCCAACATGACTGTGCACCAGTGCACAAAGCAAGGTCCATAAAAACATGGATGATAGAGTCTGGTGTGGATGAACTTGACTGGCCTGCACAGAGTCCTGACCTCAACCCAATAGAACACGTTTGGGATGAATTAGAACGGAGACTGAGAGCCAGGCCTTTTCATCCAACATCATTGTGTGACCTCACAAATATGCTTCTGGAAGAGTGGTCAAAAATAAAACACACTCCTAAACCTTGTGGACAGCCTTCCCAGAAGAGTTGAGGCTGTTATAGCTGCAAAGGGTGGACCAACGTCACATTGAACTCTGTGGATTAAGAATGGGATGTCACTTAAATATATCATTATTATTACTACTATATACTGTTATACCGTCATTATACACTGTTATTGTCAGTAACATTACCATCATACCATCAGTATTATACCATCACCTTGCCACTGCACTTTATTCGCTTATTTGCTTATTTAACTTGTGCTTTTCTATAAGCCTTGTCCCGCTTTGTATTTGTATTTTATTCATATTTTTATTCATATTTTATCTTTTTTATTCCTATTTTCTCTACTTAAGTATTTTGTGTTATTGCATTTCTTATTGTATTTGCACCGGACTACTGTGACAACTTAATTTCCCTTCGGGGATAAATAAAGTTATCTATCTAGCTATCTATCTATATCTCTCTATCTTAAGTTCATATGCGAGTAAGGATGATCTCTACATGCATGGTTGAAGCATGATGGAGGAGGTGTGGGGGTGCTTTGCTGGTGACACAATTTGAAGGCACACTGAACCAGCATGGCTACCACAGCATCCTGCAGCGACATGCCATCCCATCCAGGTTGCATTCAGTTGGACCATCATTTATTTTTCAAAAGGGCACTGACCCCAAACACACCTCCATGCAGCCTGAGGGCTACTTGACCAAGAATGAGAGTAATGGAGTGCTGCGTCAGATGACCTGGGGCCTCACGGATCAAGACTTGCGTGGATTCCATACTGGGCGCTGGCGTGCGCTGCAATCCAGAAAGCAATGCACCCCGTTAAAAATCCAGATGTATAATACCAGCAGACTTGATTGGTTGCTTTAGTCAATTATCAGGTTACAAAATTAACTTTTCAAAATCAGAAGCACATCTTCGCTGCTCATATATATCACTCTCTCTATCCTGCCCATTCAGATGTACAACACAGGGCTTTACATATCTAGGTATTACAATAACTATATTCCTTCACCAATTATATGCCATTAATTTTACACCTTTACTTAAACGTATATATGAGGACCTTGAAAGGTGGACTTCCTTATCACTATCCGTGTGAGACAGGATTTCATTACCTAAAATGACTATTTTACCTAAACTTCTGTATGTATTTCAGATCCTCCCAGTCTCCCAGCCTGAAAGGATATTAGGAAATTGGAAGGTCTTGAAGGACATTTACAGTCATGGTCAAAAGTTTACATACACTTGTAAAGAACATAATGTCATGGCTCTCTTGAGTTTCCAGTTATTTCTACTACTCTGATTTTTCTCTGATAGAGTGGAGCAGATACTTCTTTGTCACAAAACACATTCATGAAGTTTGGTTCTTTTATGACTTTATTATGGGTCAACTGAAAATGTGACCAAATCTGTTGGGTCAAAAATACACATACAGCAATGCTAATATTCGGTTACACGTCCCTTCGCCATTTTCACTTCAATTAGGGGCTTTGGTAGCCACCCACAAGCTTCTGGTTGAATCTTTGACCACTCCTCTTGACAGAATTGGTGCAGTTCAGTTAAATTTGACTGGCTTTCTGACATGGACTTGTTTCTTCAGCATTGTCCACATGTTCTTAATGGGGTTTAAGTCAGGACTTTTCTAAAACCTTAATTCTAGCCTGATATAGCCATTTCATGACCACTACTGTACACATACATACTGTATATGCATACACATTAGATCTGAATAAACAAGTAATGCTGATTTGTTTTCAGTGCTTAAATTTAGCAATTGAACATTTTTCATACAATACGTACGTAATGTTTGGGGCAGGATCGCATATGGGATTTTTAAACTGGGTTATTTTGTGTAATTTGGCCTTTAATAATGTTCATCATCAATATTTATTGTTATTGTTGTTAATTTACGATTACTCAAACTCAGTAAGATATTTTTGTGTAATTTGGGCTTTATCATGGTAGACATACTAGACAGTAGTGTGATGATGATGATCAACAGGCACGGGCTGCCACCAGTTCCT
The DNA here is from genome assembly GCA_029721515.1 of Synanceia verrucosa. Taxonomy (NCBI): domain Eukaryota; kingdom Metazoa; phylum Chordata; class Actinopteri; order Perciformes; family Synanceiidae; genus Synanceia; species Synanceia verrucosa. Next base: position 20,783,018 of record CM056553.1, read on the forward strand.
CTTCAGGACCCTGGGGAGTGAGAGTTTGCTTTATGATGTGTTCACTGGAAGTTGGAACTTGGAGCTCTAATCAATGTAACCTCAAAGTTTAGTGCTTCCCAGCAATTCCCAGCCTTACAGATGTAAAGCAAAATATGTAGCTACTGTTTACTTCAGTAGCGGATAGCATGAATTTAATGTTGGGTTGGTGAGATAAATCCGACTTTCTTTCTTCATGGGGATTCTGATTTAAATTCTGATTTGGAAATTCTGCCATTTGTGTACAATTAAATGCACCATGAGCCGTATCACACAAATGCCGGGCTCCCAATGCTGCTGCATAAATCCTCTGTTTTACCGACAATGTTTCTCGCCTTATGCTGGGAATGTTGGGGGACGGATAAATTTGAGCAGACATGTCCGCCTGTGTCTAGTGACATCTGAGAGCATGATTACAACATTGTTACATTTTCTGAAACTGTAGACTTTTTTTGCACTGCACTCTCCTCTGCTCTGTGAGTGTGGTGAAGTATCTGTGCCATGTTTGTTGTGAGAGGGAGCGAGGGGAGAGTCCCAGCCATTGCAGGGGAGAGCAGAAATACATTTTAATGAATGTAAGGAAACGATAGCGGTGCATTCGACTCTGCAATTGCGCAAATTAGTGTTAGCTTTTTATTTGATACAAAAGAATGCCTTATAGGCCCTTAAGATGAAAATAAACACTAAATAATGGATTTTAAAAAAAAAAAATAAGATTGCTTCAGATCAACAGGTTTCGGCAGTGGCTGCTGTGCTATTATCTCAGTGTAGTGTAGCGTTTGCAAACTCCATACTCTTTGTCGAGCTTGTTAGTTCCTTCTTTCGTTTGAAAGCCAAATGCTTCTAAACGTCAGCTTCGTTTTCCTGCGGCTGCCGGTGAGCTGACTGCTCTCTTCTACTACAGAGTATAGCGTTACATTGCTACATCGATACTTTTTCCCACCCCTACTAATTAGTGCACCCTTTTGCATTTAGTTCCCAGGTTACTTGGATGCTAGCTCAGAGACAGCAAGAAGAGGCACGCCAGCAGCAGGAAAGAGCCATGAATTACGCCAAGCTCCGGACCAATCTGCAACATGCTATGTAAGATACATACCCACACAGACACACACACACACGCCTGCCTTAAAAGTGTTTCCACAAGTGTACAGCAGTTTTGTTTTCATAGTCGGCGCAGTACTGGGCTTATGGAGGAAGACGAAGAGCCGATTGTGGAGGATGTGATGATGTCATCTGAGGGTCGTATGGATGACCTCAATGAAGGCATGGACTTTGACACCATGGACATTGATTTGGTAAGCTATTCATTCATATTTAATTAAAAATACAATATTATTTCAAATGTTTTAATTTTTCAAATGTGCGCAAGCAGATTTTAGGGTCGCCTACTAGGGTTTTTGGTGCCAGGCTGTCACTGATCTTATATGATCTCTGTTCTTCAACAAAGCCAACAATTTTCCTGACGAGTATTAGTTGGTATTTTCGTAGTATAAGTTGTACGACTCATATCTGCTGAAAACTGCAATAAACAAGATCACAATTTTGTCTTGCTGTTGCGCCACAATAATTTTCAGTATGTGCAAATTGATGAAATAGGGTATTTATTTGTTGTTTGCTATAGCAGCTGTTAAGTTGGCGGAATATCTCCTCTAAACACAGTCCTTCTCTCTTCCAGCCACCCTCAAAGAACCGCCGTGAAAGGTCTGAACTCAAGCCAGACTACTTTGACCCTGCTTCTATCATGGATGAATCGGTAAGGAGCATCTACACCCTACTTTACTAATCACTTAGATCTGCTGACAAAACTTCTGATTTTCTCAAAGTAAACAGAATTGCTTTAAATTTTTTTTGATTCTGTGGCTTGCAATCAGTTCCACTTACAAGTATGTTGTACTTGGGACACTGAATGAGGCTGTGCAAAACATTAAGACTAGTTCAGCCAAGTGGCCCTATATGCTCTGCAGCCAAATGCAACATTTATTATTGGTCCCAAAGCCACCATTTTGCCTTTTGTAAACATGCTAAATATGGTGTATTTCAAAATCTACTGCCAACGTTACATTTTTGTTTCAACATGTCCCAGCCTTAAACCTTGGGGATTTGCCTGAAGGCTTTATCATTTTTGGGTGTTTTTGTTTAGTGTCAACTTTGAATGATTTGTCATTAAAAATATTACAACAGAAAACAGTGTTCTCTTCAGCAAACATATAGTGTCTTCCATCCATCCATTATCTACTGTTTATTCTCATAGGGTTGGGAGGGGGCTGGGGCCTATCCCAGCTGTCCTAGGGCAGAAGGCAGGGTACACCCTGGACAATCCGCCACCTCATGGCAGACATGTAGTGTCTTGTTCTTCTAAACTCTCTGAGCAAAGAGACAACTTTGCTGCTCAGCCTTTGGCACAATCCGCTCTGAGAAATTATGTACAGTCATGGTCAAAAGTTTACATAAACTTGTAAAGAACATGATGTCATGGCTCTTTTGAGTTTCTAGTTATTTCTACAACTCTGATTTTACTCTGATAGAGTGACTGGAACAGATACTTCTTTGTCACAAAAAACATTAATGAAGTTTGGTTCTTTTATGACTTTATTACGGATCAACTGAAAATCTGCTGGGTCAAAAATATACGTACGGCAACATGAATTAGCAATTTTGGTGACTTACAAAGTTTTGTCAATGAAATGAGCTTCATAGCATGGCCTCTTAACTTCCTGTGAGAGACTACAGAAAAGGTGATGCATTTAACACCATGCCTACCGTCAAGTAGCATAATACTATACTACCGTATAGTATTATGCTGTGGGGCTGTTTTGCTGCCAATGGAACTGGCAGCAAAACAGCAAAAAAATGGAAATTTTTCAAGATAACCTAAAATCATCAGCCCGAAGGTTGGGTCTTGGGCGCAGGTGGCTGTTACAACAGGACAATGACCCCAAACACACATCAAAAGTGGTAATGGAATGGCTAAATCAGCCTAGAATTAAGGTTTTAGAATGGCCTTCCCAAAGTCCTGACTTAAACCCCATTGAGAACATGTGGACAATGCTGAAGAAACAAGTCCATGTCAGAAAGCCAGTCAAATTTAACTGAACTGCACCAATTCTGTCAAGAGGAGTGGTCAAAGATTCAACCAGAAGCTTGTGGGTGGCTACCAAAGCACCTAATTGAAGTGAAAATGGCGAAGGGACATGTAACCGAATATTAGCATTGCTGTATGTATATTTTTGACCCAGCAGACTTGGTCACATTTTCATTTGACCAATAATAAAGTCATAAAAGAAGCAAACTTCATGAATGTTTTTTGTGACAAAGATGTATCTGTTCCAGTCACTCAATCAGAGAAAAATCTGAGTTGTAGAAATAACTGGAAACTCAAGAGAGCCATGACATTATGTTCTTTACAGGTGTATATAAACTTTTGATCATGACTGTAGATGTAGATGAGATTTTCTTTTTAAGACAGTAGACAGCAAGTCAAATTGAGTTAATATAATATGATATCAAAAATGTTTTAGCCAGCAATTATTATGCTACTTTTTTTGTTGTGACCTGGCTTCAGTCAAAGCATTGTTGCATGTCTTGCATGCAGTGGTCATGCTATGAAATCGGCCAAAAGTGGTGTTTTTGATGAAACTGGCCTCTACTGTACTTCAGATAAAACAAGAATGGAACGAGACAAAAACAAATATTTTTTTCCCATGATGAAGTTGAGTCTCTTCTTTCATTTGAGCTATTCTTTTTCAGAGACATAGTACAAAATATTCTGTGCATCATGACACAAGGCACTTTCCATTCTTTAAAAGGGCTGGCACTCAATGAGTTTAAGTCTTAATTATGGTCTTAAATTGTCTTAAATTTACTGTAAATTTGCTGTAGGTATTACTTTTTCAGACGGTCGTTTAATGCCATTGGGAAATCAGTGGCCCACCGTAAAACATCTAATAGTATGTATTTGTTTGACGAATGACAAATGGATGGAAGAGGATTTACTTCTGAGGTGGGTTGCGTCACCTGAAAACAACAAGGCAATGTGCAAATTCTGGGGAAAAAAAAATATTATTAGGGATTGTGTGGCCATCAAGTTGCATTTGAAAGGAGGAAAGCATCTGCGGTGCAGCTCTAATTATTGACCTTATTTACAGTGGAGACTACTTTAAGTGTTGGAAATGTTATTATTCTTTATCCTTATTTGAAGGAAAAAAAAGAGGTCCCTAATGGAGAAGTCTTTTTGCAGGATTAAAAAATGTCTCCTACTGAGCCATGATGGAGACTGCTTGAAACATTATTTTATTATTCTGAATGGTTCCTATGGTGGCACGGTGGTGTAGCGGTTAGCACTGTCACCTCACAGCAAGAAGGTTGTCTGTCTCTATGTGCCCTGCGATGAGGTGGCAACAAGAAATTGTTATGACATTTTTGAGTCTTAAATTATATTTGTCGAGGGCTTAAAAAGCAATAAATTTGACTTTTAAAATGGTGCAAGAACCCTGAGTTCTAAGCAATAGAGGTTCAGTTTGTTGTCAAAATCCTTTTTTTCAACTTTATTAACACTTTTTTTTGTTTCTTCTAGGTCCTTGGGGTGTCCATGTTTTAAGCTAATATCCAGATGATTTTGATGCTGGGATAACAGAAGAGGCGCTTTGTATTTAAAGAGAATTTTAGATGCGAAAACAGAAGTGTTTTCTTTAAGAAAAAGCAAAAAACTAAACAAAAAAAAGTCTGGCTTGTACTCCATGTGGACCAATGACAACCCACACTCAGTGTTGCTCGCTCAGAGAGGACATTGTTTCAAATATTTACTTTTATAATCTTGAGTAAGCTCTTCCTGTTGAGAAATAGTGTAAACAGGCCACTTCCAAAACTATTAGAAATGAGACATGTCTGAAGAAAATCCATAATACCTTTTTTTCCCTCTTTCTTTTTTTTTTAAATGGGGATGAATTGGTGTGTTTAACTTAAGATATATATTTTTTGTTTTATGTCTAACCCTTTTTTTTTTTCTTTTTTTTTTTACAATTGTAGTAAGTTACCAGGTGTGAAGTAGTAATTTATAAACAGACTGTAGTAGCTTGCCTGTATTGTGTTAGCCAAGTGGATGGAGGTCTTTATGTTTCTGTGCTTGTTTTTTTTCCTTCCCTTGTCTCCTCTCGATTGTTGGGCCTAGTTGTGAGGTCCCTCTAACCACTGGTGGTTAAGATGGGGAGGTGTCACTTAGAATCAGTAATGATCCCTTCATGCTGTGAAGATTCCCAGAGTCCACTCAACGCTCCACAGTATCACAGTGAGCTTACCTGCAAGATTTGGACCACTCCTTAACCAATCTACTCGAGACACGTGTCGGCTGTCCTACCCAAAAATGAGCAGATTTTTCTCCCAGTAGTGCCACTGTGTGGGCTCTGGCAGACAGCAGCTTAAACTTAAAGAATTACACCTGTTTTTATTTCTCTTTTTGCCAAAAATCCAGCAGCATAACATTGAAAAGGGTATCTCTACGTTTTAAATAAAAGTTATATATGAATCGGTGCTGATTTTATATATGTCTTTTTGGTTTTATTATTTTCACGTTTTCAACCTTCAGTCACTAAAGTTTGAGAAATGTAAGTAAAACTTAAAAAAAAACAACAACATGAAAGCATGTGAAGTCATGCAATAAGGAAGATTTTTAAATTTGTATTTTTATGTTTTTGTTTATGTCTTGATAATGTCTTCAGGTTTTTAGCTTTTTTCCTACATGTAAATTAGTTTGGATAAAACTAATGAAAAGTTTTTTTTCTCAAAATTAAAAAGTTCTGTCACAAAAAAATCTTGCAGATTTCAAATGTTGAAGTGAAAGGTAGTCATTCACACAATACTGAAGATTAAAGTTATTCAGCAACGCTGTGGCAGCTAGACAAAGTTTAGATGTTGACATAGATTTGTCATACAAGTTTAATTAAATTTTGGGCTACTGAGGTTTTTATTTTGTTGTCATTCCATGCTTAAGCCTTAAACATGCTCATGAAGGTCACCTTCTCACAGCAATCTTCCATGCCAGAGGTTCGGTCGTGTATAGAGGTGGATAATTGGCTTCTTAGAACATGAAAACTTGAGGTGGTCAGATGTAATACAGTAGATGAACAACCTATATGTCTTTTTGCCTAATTATTTTATGTAAGTATAAAAAACTAAATTCTTTTAAGAAAACAGTACTGTTTATTGTTTCTTACTTACCACTACATTGGTATAAATTCTTATTGGATCATGTGTATATATACAAAATTTATTTTTTTTTTCTCCTTTTTGGCCATTTCTGCGTTTTGTTTTCTGTACTCTTGCCTACACTCTAAGTTGGTTATTATCCCATCCTCTTTCAGTCACTCTGTTTTCTGATTTGTATTTGTCTGGAGACAGTAACTTTTGAATAAAAATCAACACATTTCATCTGTGGTACTTTTTTTTTTTTTTTAAATAACCTTTTACCACAATGAAATTACTACTGAGATTAATCAGAGCCAGGTTGCACAATTGTCTTGGTTCTTCCTTTGCACATGTATGTGCTTTGGGGTCAAATACAGTTGTAGAGGTCTAAGTTACTTGTTTTATTAACACAAGGGGGCAGTATAGTCCGCGACAGCCATCTCATCTCCCCACTATGGCAATGCTGTTACAGTACACTGGTGATATACAGTGCCTAACACCACCACCCAGTGTGCCACCCCTGCCTTCAATTCACATGTTTCTATAATGTTTTGCCCACCATTATGTGCATGGTCTTTTAATCAAAATTATTTAATGCTAAAATGATTATTGTTGTTATCCAGGAATTTTCAAATTTACTGTTTTACAAAAAAAAAATATATAACAAAGCGTGTTATTTTTCAGTTTCTGACTTCTCAGAGAATTCCAGTGTGCTGGTTCAAGCAAGTGGAGTGTCAGAAACGCTGAGAAAGAAAGGGTCAGAATTAAAGGACTTCAGTATGCTGGATGGTCTTTGAGACAAATAAGGCCAGTGGTCCTATAAATTTGTTAATCACTTTATGTATCTTGCACTTGCATCTCTGCATCTTAATCTTGGCATATGTCACAGCATTTGTGATGATAAAAGTGGGAGAACATGCAGTTGTGGAAGAAAAAGGATAAAAGCAACCAAGACTTCTGTGTTAAGTGTGTGACTAATAAAGACAAGCTCAGGTCAGTGTGGTTTGTAGTTGAATGGGGATCCAGTCAGATAGAGGCTTATTCATTCCTGTGTCATCTCTGCAATTAAAATAACATGTTCTTACTTACATGGTCTTCTAACATATCAGCCCTTTTTGTAGCACACTGCCAGTGGTGTTCATGCAAAAACTGACCAAAAAATAATTTGTTGCCAAACCAGTTTCATGAGGAGGCACATTATGCCCACATTTCACGCTTTCTGTGCCAAAATTATTTCCTACAGCTAATTTTTACTTTTCTTCCTTATAATTTGCTCCTACAGCAGTGCATGTGCTAAGGCCAAATAGGGTTAAATTGTTTCTGAGGTCAGGGAGGCTCAGTTTCAATCAGAACCACAGGGCTTCTAGCTTTGTGTTCACTCCTGATAACCCCTAAAGCCTCTACAGATGAGCCCTATCAGTTTAGCTGATGTTGAGCTCTCAAGAGAGGGTCAAGGAGTGATTGGGAGTCACGATTCACACTGGGGTAAAAAAAATCTAACTGGATTTGAGAGGTATTTCACAACAATTTAGTAGTATGCCACACATGTATGCTCTGCTAAACACTCATCATTGGTTACAACTCTCAGAAGACCTGTTGCACATGGAGGATGAAAAGATGTACAAAATTTTAATTCCACAGATTAATCATCAATGACAAGCACTGTTTGTAATCTCCTTGGTTTGGATAGGCATGAGGAACACAGCTCACCCTAGAAATCTTTTACTAAGACTTGCCTCAGATTAGACACACATTTATAGATAGGCCTCAAGGGTGCACTGCAATTCTCCCCATCCTTGACATTTTCTGTATCAAAACTGCGTGTGTGTGTGTGTTTATATATATATGTTTGTGTACGCGAAGAGGACGTATATATATATATATATATATATATATACGTATAAATATATATATATATATATATATACATACATAAAGGGAAAAAAATTGCTCTGTGGGCTGCAATGGATGTGTCAAGGTGAATGTGAAATCAGAAAATAGGATCAATGGCCTTCATTATGAGGAGCAGGTTTCACAAGACAGGCCAGAACAGGTTAGAGATTCTTATGCAGAGCTATGAATAAGATGCCGTGGGAAACCACTGCCTGCCTCCTGTCAGTTTGCTACGTATTGACACACATAGGCAGAGCGGCTAAAGGTGTGCTGAATGAGTGAATGAGTGACAGGGCTATTGTACTCTCAATTTTGCCACTGCAAGGGGTTGAGATGGTCCAGTGTGTGGAGAGAATCTGTCATCGGGCTGAGCTGCAGGTGGTCCAGAGGACTATGCGGGGGCCTTCAACCCCTTGTGAGGCGAGAAAACAAGGCTTTTCAAGAGTTTCAGCTTAGTGATAGTTACCTTGGAATATGATTTCCACCTTTCTCTTTTCACCTCACATCAACTTTTGTGGAGTTTTTTTTTGCTTGTCTCAGTGGGCCTGAACTCTGCAGTGATCATATTTGTTTCTCCCTCCTCTTGCAGGAAGAGGAAATTATGTTTTTTCAATTTGGGGGGCAAAACAAACATGCAAAGTCTGTGAGGTAGCTCCACGACAGGCAAAGAGGACCTACATTCATCCCTTGAAGCTCATTCAAAGGTGACCCGCAGATGACTGAACACATTTCTGGGCCAGGCCAGTTCTGCTAAATCACAAGTCTCTGTAAAGTTTGGATGAGTGTCATATAAGGGCATGATGAGACAGATCCAATAAAAATGACAGAGAACCCAACGTGTCACCAGCACCTTCCAGTAAACCCAGGTGATTAATGAGGGGTGAGGACACCTCTGCTAATAAGACACATCTCTTTAATTGGATCTGTAATATGACTGTGCAAATGGTCTGGGGGTGCGGACATGGGTCAAATGCGTTTGTCTACGCCTGCGCTATGTGCATGCATATGGGGGTGTGGAGTGTACTGGGGTGTGCCTGTATGTGTATGCGTGGGCAGGATGCCCATGCATGTGCATGTGATTAGCTTTTCGCACTTCCTTTCTGCACGTACGGATACAAGCCAGAGAGACATGGTGAGGGAGCCTCATTAGAAAGAGAACACTTATATAGCTGGCCAAAATTTAATGTCTCACCCATTAATAATTTATTCAATCTATTCTTAAGTACTGCACGCGGCGGTGGATAGAGGTTAGGTTATGTAAGACTGCGACATTGCCCGGTTTGAATGTGATATGATGATAATTATAAATCGGGAGACGACAGATGGAGGTGTACTTTAAAAAGGTTCAGCAGGTAGAACTATTGCTACTATTCTGCTGCCAAATCAGTCCAGGGAGGGGGGATTGTAAGAGGGAAAAAGTAGTCAAAGACGAGAAGAGAGAGTGCAGACATGGTAAAGAGAGCTGGTTCTCATTAGTACATCATTCAGCAGTCATGCTCAGGAAACCCCTGAGGGGTGGTGCAACCTGTCACCTCTCACCCCTAAGCCCCACAAGCCAGACACCTGGAGCTGAGGTATTTCCTCATAACTTTCTCTTGTAACATTTTGTTTCTAATTCATTAGCGAGGGCTTTTGGCTAAAGTGAATAGCCTTGAATGGGTTGCTTTTCTGCAGTATCTATAGTGCACATAGTGAGTAAAAAATGTATTAGCCAGGTTGTGTTTGTAGGCCAGTGAGTGAGGTTGACCAAAGGCAGATGGGAATGGACAGCACAGAAAGAAAGAGGAAGGAGGAAATGCGAAGAGGACACGGAGGTACAGGAGACGGAATGGGAGGTGGATGAGTTAGGTCAGGCTCACAGCTGCGATAAAAGAGGTCAGGATGAAAGATGTTGCTTCAGTCCGGCTGCAAGGAGAACAAACATCCTCCTAAAAATAGTTGGAGACCTGTTTCATCTGTCATTGATGTTTTGCCTTGTACAGGTGTACGAGAACTTTACTCTGGATACCTGGAATCTGACTTCTCTGTGCAAAAAAATGTGTTGATAATGTAAAAAATTTACCCACAATCTGAACTTCTCTGGAGTTCATAGGCTCTTTGACAAACATTCTGTGAGTATCTTAACCCCCTCCAATAAATATGGCATGTCGGTCTTTGACTTCATATCTGCCCCTGACCATCCAACTCTTATCTTTTGCCTTTAACCCGAGCTCCCTTCACTCCATATGTCTTCATTTCCCGTGAAGAATTTTCTTCTGAGCTGTGCTGAGTAAAGTTTTCTTTTGCTGATTGATTGGTTGTAGTGAGCCCCAACATGCTCAAGGCAAATAAGACATGCTGGAACACTCACACCCTTACTGCCTATCTTTCATTCTCTGTTTCTCTCTCAATGCCCCCTCCCCTCACTTCTTCCGGTGCCCCTCCCTCCTTTATTTATGCCTGCAGAGCCACTTTGTTGTGCTTTTAGTGGCTGGGTTTGTAGATGGAGCAGATGCTGGAGCTGATATTCCCTGATCCTGCAGCGAGCTGAGATAAGAGCAGATTTATGCCAGAGTGAGGGAGCATGGGGGTAATTGCCAAAGCTTTGATGATGCGGCTGAGAGCACTCGTGTACCCTCTACTTCTTACTAACAAGGACATCCTCAGATTTAGCAGTATGTCTCCCTGGGTTTAAAGTGTTCTTTATTATCTGGTGTGTATATATTTTACTCTGTCAAGGGTCAGTTTGTGCAACAGTATGTGCTGTTGAGCAACACTTTCCTTTTTGTTAAGTATACAGGTGTGTACATTATCTGTGATTATTCTTGCGTCTGTTTTAAAGACACGTCACATTATGTGCGTGCGTGCGTGCGTGCGTATTGGCATTACACACCTCCAACATTTTTATGGCCTCTTTTTTTATAGCTGCACACACTTAAGCTCAGCTGATCACAATTACAGATAACTTTCCATAGGCAGATAAGGTTATCTCAATGTGATTTTCTGTGGTTTAGATTTGAGAGGCTTTTCACAGAAATAGATCGTGGCAACTGCTCAATTTGAGTTAAAGGCATAGTTTCTCAACAGTCATGAGGACAGGGCCTACATGCAGTGCATCAGTGTGACCTGTTAAAGTACGAATGTATGATCAAAAGCTGCAGTGGCCTACACAGTGATGCCACACTTGCTGGGGAGATAGGCAACACTGATGAGGTTGTTGGGGGGTTAGTTTATTCTGTTTCAAGTTGGACTCTAAATGGCTCTCGAGCTGAGCATTGACTAAAGGTGACTCATCCGTCCAGCGTCCTTGGGTGATGATGTCACCAAGGTTTCAGTAATGACACATTGATCCCAAGGGGCTTTGGAGCCTGACCTGACTCTTGACTGAATACAAGTGGGCTCAGACAGGACAGATAACTTTGTGAAGCAACACTCACATGATCACAAACATACTGAAGTACACAATACACACACAAATCTTATCTCCCTGCCTTGCCCTGGCCCTCACCCTCTCTAGGCCTTCCTGTTTCTCTCAGGGGCTCAGAAAGATTCCAGCTTCCAGTGGAGTTGCATTGAGGCTCTTAACTCTACTGGGAGATACACTTTGAGTGTCTTCTGTAGAGAGAGAAATGGGTGATAAGTGGAACATCATTAGAAGCCCCCGAGCAGCCAGAGCCAAATAGAATTAAGTGACGCATGCCACAAGATCCTGATACAAGCCAAAATCTGTGAGAACATTGGGATGAAATTAGATGCAGAACACCCTTCTGTATCATTTAGCGATGATAATTTCTTCAAGATATCAGCTCTGTGGGATACTTGTTTCGACTCCAATCCCACTGAAAAGTGCTGGCCAGCACTTGGTTCATGGGTATGGGGGTGGGGCTAATGAGTCAGATCCCCCTGCTCCAATTATATCTGCATCCTGCAGTCTGCTCTTTAAAGTGCACGCATCCTCAAACAAGGGCAGAAAGACACACTTTGAAATCCACACTGCACGTATAGCTGCCAAGAAATGCATGTAGCAGTCAGAGAATAACAGGCTGGAAAACAGAATCACACATGCCGTGCAAACACACACACACACACACCACTTGAACAGGAGCTTGTTGACCATTACACAGCCAAGGGACTGTGAAGAAGAGTGGGGGGGCAAACTCACAGAGGTTGCTTTGAAGTTTCTTTTCAGGTCTTTGTACCATTCAGGCTGCTGGCAGTAGACATCTCTACTAGAGGCCCCAAAACCCCTCCCACTGCCACACCATCCCCTCACACACACTCGAAAAGAAAAGGAGGCACGTCCACAGGTCCTGTCCATCACCCAAGCCTTAATTAGAGTGAATTTGAATGCGCCCTTTTGTGCCCTCCTCACTCTCTCCTCTCTCTCTCATCTTTATTTTAACCCCCCACACACCCTGTCTCTTCTTCTCCTGTTGCTCCCTCTCTCCTCTAACCCCTTTTTCACTTTTGTTGCCCTCATTTTCTTGACAGGGAGCAAGGCACCTCTCCAGACATTTTCTTCTTCTCCTATGCCCTGAGCCCCCCCTTTCTATCTCGCTGCTCTCCCTCTCCAGTCTGGAAGTTGAGTGTGACCTAATGTTTGACAGACAAGTAGTCTTGGAGAAAAGACTCATCTATCAGAGGCTTGTAATTCTATTAGAATGGACAGTACATCCCCATTCAGGCCAGCATTTTGCATATTCTTTCCATCAATTTAGCTCTAAACCACAGGCCTACAAAACATGGTTCACCCTAAGCAAATTAATATCATGTGTGCATGCAAAACTTTCTACCTATTTTTTTCATGTGGAATTGAGAACAGGGTCCCTTTGATACTAAGCATCAAAGGGACGTGGAAATTCTAATCTCATCTGAGAGGCTCAAAAACGGTATAATGTGGGGAACTGTGGTGAGTTAAGATAGAAGGATCGCAACCAGCTACTAATCAGAATTGTTATCAAGATCCCCAGACATCTGTGTGCAGACAAAGATGGTTACATGAAGCATCCATCTTGTTAATAACTGATATGAGAAGAGGAAAAGAGATGAGGTTTTGCTTACATCCAATCCTGCTGTGATGTTTAACTGAGGAAGACATGTTTAGCACAGATTGTTATTTGTCTGTAATCAGTGCTTTTCCTGTCAGTAAAGGAGAGGAGGTAGTGTGAAGCAAGAGAGAGGAGGAAGATGTCTGGACAGCAATCAAACACACCTAAAACAGGAAATGTTAGTCTTTAGATGCCCCAGCTGTTGTTTTCAGCCTCCTTGCTGTTGTTACTGTTGAAATCAAAGCACAGAAGGAATAGCTCAGAGGACATCTCTTCAAGTGTCGGGCTCCGAAAATAGTTTACATTAACAGAGTTTTCCCACTGTTTCAACCACCGCTCAGTGTTTGGAGGGAATTCATGTTGTTTGTGCGTCAACGGCCCTTGTGTTTCTTTTAGTGAACACTTGACAGTGGGTGAGGCAGACGGGAAACGTACTGCTACGTGTTTGTGTGTGTTGTGTTGTCTTAGAACTTACAGCTGGAAACATCTAAGTCATATGTTCCTCCAGCCTCTCCAGAAAACAAGGGTTAACCACTTGACCCTGTGTATGCAAAAAGGGCTCCGCTCATACCTGGATCCATAGCCCTCCGTTGGCCAAGGCCACAAGTTTCACAGCTCCACAGGCTGCAGCCCTCTGGTCTGTGGCCTGGCCCGCAGATCATGGCCATGTCATGGAGCTGCACCAGAGGGAAATGCACCAGACTTCATTAAGAGCAGATTAAAAGCAAGAGGAGGCCACTTTAACTGTGATTTATTTTTACAGTGAGGTTGCTAGGTCAACTGCAGGATCGCAGCAGCAGCTTCACCCAGGAAAGATGATGTCATGCTTTCAGTGTTTACTAAGTCTAAATAGCAAACTGGGAAAGAACCATGAACCATTTTCTCGACAGAAGGGTGGTGTCTCAGAGACCAGTAAAAAAAAAAGCTACAGAGAATGGTTGACTAAAGGATTATGACACACATCTATATATATATATATATATATATATATATATATATATATATATATATATATATATATATATGTTTTCACCGGGGTTTGTTTATTTGTTTGTATGTATGTTGGTTTGCAAAATAACTCAAAAAGTTGTGGACGGATTTTGACAAAATTTTCACGATTGGCCAGAAGTGGCCTAACTTAAAAACGATTAATTTTTGGTGGTGCCATTGAATCGGACCCGATCACCACCAAAAATTAATCAGTTTTATGTTAGGCCACTTCGGACCAACCCTGAAACTTTCGTCAAAATCCGTCCATAACTGTTTGAGTTACCCTGAGTTAACCTCCTTGGCGGTAGGGGTAACTTTAAATAAATTAAAACATCACCACGGCGGAGGTCTGTACTCTCTGAATGCTTTTCTAGTTGTAAGTGTAATCTTTAGTTGCTGGTTGACTCCAATTTGAAGAGTCTGAAAAGCGCCTGTGTATGAGGTCATGTGTGGTATCAAAGTACATCCAGGCTATTTTAAGAACCACCAATCACAGCCACCTATACACATTAACATGATGACCTTATTCTGTGGAAATGCTACTATTTCATGTGTGGCTGTCTATGAAGGAGGGGGGAGAAAAAAATAAAAAAATTGCCTTCTACGTGTGTGATTGAATATAAATGCCACATTCAGTAGACTCCTTTGTCCTTACATATACACCAATGTCACGTTAACACTTTTATGTTTTTGTAGAAAAATGTGGACAGTACAATCTCTGTTACATATCATATTCCTCTTGTACTGAATCAATGATGATGTGTTGTTCTCCTGCCACTTTTGTAAAACATTTGCTTTGGTTGCCTCTCAAGGAAAATGTCTTTGTTGTGTTGCACTGATAATAATGTGTATTCTGCTGCCTCTGGGCAGTGGTTTGATCCCACTCTTACAACAATAGCATGTTATGTCCAGTCCACCACCATCATCATTCTGGAGCAGCTATATTCCTATTGGTCACTCAGCTTTGGCCCGCAGCTGTTGCACATGTCAAAAGTTGCACGCAGAAGGAGTCTCATTGGCTTGCAGCAGATCAGGTATCTATGTGTGATTAGCCACCGAGGTATCAGGTGTCCCAGATGTCCCCAGCAATGAGACGGGATATGCCAGCCTCTCTGTGGCAACTGGGCATGCGTGTTGCTGTTACTATGACAACAGTCTTGACAGTCTTTTGCCAGGCTCCCGAGGAGGATGCAGCTGTGGCAAAACTCCAGCAGCAGTCGAAGCATAAAGAATAAACTTTGTGACCACAAACTTTTTTCTTTCTGTTCTCCGTGCACCTTTTAAGTAGGTGAAGTTGAGCCAGGAGTCCTGGTGCAACCATGACAATCCAATAATAATAATAATAATTATAGGCCTACATTTCATTTCTATGGGGCTTTTCTTAAAACTCAAAAACAAATGGTACATATGAACACTTGATACAACACTTAAAACAGTAAAAACGGGGGGATAAAAAGCAGATTATTCATGTTTTAAAAGCAATCCAGGAGAGATTTTTTGAATGTTGATAGGTCAGATCAGTTTGGTAGGTGTTCCAGAAGGGCAAAGAGTTCCAGAAGGTGGGGACAGCAACAGAGAAGGCTCTGTCCCCCCAGGTCCAATCAATTCAACTTCTGCCAGTTTCACAACAGACGCATACATGCATGAATATTCTCAGATAAATAGAGCGTGTAACCATTTTGGATTTGAAGCTGATATTGAACTCATTTCGCAAAAGATTCATGGACTGTCAAGGCAAAACGGGATGTGATTAAAAAAATAATTACTGGAAACCATGAGACAATGTCTTAATGTCTCTTATCTCTCCCTTCTAATTACATTGAATATCCATCCATTTTCTACCACTTATCCTCATAGGGTCGCAGGGGGGCTGGAGCCTATCCCAGCTGTCTTAGGGCAGAAGGCAGTGTACACCCTGCACAAGTCGCCACCTCATTGCAGGGATGGTGGGAGGAAGCCAGAGTACCCGGAGAAAAACTCACAAAGAAACATCCCGGGCTGGGAATCGAACCCGGTACCTTCTTGCTGTGAGGCGACAGTGCTTTTTTTCCCCTCTTTTTTCTTGAAGAAAATCAAACATTCAGAAAATACACACACTTAATATTCACAAATCCCTCCACCACCCAAAACACAAAGAAATCAAGAGTATTTACACGTGATAAAACTATTTACATACATGAATGACAGTTCTTTTTTTTCTCTTTTTTATTGAAGAAAATCAAACATTCAGAAAATACACACACTTAATATTCACAAATCCCTCCACCACCCAAAACATAAAGAAATCAAGAGTATTTACACGTTATAAAACTATTTACACACATGAATGACAGTGCTTACCACTACACCACCGTGCTGCCCTACATTGAATATCCCCACCATTTATGAATCATCACAACCATTAGAGGGCGGTATTGATTGAATAAACCTTCCAAGATAAAATCTCCGTTCTCTCACGCGCGCGCGCGCGCACACACACACACACACACACACACACACACAATGGGGGCACAGACATGGACATGATCAATTATGTGTCAAGCATTTCTTCCTCAATGAATGAATGGCCCAATGACTATAGGCTACCGACCGCCTATTGTCTATTGACACTGGAGACTAAGTTCTCATGCAGTTCATTATCCCGAAAGGGGACGACTGGAAAGAGATCCAAAGAGACCATTAATCATCATTCCTTTCACAGGGGAGAAAAGAGAGAACAAAAATAACAGCCACTGTAATCCCATACAGTAATTTCTAAAGGATTCTTCTTTAATTATTTAAATTCAGAAAGGATTTCATTGAAATTATAGTTACACAATATTACAAATTTACTTAATCTTCCTACCACAGGAAGATTAAGTACGGCAAAAAGTTGACTGGCCCGTATTATGGCATAAATGTGTGGTCCAGGATCTACAGAGCAGTTTTAAAGCGGCCAAAGTTTCTCTTGTGGGTGCTTTTACGTACGCTCAGCCTATCACACTCATTTCCCTCTCTCTCAAAGCTTGCATTATA
This sequence comes from Synanceia verrucosa, assembly GCA_029721515.1. Lineage (NCBI taxonomy): Eukaryota > Metazoa > Chordata > Actinopteri > Perciformes > Synanceiidae > Synanceia > Synanceia verrucosa. The sequence goes on from CM056553.1 coordinate 20,800,141, forward strand.
TGACGACTAACTCCAAAGTCCATTTCGATTTTGGTCGATGACTCGGGCCGAGTTTGGAGGGTGTCAACCCAAAAACTAAGCCCCTCGCCCAGCTACCTCCCCCCCTTCCGTCCCCGTCACACACTCTCCCCTCCACGTCCCTATAAATGCCTTCGCTTCCTGCTTCCATGTTCGGACAGAGCGATGTGATTGGCTGCTGCTAGTAGTATGGGCTGTGCCCCCCCGCGCGCTCCCCTCTCCGGCTTCGGGTTACAGTCGAGCTCGGGCTGTTGCACTTACCGGATCCCGGAGTGTTTCACACGGTTAAAAAAAAGCGTCTCATGTACCGGTATGGAAACGTTGGCGAGCGGAACCACAGCCACTACACAGGGATCGTAAGCAGGTCCGACCTTCCCTCGACACTTTTTGTTTAGTGTGTGTCAGAGCGGCAACAAACACCGCCGGGAGGAGACGTTCTAGTTTTACTTACGCAGCGTGTCCCAGTCGGACGAGAGAAGCTGCACACGCACACGGAACGCCACTGGGAGCCGCGAGAAATATTTACAATAGCAACTCAGTTCCTTTTGCGAGAAAGAATAGGTGGAGGAGGGGTGAAAGATAACACTGGAATGAAATGGACCTCGGGATTCCCGGCGTGTTGCGGAGTTGTGACTGACGGATGAATGTGGCCATCTGTGAGCTATTTACGGCGACAGGTACAGGCAGCACCGGGGGAGCTTTGACAAAAGACACGGCGCAGCGCTTCAACGGCAGCCCCATCGCCACAAAACGTGCGATTGGTTAGATCCGTTTCATCGCACACCAGATCGCATCAGCTCAACGAAGTGGTCGTTAAGGGCTGTTCGCATCACACACAGGTCAACCAGGACACCCAGATCCTACCGAGAACCAGAGCTTGTCTGTCGACAGTTCGGTGAAGGACACGCGGGAGGTCTGGAGCACATTTTTTTAAAAAAAAGGCCAGACAGAAGGACATGTATCTGATATCGACCTCACATGCTCCCGACTGATCGTTGCTCACCTTCCCACCGGGCTAACCACCACGGATAAGAGGCTGCCAGCCGAGCGCATACGTCACGACGCTCCGTCCCGAGTTATCGGCTGCAGGTCGACCAGAATGGCGGGACTCGCATGTTGGAAGTATTATCTCTGGATTTTTATTTTAATGTGCAGGTCGGCGCTACCTGCTGCCAAGTCGCTGGAGACTATAATCTGGAGCTCGCAGAATTCCAAGTAAGTCTCGTATTTCATTTGTGCAAGCATGCCAAACTCGCTGGGCGTGTGGGTGTTGTGCGTAATGGAAGACTGGGATTATTGGGGAAAAAGTTGCCATTGTGTGCAAACATACCCGGTTAGATGTTAAATATAAATGTAATGTATCCAGTGAAAAGCACAGTGCTTTGTTGACTTATTTCTCAGTGGGGGGATTGCCCGACAAAGACTACACACAATAGGTGCAGGGCCACAACTGCCTCCCAGCTCTCCCCTAAATTTTACTCTAGTTTGCCCAAAAGTAATGTGATAAGTTTCACATCAGAGGGAAGAAATGCTTGAATCGAATTTTAATTGTGCTGAATTGTCCTGGTACGGATCCAGCTTCTTCAAATCAAATCAAGGGTAGCTTTCTCAAAAGTAAAGCGAGCCAGACATTTTTTTTCCTTCTTTTTAAAGATTAATTTATCATTTTTTCATCAAAACAAGCAAGAGTGAGCCCAGACTTGCTGATAATAAAATGCGCTGTGGTAGTAATTTACAACCCATTTAGACTTGACTCCCACGTTTGCATGATGTTGAAAAGCATACATGAGTTGGGAAATAAAATAAAAGGGGTTGTTCTGCATGGAAGAGCTGAGGAGCTCGCTGACCTTCATTTCAGCTTGCTGCACCTAAGGGGAAATGGAGAGCAGCTCGACCAGCTTATAACCAGAACTTACTCATTCAAGTGGGTCCATGATTTATCCCCCAAATGTCAGATGTCATAGGAGCTCATTGTGCTGTCAGTGGGTATGAAAATTGCTGCCATGTTCACTGGAGTGTGTGCATATGGGGCCTGGTGGTCCTATTGGGGAGACTACAGCCCATCAGCTTTTATTTGACTCTACGGCTGCAGAAGTGGTGGGACAGTGAGCATCATCAGACATGGATATGGCACACACATATTCTACTGTGCACGCAAAAACCCACACCTCCTCTTGTCAGTCAGTGCGTTTACATGGGAGTATTATAATTCGACTTATTGGCTTAACCCAACTAAGAATGAGTTACTATTTTCATGTATACACCATAGTTTGACTAAAAATTGCAGTCAGACCCCAAGATAACTCAGTTGTTAGTCATACTAGGTGTGGTTGTATACTTTAAATTGGACTGGGAATTGGACATTGCGTTGTGCGCATGCTTGCAATTTAATTTGGTGTGTCATTCGCGACGGCATCATACCCCTATAATCACTTCTGGGTCCAAACCATGGCTGAGAATGTAATCAGTAATGGTTGTAGCCTGTCCATACCGCCGGATTTTAAAATGCCTGGTAAGGCTATGAAGACATGGAATACCCCGTTTGAAAGGTGAAACTTTGAGGATTCGTCCACATTTTAAGGTAAGTTGATCCGACTTTTATATCTCACGCTCAACGTTATTGCGAGCCACCAGAGATGGCTGTTAGCTAACGCTAGTTACGCTAGCTTGATAACTTTGCATGTGAGATATAAAAGTCTGATCAACTTACCTTGAAACGTGGACAAATCCTCACAGTCTCGCCTTTCAAATGGTGTATTCCATGTCTTCAGCAGGCATTTTACAATCCAGCTATATAGATAGGATGCAACCATGTTGTCGGTGGTGAAGAGGTCAAGCGGAAGTGTTTCTATTACCACTAGTTGAAATTGGTACAGTGTCACCTATCGTACCGGGGTATGACATGTTTTTGGCCAGTGATTCGATTTATTCACTGCCATATATATTAGGATAATTGAAGCTCCCCCTCGAAATAGGATAGTCCGATTAAAGCTTTAATCGAGTTACCTTCGTCATGTAAACATACTGAGTCATGGACAGACTAATGGAACAGAAAATGAGGATGAGACATTCGTTGATTGATGATGGGGGGGCTCATTGTAAAATCCCTTCACTGCCATGCCAACCCAATGTTTCATGAAGTTCACAGTGGAACAACAATGCACTCTGCAAAGTGTTCTCTCTCTCCAAACTAATTATCCTGCTGCTGCCGCCGCTGCTTAGAAAACAAGAGACAATTATCGTACGCAGTGCAGGTTTTCGCAATAACAAAAGACAAACCTGTTTTTCTTCTGAAATGTATCTGTCAGCGGTGGTGTCTGATAGGCAATAAAACAACAAAAAAAGGAAAACTTGTGCAGCAATCAGCATCTGTCTTTGCTCTGCTTGGCGCTCTTAAACATCTCTCTCTGACTCTGCTTGTGTTGCACCATAGTAATAATGTACAGAGAGATGCTATAGAAATGTACAGTGCGCTGTACATGTGGTGACTTATCTAGATTTATGACATCTTACTTCCTGTTCTCACTTTGGGGAGTACTGCTGCCTTGGCAAATAAATTAATCTGGCCCTCTTTCACATTACCACATATACACACAGAAAATATAATGTTATACCACCGCCTCCGTGAGTTATGAGGCAAAGTATAGGAAACCAGCAGGTTTTGGGTCACTTTGGTGTGTGTGTGTGTGTGTGTGTGTGTGTGCTTTTTTTCAATTATGGATTTCAATGAGAGGATGCTTTCACTCCTGCGCCTGCATTATCAATAACTGAGGGTTTGCTTAATGGATTTTCTTCCCAGCATGCTTGAACAGGCAACATACAGGGGTTGGACAATGAAACTGAAACACCGGCCAATTTAGTGTTGGAGGTTTCATGGCTAAATTTGACCAGCCTGGTGGCCAAACTTCATTGATTGCACCTTGCACCAGTAAGAACAGAGTGTGAAGGTTCAATTAGCAGAGTAATAGCACAGTTTTCCTTAAAATATTGCAGTGCATACATGAGTGACATATCAGAGTTCAAAAGAGGACAAATTGTTGGTGCACGTCTTGCTGGTGCATCTGTGACCAAGACTGCTATAGCCAAACCTTTGGTCACTCGTGCCAATGCCAAATGTCAGTTTCAATGGTGTCAATGGTGCCAGTTTCAGTGGTTCAATGGTGGACAATGTTCACATTGTCCACATGTATTGTTCTCTGATGAGTCCACCTTTACTGTCTTTCCCACATTCGGGAGAGTTATGGTGTGGAGAAGCCCCAAAGTAACGTACCACCCAGACTGTTGCATGCCTATGATGGTTTGGGCTACAATATCATGGCATTCCTTAGGCCCAGTATTTGTGCTAGATGGGTATGTCACTGCCAAGGACTACCGAAACCATTCTGGAGGACCATGTGCACCCAATGGTTCAAACATTTTATCCTGAAGGCGGTGCCGTGTATCAGGATGATAATGCACCAATACACACAGCAAGACTGGTGACAGAGTGGTTTGATGAACATGAAAGTGAAGTTGAACATCTCTCATGGCCTGCACAGTCACCAGATCTAAATATTATTGAGCCACTTTGGGGTGTTTTGGAGGAGTGAGTCAGGAAACGTTTTCCTCCACCAGCATCACATAGTGACCTGGCCACTATTCTGTATTGGCCACAAAAGGAGGCCCTACACCATACTAATGAATTGTTGTGGTCTAAAACCAGGCGTTTCAGTTTCATTGTCCAACCCCTGTACATCATAGCAGTTTAGTGCTGCCTTTTGAAAGTAGAAGAAACATTCCAGAGTTTTTGCCACAGGATGTGGTCAGCCTTTTTGGACATTTAATGTGAGACAGGGCAAGCATAAAAGTGAGGTATAGGAGCAGTCAGGCAGAAGAAGGCCAGATGTGTCAGCATCCTCAGCCGGTTAAAGAAGCGTCTAACATTTTGGTCAGAGCAAATTGGATTAACGCTCATTTAGCTGAATGAGATTCCGCTCTAAAATGTCACTTTGTTATGACTGATCACGTCCCATCGGCTAGCTGATGCTAGGGTATACACACTCACTCACACACACAGTGTGCTAAGGAACTCTGCAACAACGACAATTTAATGATAATCTGACAGGGTCGATATGAGCGGTTCCTGAACGTCCTCTTAGCTAACGTTGTCCTCTTGACACCATAGCCATTGCAGTCTCTTTACAGCAGCCCAAGAGACAAAATGACGAGAGAGAATGGAAACACATCCAATAACTTAAATGGCAAGGAAACAGCAACGGGCCAGGGGCAAGGAGTCTACTGCACTGTTTTTGAACTCACTGTATTTTGTCCAGGCTTTGGAAAATTCATTTTGGTCCCCATGATACAAAATAGCATCAAACTGGAAGAAAGCCTCTTGTGTTGATAAAAGTCAGCTAAAGCCTCTGTTGCTGTGGGTCCGTTACTTAGTCATCTTATGTTGCTGCCCATTGACCTAGATTTGATTGCCACATTCAGCAAGCATGTTTATTTTTTTCAAAATGTGAAAATGTCTTAGCGCAATGGTAGGATTAAAAAACATGGCATTCATTACAACACATTTTCAATAGGGATGTCCCGAATGGATATTGATATTGGATATCGGTCCAATATCAGCTAAAAAACAAGTATCGGATTATATTGGACTGCATCTAAAATCTCTGATATAATTACTCTGATACCAGCTGTCCATTCCAGAGCAGCATGCACAGCCCAGTGATCACAACAATAGCTGTGCTAAGTTGCTAACAAAGTAGTAAGGAACAGGAGTGATGTTGGCAGTGTGGCAGGATTATTCATTTAAGTCCGACACTGCAGCTGAGTTTCCCATGGTGACACAGAACCGGAAGTTTAACAGTTAATTCAGCAGTGACCGGCTAAATGTTATTCTAGTCTGTGCTCAGCATGCTCCTTCAGGCTTTCTGCTTCCTACCCAGATACCGTAATAAGTAGGGGTGTGACGAGATCCTGTGGCACGAGATCTCGCAAGATCAAATCTTGACAATATTTTTTGTTTAGTGAAAAGAATGTCTCGCGAGAACAAGGCAGAAAGAAACTTTGAGACTTTGAGCTATCCAAGCTTCTGTATGTGACCCGTGGGTAACAGTAACAGAAACTGACAAGATAGAGGGGAAAGGAAAGCATCAACTGCAGCACTTCTGTAAAGTTAAGCTGGTTTGACACCGAACTCTCCCAAATCCTCCTCCTCTTCATCATCATCATCAGCATAAATAAAGCCAGGCCTTTCTGTTGATACGTAGCCTAGCAACGTGATCACGGTGATCCTGCTTTGCAGCGTACTTTCCGCAGTCGGTGTGAAACCAGCTTGAGAAAGATGGTGGCAGTTTTGAACTTCCTGGATCAATATGTCAAATTCAGTGGGATCTAAAGATGCAAACAATGCATTTCTGAAATGTTGGTGAGACGCATGATGAGCCACAACCTTATTTTTACTGAAATGATGCGTCCCCGGTGCGTCACGGAAAACATTGCTGCTAATGAGCACCAGCAGTTGTGGAGACCAACTATAAAGTGCAACACCAGAGCAAAAAACGTTCCCCTTCTATATGCTGTAGCAACATCAAATTCAGCTCAGACACATCTCAGCTTATGTTGCTGAAAGTACAACACTGACTTTGACTAGAAGTGATTAAATGTAAGTTTTTAAAATTAATTATTGTTTGATTTTTGTGGGAATCGTATTTAATAACTTAATTTATACATTATGACCGGTAGCATCACCAAATTCAGCTCAGACACATCTCACCTCATGTTGCTGATTCTGCAACACTAATTTTGACTAAAAGTGATTTAATGTATTTTTTTATGAATTATTTAAGAGGTGAAGTTAAATAAACTGTTTTATAAAACTGTTTTATATAAGGGACAGTGTTAAATGACTGTGTCCAGTCATGTAATTTGTCATTTTAGTTTTCTTAAAATAATGTGAAAATATCATCTCGTCTCATTCTGGTGAATCCAATATCGTGTATTGCCTTATCTCGTGAGCTGATCGTCACACCCCTAGCCCCCTAGCCCCCTAGTCCCCGGGTACCATAATAACCATTGTTCTAGTCTTCTAATTTTTTATCTTTGTATTCATCCTATTCAGTTGTATTATATGCTTATGTTTAAGTTAAACTAGTGGTTATTTTGCAGTTTAATTTTTTTTTTTTTGTTTTTATTGGATTCTTTGAGATAATTTTTCAGTGTCTTCTAATTTAATTTTCGCTTACTTTATTCAATTATAAAACATTCTTAGTTTAGTAGGTTATGTAACCCATTGGTTACTAATAAATGGGACAGTTCTCACACCTACTGTTGCTCACTGTTGTTCTCGGTTTGAGTAATAATATTAGATCAAGCCTTTTCTAACACTCCATATGACAAAATAGGTTAGAAAACTATGTATAATTTGTGCTTAGGCTATATCTTATCAATCAGATCAATATCAGTATCGGCCAATACTCAAGGCATTGGGACACCCCTATTTTCAAATAACAAAAATGTAGTAGGTGCACAGAAGGCCATATTAAAAGTTTTTTTTCACAATCGTCTTTTTCTGATACCTTAATGAGTGTTGGGGATGGCAGGATTAATTAGGAAAAAACAAATGTCCGTCTTATCTATGTTTTTAGAGCCTATCAAATAGTCTTTTTAAAGATTAACACAGAGAAACCTTTTGACTCCTGTTAAGTACTGTGTGCCGAAACGCTCTGCTGAGCTGACATTTTAAAAATAACAAGGATTTCATTATAGGAGCTTCATGGGAAGACAATAAGTTGCAAGAGTTGAAAACGAGCTTCTGCTTCAACCTGAAATTTTCGGGGACTAGAAAGAGGAACAGGATTTTCTGCAGAGAGTGCCGCTAGCTGTAGTGTACTGCTGAGCGAGTCGGAGCCCTGTTTTCATTTCTTCCTGACCCCTTTACCCTATTGCGACACACCCTCTCTCTCCCAGCTCCCCCCTCCTCTCTGCCCCTAAACTCTGATCGTGTTTCCCTCTGATAAAGATCTCATTACACACAGAGAGGACTCAGAGCCTGAGCCCTCAGAGAAACACCGTCAGATAGTGGCTGACCAATAAGAAACATTTCTGTTAAGCAACTGGTCCACAGTGCTGTAAAGGCACCCTGTGTCTCACACTGAGGACAGCTGCGTTTGCTTTTATATGTGTGCACGTCTGTATTGACATGTCTGTTGTTTCAGCAGTGCCGTAAGACAGATTCTTCTCCATTTGGTTATCTCAGCGAAGAAACCATGCTCAGAAAAACAGGGTTTGCAAGATTATTTCAGGAGGAAAAAAAAATGCAGTTTCCATCATGTTTTTTTGCTCCAGATGGACTCACTTTATCCGCCATGGTGGTTTGGCTGCCACATCACTTCAAACTGATCATTCTGCTTTGTGTGTTATTGATGCGTTCATTTCTTTATATTTGAGCAGTGGTGCACACTAAAAAACTTTGGTTTGGTTTCTGTAGCTTTTGGGAACATTTGCAACTCATTTTTTAGCGTTTTCTCATTTTTTTTGGGGGGTCCACAAGATCCCAGCTGGTCCTTGTGACCCAGAGTTTCAGTTTTCTTTCGCGACAAATCATAGTAACAGATATACTTGATGCAGTGATTCCTGTTTAATACAACGTACAAGGTGAAGAAGGTAAATGCCTTATGAAGATAGAACAATCGCATAAATTAACCAACCTAAACGGGCTTATTATATTAAATGTGTCTTAATTTTTCAGAACCAGACTGACGAATGGCTAGACTCTCACATGGGCATGACAGACATGGAACACAGACATTGTTGAAACTTTGTGCTGCTTGGTGAAAAAGCCACGTGAGTGGGCCAAAAGTAACAAAGCATTGGCTCTGTGCTTATCATCTTGGTGTGGTAATTTTGGGTACAATTATTTTGGAAAATAATCAAATCATTCTACAGTTAAAGGACATTTAAAATCTTATATGAAAGGGACAACTATAAGCTTATGAAAGTGAATGAGTGTTTGAGAGCCATTGTACTTTGTCCAGCCACAGAGGACCATTAAGGAAGTGTTAGAAGCGTGCCATTGTGCCCCCCTGTAAAAGTGTTGAGGGCCGAGCTGTGGTGTGTGGAGTGGCTCAACAGTTGCTGCCTTTCTGGCAGTTTGTTATCCAGCTTCATTAGACAGGGGCCTGAAGGAAGAAACCCATCAGCTGAAGTTCTGCGAAGCAGACGCAAACGCCCTGAAAATCCTCCCTTAAAAAAATCTTGCCGCCTTGCCCATACCACTGCTGAATTGCAACATGGGGATGCTGAGTTACAGGAAATTGGGGGGAGGTGGGGGCGTTGGGCGGAAGCAGGGGAAAAGTCTGCCTTTTGTTTGTCATCTTAGTTTTTTTTTTGCTTAAAAGCAGTTGAAAATAAGGGGATTAAACAGGAGAGGAAAGGAAGCTAATGTTAAGTGTTGAAACGCAGCTCTGGACTCAGTCGCACATCCTTTCAGTCCAGCGTGAGCTCCCAGATTACTTCCATGTGTCAGTGCGAGAGGGAAAGTGAGGGATACAAAGAAGAAAGTGCAACAGTGAGAGAGAGTTGAGCGATTAAAAAGTGAGCGGACTTGAGTTGGTGGAGATAAGCAGCGGTGTTGAACAGTGGAACAGATCTGTGTGACAGCCATCTCTAAAACCATTACCCCTGCGGCTCCAACTTGGGAACTCGGTAACCTCCTCCTTTGGACTGACCTCATAGACTTAACTCTTTCTCAGGGAACCGCTCTGTGCCATGGAGGCAGACCTCATCAGACACCAGGCCCAAAAAGCGGGCAGGCAACCTTAACAGCCAGCCACAACGCCATGAGTTGTCACCGGCATACAGACAGGAAGAGAGATTTTATTAGCTTCTTGTGGAGCTTTGAACCTACAAAAAGTATAGTAGACAAAATATCTTCACTCAGTTTACTAGTTTAGTAAATATATGAACTGAAATGAAAATTAACTCAAGGTATACTTACTAGTTTTATTCATATTTTAATGAATTTCTGGAGCTGCCAATGGCATCTACAAAACAACTAAATATATTTAGTCAATAACATATCTTAACTCATGGTTCCTTTTCTAGCTTCAGTAGTATTATCCTATCTTTTTCTGGAACTTTTAACTGCACCTTTTTCCTCAGCTGGCATCTAACTTTCAAAGGAAAAGAATGCTCTACAAAAATAAACAAACAAAGCAATGTTATCCACTCAATATAATATAATATAATACATCATGGGAACCACCCGGGTGGCTCCTTAAGTGGAACTAAAGCAAGCTTTACTTTTGTAACAGATAATATTTTACAAGCTCTGAACGTGCCATTAATGATCATCATGGAATGCTTTGTTCACTGTTATGAGTATACTAATGGAGTGATGGTGTAATTGAATGTAGTGGTAAGATAATGATAAAGTAATAGAATGGTGCGGCGATGGCCCTCCTTTTTTTCCCAAGGGATACCCCCCTGTAATTGTGTCAGCATGGCAGATGGGCAGTCTGTAACATCCCCCCATCCCCCACAGTAATTATAAAGCATCATAATCCATCTGTGGCATACAGGGGCAGGACATGGAGACTATTAGGGCCAGGATAGAAATGGCGCAGTCTATAATCCTCGGGACTTTACCAGTATTAGGCTCCCCAGGCATCAAGCAAAAAGCACTCATTTCTCCAGTAATCTTGTTTGAAAAGTCTGTTTTATTGTCTGTGTGTCTGTCTAAATGTGTTTCCGTAATTTTCAGATGTTACTGGTTTTGATTTACCTCCTATGTGGCTCTCTCTCTCTGTGTGTGTGTGTGTGTGTGTGTGTGTGTGTGTGTATACATACCTCTGTTAACAAATTCTGCCAAGCATTGGTTCAGCCTTTTCTAAGCAAACTCCCAGCATGATTCTGCTCCCCCTTGTGCTGGTGAGAGGAGTTAGGAAGAAAAGGGGCCTGTGGGACTCCCGCTGCTCCCCGGCTCCATTCGCCCATGAGGGCCAGTCCTGGGATTTGCTGCGCGCCAGGGCTCTGTGTGGCAGCTGTGACTGACGCTTCAATCGCCTCTCCCCGGGATGCCCGGCGCAACCCTGCATTCCCTTTCACACCTCGGAAACAGGGCAAAAAAAACACAATTACACACATATTCAGCAACCCCATTCTCTCAGTCTTTCCACAATTCTGCATCTCTGATGTACAACCATTTAGCCAGATTCATAAAATACCGACACATTTCTCAAGTTTCTGTTTTTTGCAAATCAGTCTTTTTAAACAACTTCCAAATTAGTTAAGCTGTCTGTAGAAGTCTGTTTGCCATATTAGTTATGTATCTGAAGTTGTTTATTTTTTTTCCTGAGTAGTCCTCTCCCTAAGTAAACAGTATATCTCTACTTATGTCCTTTGCATTTCCTCTAGATATTTGGAAAATTTAAGTAACAGAAAAAGATCTGAACCTGAAGTGGAGTTAATGCTATCGTGTATGGATTGTCAGTAAATTGAGTTTGTCTCTGGGCTATTGAAGCAGGGTCTCATAAGCCAACAGGATCTAAGCCTCTTAATTAAATTATTTTGATTGTGATGTGGTGATGTGTGATTGATGGAGTCAGATGCAAAAGAGTTTTCCATGAGTTTTTGTTCCGACTAATCCTTCTTCCAGAAATACCCATACCAGACAGATACAATAGGAACTTGCAATCTATCACAGCTTCAACATTTTGTCTTGGCGATAAATGTGCAACCTCTAGGTCCAAAGTACCACATGTAATAAAAACAACAATGACATCACATAGATAGAAGTCTAGTCTTCCCATAATATTGCCATGCTAAACCCTCACCGAAAGCCACAGCATGCCCCGGTGCTGCTGCTCCTCCCCATCCCATGGCCTCTGTGGTCTGTGCTCTGTGTGTCTGTGTGTTTGTGTGCGTGCGTGCACGTGTGTGTGGGAAGGGGGGGGTGAGTGAGAGAGTCTGCACAGCAGGATGCAAGTCTATGTTTCATCCTTTTCATATAAGGGGGAAGCTGTTTCATCTTCCACACACATGTTTCCCATCAGATAGGTGTTTATTCTCTCCATGATGTGCTTGGCCGTGGAAGCCTCTCATCTCTCAGATATTGGAAATGGGAGCGAAGGTCTGCTAAAGCAAACACAATATCCCAGAACTCTCCCTCCTCCCTTTATGAACTATGCAGAGAATAAGACCAAAGGCATTACGTTGAGCCTATTTAATGAGCAGCCATGGTACTGGTAGTTTCTCTCTTTTAAGATTCTGTAATGTAGTATCTCACACTGAGATTTTTAACTACCTAATCTTAATTGTGGTGCTCTTTACGTGCTCTGCTTGTCTCAGCTTTTGGCTACTTTTAGCTATCTTCCTCATCTGTCTCTTAAGTTCCCCTTCCCTGCTGTGAAACATGACAGCCTGCACCTCCACTGCCATTGCTCCTCTGCTGTCTTGGAGATGAAAGCTTTTCTTGGCAGACAAACCTCTGCCAGTCCCTTTCTGCAGGGCCAGGAACTGGATCCATATTTGCCGTTTTGAGTAGTTCTGTTTGCTACATTTTTTTTTTTCTGATTTATTTATACACTTCTGATAGTGGCACCTGGCACATGTAGAGAAATTTGAACAGGAACCCTTGGATGTGTATTATGAAGGGCGGATTCAAACTATTATTTCCAAATATACATAAATGTATGAATATATTTATTGCCCGAGAAGTCCCTTATGCATCTGGGTAGAGTCTCATTTCCTGTAGTGGCTTTGCTCTGGAATGGAGTGGCGTGATGCTTGAAGGTGCCCCACATGGTGGCCGCCGAACGGAGCTGCCTGGTGCACCTCTCGCGCAGTGGAGTGGTGGAGGGAAGGGGAAATGATTTGGCTCCCACTGGAGGGGCTGGAGCAGTCGCTTCAAAGCGGCGTGTCTGGCTGAAGCTTTAATCGGCCTTCCCTCTGCATTAGATTTGCATCCTGTGATGAGCCTTTGAAGGGGCAGTTCTGGCTGGGAGATTGAGATTGCACTGCAACAGGGTGTTGTTGGGGCTTGGTCTTGCAAAGAGAGGCTTGCAAGTCGGCCGCTTTGATTGAAAATAGTGGTGTGCTACTCGCGAAGGAAACAGCCGCCATGTCACATTTTGGAGGTAGCCACATGTGTCACAGTGGAAGGTGTGTGTGTGTGTGTGTGTGTGTGCGTGTGTGCGTGTGTGTGGGGGTGGGTGTGTGTCGGTATTTTTGCAGCTGTGATTGGTTGGGTAAGGTTTGAGTGTGGTTTACAGATGGCAGTAATAATGGTCAGATAGCCCTTGTGGACACAACCCAGTTTGTAATGGCTTCCCTAAAACAACACGTCTTTACGAGGCCACAGTCTGCCCTATTATCACAGGGCATGAGATGAGCATGTGTGGATAAGAATAGTGTCATGTCAAACAAGCTATTTATTAGTACGCATGTCACACAAACAAATATTCGCACACATTTCATTTCAGTGCTGACTGCCTGCATCTCGTCTCCACTCGGCTTGTTAAAGGCGAGTCTTATCAGAGGAGACACAGACTCCCACTACACCAGTTAGGCCGTCTTCCACCTTTTACATTCGCCGTTAATGAGCTTAATGATGTGTGTCTCTGCGATTGCATCAGTCAATATGCTGTTCAATATGGGGTTTTAGAAACCCACTGACAACTTAAATGTGCGCTTGGATAAGATCTCCTGTCCATGGGAGGAAAGAAAAGAGCTGACTAAATTATCTTGGATTGGACGGGACATATGTAGCTGTCTTTTACAATCACTAACTGAGATTGTAAGCAGAGAATAGACTTGTCACTCAAATTCTCAGATAAGAGGCTGCTTTTAAGACTCAGACGGCAGCTGTACATTAAAAATAAGCTCTTGTTATACCTGATGCTCTCTCATATAGAGATCCATTGTTTATTTAATGTCACTAGTTTTTCTGCTGTTTTTTGGTTTCCACACAGGTTTAATGTCTGTTACGTTTTTTTCAGTTTTTTATGCTTTGCTGGAAAGTTGCCTCAAGACTTAAACTGTCTTAAACTGTACTAATGCTGTGCTAAAAAGTGCATACAGAGACCCCTATGACATGGATAAAAGCTGTCTCTTTTATCAGCCACACAGAATTTGATTGATCTGTCCCGTGGTCCTGATCCCTGGGCCTAGCTGATTAAACCTATCCATCAGCTTCTCTTATCAGCTTCCTAACAGATCAATCAAATTCTGTGTGGCTGATAAAAGAGAGCTTTTACACAGAAAAAAGTCAAAGGCTAAGGACGGGCAGGTTTGCTAGGACTCCACTCTGTAATGCCATTTGTGAACAAAGAAATAAACCCCATCCTTGTTGTTTTTAAAGAACTGCCTCCTGCAAAATAAAAAAAGTCGCTTTCATGCCATTGCCATGAGTTGGACTCACATGCATATTGCAGTAAACTCTAAAGAAGGTTGAGCAGTGACATTTCAGATTATGACAATTTTTTTTCTCTTCTAGTGGGAAATAAGAAAGTAATGTTTCCTGTCCACGGAGTGGACTAGTGATGTGACCCTGCCCCTCGGTCACAACTCACACAGACTTCAGCCAGATAATGACATCTTGTTGTGGAAATATTCTGTCAGGATGGTCTAATCTCCACAGGGTTCTTTAATTACACAAGGAATGAGTAACTTCACTGATTCAGTTGCCCAAAAGAGTTGCTTTAATATCTGTCTGCAGAACAGAGATGAGAATTCAGACACACAGCACAGAACTCTGCGAGTGAATACCCATCCTGAATGTAAGGAAAAAAACAATATTTATGCACTACTGATACATACATGCTTACGTGAGTTCCTGCTGACAAGCAATACCGTCATAGTGATAAACGAACATGCTGTATGTTTTACTGTAGACAGAGTCCACAAGTCTATCAGGCCTGATGGCGAGGAAAAGACACACACTGTTCTCTGTGAAAACTAAAACAAGATAACTTCCAGCGACATCATCATGAGTTCAGACATAACAGCTTATACAATCAGCTAAATTTCCATCACATTCCCTCCTTTTGTTCCTATAGGAACAACTAAAGTAAATACAAAGTTTACTGAAAGCATCAAACATCAGATTGAATCTTTGCATGGTCTTAAGATCAAACATCATTAAGATGTCAGTAACAGAGAAAAAGTTGCATTTGTTCTTGCGAGAATAGAACTCTCTGGCTATAGCACAGCTGAGACAGACAGAACAGGGATTGTAGAATTACACAAGTGATATTACATTACTGTATATTACTCAGTACAGATAACAACCATCTTCATAAAAACAGATTGAAAGAAAAGACTCAGAGTGAGAACCTGTTCCGGGCCTATACAGGCCATCGGGCAGTCGCCTCCCAAGTCATTATAACTTTATGATTCTCAAATGTCCATGCTGTAAAACAAACAGATCCAATGCATCTCAGTTCTTCTCAGAGGTCACACCTATCAATGGTTACCGCAAATTCAGGCGAAAACCCTTTTCTAGGGAAAATTCCTGAATGACCCTCTCATGGAGCCCAGAGGAGAAAAGCCCCATTCGTGTCAGATTAGGGGAAAACACCTCCGTGGTCTCCATGGGAACGATCACCATTCTGGGCTTGCAGTGAACCTGGTTGTAACACAGAATAAACAGACATTAGAATCATCATAAAGGCATTATAATCACATGAATATTTATGAAAATGTTGAAAAGTTGACTGTATGCTGGTGCAGATGTCTTTAGATTTCTTTGTTTCTTGTCCGCTGTTCTGGCATCATGGTTTCGTTGGAACAGAGCGTTTACTTTCACCATCTGTTCAGTTGGTGACTTGGCACGTCACATGTAGCAGGGAGCGCTGTTACCTCCTCCTGATATTGTGGATCTCCAGGTGGTGGGTCAGTTGGAGCTGGTACTTTTGCAGTGGGACGTGTAGATTCATGTTGCTCTTTCTGCAACCTTCACTGCTGTGTGTGTCATGAGGAGGATCTGGAACGGTCCTTGCCAGCGTCTGTGTTTCCAGCAGACACTTGTTGTCTCAGTGATGGCTCCCCTTTTGACATCATTGCTCGTCGTCAGATCCTGGTGGTAGGATGGACAATCCCTCCATTTCAGCTGGACGCCATCTTCTCCTACAGTTGAAATCAATCTGACCCCTTTTGAGGTACACTGGTTAAACTGGCTGTCTGTATCCTGGATGTCTCATTTCCACCTGCCTCCAGTGTGTCTGCAAAATACAATAATGGCAAAACAACACAACAAGCAACAATAGCAGACATAGATAAAACAATCCATTAAGTGTTATTTTTTACTAAGACTTTCCTGCTTTAATTTCAAAATTAAAGCCCTTAGGTGTTTTTGCCTGTTGATAGAACTGTGTTTACCAACATGAGACCTTCACTTTGACATGCCGTATGTATAAGAATAAATACCCAAGTGCAAACCCGACTAACCCCATGTAGAAAGACAATGAGCCAGCCCGATGTATAGAGTTTATTCTGAAGGACCAACTGTACTGATATTCATGCTCAAACTTCAGTCCTCTGTAAACCTCACCAACATCTCGCCTGTGAGATATTAATGAGATATAGTGACCTTGCTGCTTTTAACACTACAAGCTGTATATCAGAAACATTTAGCCTAGTTATGCTTAAAACATATGGAGAGTTCAAAGTCATTAACAAAACCCAATAATATCCATAACGCTAATGTGGCCTTCGCTGAAATGGAGTTTGATACTCCTGTTCTAGTGGATATGGAGGCTTTAGCACACTGATTCAGGTGGTACCTCGTGTGTCCTCTATCCAATCGGAGGGTCTCACACCCTTTACCCGAATGTTGTCGTCGTCACCCTCTGTTGTCACTCTTTTCCTGTACCTGTATGGAGAGATGCTACCAGTACAGTTAGTGCAACCGTAGTATGACACATGATCAAGTTTTGTGAGGTCTAGAGGCGTCCCCTGAGACCCACTATTGCAGGACCCTCAAGCGTGTCCTGTGCAAAGTTGAACAGTAAACCCTATACTATTGTTGGTGGAGGCTCTGATAGACATCAAAGCAATAAGCAAGGCCTCAACTGAGATTAATTTGGAATCTCGCAGATTTTTGCCAATTTTACTCTTTAAAACTTGACCTTGGGCCTGCCAAACCTAGGTAGTGATTCATAAAAAAACCTCACGAACTGCACATAATGTGCTGATTAACCAAAAAGAGTCAGTTCACTGTAAGAAATGATTCTGTGGTAGTGTATAGATCTGAATTAATGTATTAGGTAAAATACATTCAATATGATTGTGATTTTGATTTTGAAGCAGATATTTGCCGTGTACATGGATGTGGAGCAACTGCCTAAAGCACAAAAATGAATTGTTAATAAAATTCTTATTTGAGTATTTCTTAAGTTCTGTACTTTCTGGGACATAGGCTGAATATTCTTAAAAAGGAAAGAATATTTAGACTAAATTCAGTGCATTTATTACATTCAAATTAATGTGCAGATTAATGTAGATGACTATTACACAATTATATATATCACTGACACATAGAATTAATTCTATTAGTAGTATTTCCACATTAGGGAGTTTATCTTTTTTCAAATCAACTCAATATTCTTGTTGAGGTTATAATCAATTATGTACTGTTTTTGTATTTGAATCTACTCAATGGATAACTATTAAAGGCATCATTTAATTAATATTTACTCAATACCGAACCTTGTGAAATCTAATAAACAATATTGCTTGTCTGTTACCTAATTTTTATTGAGTAAATAGAACAGTGTGTGTGTCTTTTCTTACAGTGTGCATATATTAAGTCTACAATCTGTCCCTGAGCTGCTTTAAGCGCTTCAGTCAATGTTTTCAGTCCTGCTCTCTGTGCTGAGGGTGAAGTCTGTAGTCTGTCAGAGGTCACCGTCACAGCAGTAGTCACTTCCTGTTTGGTACTCAAATACAGCATATCCTGTCTGTAGTCCATTTTGTGGGTGCCCTAAACAACAACCATCAGTAAATACAGTTCTTGTGTCTGTATGATTAAAGGCTCATTCTGTAAATCAGTTCTCAGTTTAATATTAGGCTATGTGTTGTCAGTACAGTCAGTGACTGATATCTGATTATGTGTCCTGTCTTTTGTGATGGCTTTTGCTCCTTCAGCATGTCGTGTGCATGGTGGTTATCTGTTTTCTACAGTGTCTGATTTGAACTGTAATACATCAGTACCTGCCTCTCCCCCCTTTTTTTTTTTTTTTTTTTTTTATTCCAGAAACATCCGAATGAAACGGTACCGAATAATCAAGTGTATCTATACCGTTGACCTCTGAATGTGAATGAGAACACATCTCTAATCTCAGGTTCGAGTGGGAGACAGAAAAGGCTTTTGCTTGTTATCACCTATCAAGGTCGGTTTATTTATAATTAATTAAAACAAACAGCCAGCGATTGAGACTGAAGTAGAGCACATAAAGTCAGAAAAATGTTTAACATTACCATCATAGAATCATATTCACTTTAGCATTTCCCCTTTTGACATGGTTTCTCCATATCAATCAACAGAAGTAGGAAATGTAAATCCTGCATTGAGCAGCATCCATCAGGCTGTAAGCAACTTTGCAGGCCCCCAAACTGCAAGTGACCACCACCTTTTAGGGTACGGCACAACCAGGTGGGAGACAGTGTGGTGTCCCTTTTTAGAGACCTAAATCACAGGTGTAAGGAGTTCTTCATTGCATGTTCAGTAGCATCCTGTATGTGAGCGACTATGTGTAAGCTGGTCTTCATTGCAAGTATCAGCAGCAAGCGATTCTTCATTGCACAGGCATGTGGAAATGATAACAATGCAGTAGTGATTGATTTCATTTAATATAGACAGAAGCTAAAACTTTAATTAATTTATTTATTTATTGGCTCAACTGAGAGGATATCAGGGCCTTAAGTTTGAGCAATCAGAGGCATATGTGCTGGCAAATGCTGACCTGTGGTTCCTGTTTTTGGCATTTAGTTTTGCTCACAATTGGACCTGAAGTTGGGCCATCAAATCTATTAATAGATAGTTATCGTTCTCACTAGGCAGAGGGAAAAATGAGTGTTTGATCATGGGAAAGAGGAGGATGGCTAGGTGTGGAGTGTGTTATCTTGTGTTCATGGCTATGTGAATGGAAATGTGGAAAATGTATGTGTGAGTTAACCCTTCTCTCATACCATTAGTTTTGTTTAGGGTCTAAGTTATTCTTCCCTTGTATAGAAGTCTGAATTTGACTGATTTCTGCTGATGTATTAAAAGTTCATGCGACCGCTATGCTTCCTCTCTGTATTTTTATCTTCTCTAGGTCATTCTGTCTCTCCCTCTGTGTCTGTGTTAGTCAGAGTCAGCTCTGTCAGTCTTGTATCAACTTATGCTTAAACTCTCTCAAAAGTAGCAGAGCATCATCCCTGGAAATCAACTATTTTATTTTATTTATTTTTTTTTAAACAAAAAATTCTGTTTCAATTCTATCCACTAATTTCCTGTTTTTCTTATGGTATTTGGGATTAATGCCTCCTAAATACACACAAAGCTACTCCTTCTCACAAATTTTGAACTTGCCTGCTCCTTTAATTGCCATAATTTATGGACTTACTTTGGTTGTACATAAAAACACTACACACGCACACAATTTCAAGTGTATGGGCGCAATGCCCTGTTAGGAGACCTAGTCAGCAAGCTTCTACAGAAAGTCCTGGTGACTATACTCGGCTGACTACTGGGGTCCTAACCCAGTCTCACTAACAGTTTTAATACACCTCAAATTATGCACCAAAACCACCCCAAAAGTAATACTCACATTCAGTCTTCAGAGTTTTCTTTTCACCGGCCTCCTTTTCTTTTAACTCTTGAAGAAAGACCCAGCCCACACAATTTAAACCCAACATCGCGGTTATTCTCTTTTTCCCTCTTTTCTGCGCATGATATTCTTAGGTGAGGACTTCAGCCTCCCTTTCTCATTTCTCTTATTTCTCTAATTTCTCTTTTACCATTAATATAATATTTATTGACTCACTTTAGACTAAACATCATCTACACCAGACATCGTTTAGTTATACTCAATATGCACAATTCTATTGAAAAGGTTTGTGCTTACCTTTTGAGCTTTCCAGGCGCCTGTGATGTCTGGGTAGATGAGGGTAACGTTGTGATACTCCGGACTCCTTTAACCTTTTGAGAAAAACACATCTGATTCATTTTTGTTCTCAAAGCAGCTTTACTTTACCCTTCTCAAGTTCCTTTTAACTTGTAACAACTGATTTCTGCTAAATGTTCAGTCAACATTGAAGATACTGCACACTATCTTCCCCATATTTTCTCTTCATGGTCTCCGCAATAGGCCCTGCCGGTACCTCAGCAGGAGGTCTGCTTGGTTGGTGGTTCCCCGTAAGGTTTTTTTTTTTTTTGTTTTGTTTTTTTTTTTTTTTAAAACCGCGTTCTTGCCGAAGCTCACACAATTTTATCTGCGTTCTTGCCGAAGCTCACGCAATTTTATCCGGGTTATTGACGAAGCTCACGCATTTTATCCGCGTTCTTGCGAAGCTCACGCAATTTTATCCAGCGTTCTTGCCGAAGCTCACGCAATTTTATCCGGCGTTCTTGCGAAGCTCACGTAATTTTATCCGCGTTCTGCCGAAGCTCACGCAATTTTACCCGCGTTCTTGCCGAAGCTCACGCAATTTTATCTGCGTTCTTGCCGAAGCTCACGCAATTTTACCTTAGTGTTCTTGCTAAAAAAGCTCACACAATTTTATCTCAGTGTTCTTGCTAAAAAAAGCTCACACAATTTTATCTCAGTGTTCTTGCTAAAAAGCTCACACAATTTTGTCTCAGTGTTCTTGCTAAAAAAGCTCACACAATTTTATCTCAGTGTTCTTGCTGAAAAGCTCACACAATTACGCGCAAAACTCACAGAAATGACAAAATAATAAAAAGAACAAAGAAAAAGAAACACCTGTTCTTGTTTTGCAAATCTTGAGTCCTGGACTCGGTATTCAACACTTATTGTAGATAGACACAATTCTATTCCACAATTATCTTAAGAGAAACAGAGGTGATTTAGTTTGTATTTTAAAATTAGTCCCACAATTTACCTCTTTCTTAGGAGCAACAGTACTGGACCTCAGAATCAGGAAGAGATGATAATAAATGGAATGTAAACCATCTCACCAAATGTTGTCCTTGTGCAAATCGTAGCAGAGTCAGTCACAGGCCCCAGGACGCCGGGTCCTCGCCCTCGGATTTTGTGAGGCGAGAACGGGTTCACAACCAGCAGGTCAAATCAGCCCCTCAACGACCCGGGGGTCCGGACGGACTCTCGAACGATCCCACTTCTGACACCAAAATTGTTGTGGAAATATTCTGTCAGGATGGTCTAATCTCCACAGGGTTCTTTAATTACACAAGGAATGAGTAACTTCACTGATTCAGTTGCCCAAAAGAGTTGCTTTAATATCTGTCTGCAGAACAGAGATGAGAATTCAGACACACAGCACAGAACTCTGCGAGTGAATACCCATCCTGAATGTAAGGAAAAAAACAATATTTATGCACTACTGATACATACATGCTTACGTGAGTTCCTGCTGACAAGCAATACCGTCATAGTGATAAACGAACATGCTGTATGTTTTACTGTAGACAGAGTCCACAAGTCTATCAGGCCTGATGGCGAGGAAAAGACACACACTGTTCTCTGTGAAAACTAAAACAAGATAACTTCCAGCGACATCATCATGAGTTCAGACATAACAGCTTATACAATCAGCTAAATTTCCATCACAATCTCCTCCACTGACAGGCTGTCATTCACATGCCGCTGCAAGCGCTGACACACGCGCGCACACACACACACACACACACACACACACACACACACACGAGACCTACGCAGGCCTGCTCCTGAAGACGAAGGCAGACAAGTGTGCTCGCTCCGTCATGATGAATCATCAGAGTGATTTGCAAGTCAAATAGCTATTTTTCACAAGATCTGCTTGTTATTTCATGAAATAAATTTGAGTTCCTCGTCTTCCAGGGGTGACTGTTAAAGCAAATATGCTATATCAAAAAACAGTCAACCTGCATTTACACAGAATTTCCTGTTGAACGAAATAGTTGAAAGTCCTGTTGCAACATGCACTGCAGAAGCAGGTGTGGACTTGCAAGCTCACCTAGTGATTTGTGTGTGTCTGGGTTTATATGTTTGTGAACGCTCCCTGAATGCTAGATGGGAAAAGTTGCCTGTGTGGCACGTTCATTAACCTGGTGTCTGGCTAATCTCCTGGCTAATTCATTTAGTCCTCCCGAGCACTCTCTTGTATTAATATCCTCTCCGTGCCTCTACCACTCACGGGATGCAGCAGGAGCGTAGCCATGGCGATGATTGTGTCATTATTCCGCAGTCAGATGAGTGATATCCCAGAGGGCTGTAGCTGGGTTGTCCAGGCCAGTGGAGAGGGGCTGATTAGAATTGCAAATGGCCGCCAAGTGTTGTGGTTATTGTGTGTCTCAATATTGGAGACAATCAGGCGAATCAAAGCCCTCAGTTGGAGAGATGGGACTGAGGCACGGTGGGCCTCTCTATTTGGCACCATGTCCTCAGTGCTTTCACAGTGCTCCCCCCGCCCTTCTACTTCTTCTCTCTGTCGTGTGTGTAGGTCCTGAAGTACGTGGACACAGCTGGAGAAAGAGATGCGAGAGACATAAAGAGCCACTAAATCCAGCACCCTCAGTCATTTGTAGTGTGGCGGCCCTCGCACAGCCGAGAAATATTAAACACGCTTTATGATAATGAAAGTACGGGTGACGGGCATAAATATTGGAGGCAAAGTGCTAAAGGATTAAAATATCTTGTACGTTTGCTCATAACACAAATTTGTCATTGGTTTCATAGCTTCATGAATTGTGAGAGACATGCGACACGCACGCCCGCACACACACACACACACACACACACACACGCACACACCCTTTATGCTTGCAATGCAATGAAGTATATTGAGTCACACATTAAGGGCTTAAACAGATTTTTCTCCCCCAAATCACTCACAAATAGTTCTTCCTCGACCATTACCCCTCTGTTACTGGGTCATTGTTTCGTTGTGAGTTAGAGACCAAGAAGCCAGTGTTTTAGCTGTCAGTCGTCAGTCTATCCTCCCTTGTTTTGCTATTGTTGGCTTTAAACAGTTGTGTGTGTGTGTGTGATTGTGTGATTGTGTGTAATGTGCAGTGACTGTGCGGTCATGAGTGCATATGTCCCTTTTGGCACAAAGAATAATTCCTCAGATCATATTGCACCACATGACCAGTCACAACAGGCATGCGTAGGGCCCAGGTACAGACATGCACAGGTGAAAGTTGTGCCACACACACTCTTGCAGCTGTAGGCTAAAAGGAAAAACTAAGTTCAAAATAAACTTGTTCAAACTATGTGTGGGAAAAATATTGATATGGCAATATATTGCGATACTTTGTCTTCCAATAGCGTATAGATTTTTAATTTCTCAATATTGTTTTTTTTTTCAACCCCAACAAAATCATATTTTGGGCTGATTGCAAATCTAGAACAACTTCCGCACCTCCGCTCCACAAGGTGTCGCTGTAGCACTACCGCGCTGCGCGGCTTTTGTGGTGAGCGAGGCAGTCCATGAAGTTGACTGTAGAGAAGCAGAAGAGAGCAGGGAATAGTGAGCATACCAGCTGCCGCAGCAAAACGAAGCTGACGAAAGAAGGAACAAATAAGCTGAACAAAGAGTACGGAGTTTGTAAACAATACACCATGCTGAGATAATAGCACAGCAGCCGCCACCGAAACCTGTTGATCCGTGTTGGGTCAATAATGGATTTTAAAAAAATAAGTTTGCTTAGTTTGCGAGAGACAAACTAATTACATTCAAGAATATTGTAATCAAGAATGTTGTAATCATGCTCTCAGATGTCGCTAGGCACAGGGGGACATGTCCTCTCAGATTTATCTGTCCCCCAACTTTCCCAGCACAAGGCGACAAACATCGCGTTGGAAGTGCTGGGAGCACTAAACTTTGAGGTCATGTTGATTAGAGCTCCAAGTTCCAGCTTCCAGTGAACACACCATAAGGCAAACTCTCACTCCCCAGGGTCCTAAAGAAGAACCGATAGCAGCCTGTGCCTGTTGATCATCATCAGACCATTGTCTAGTATGTCTACCATGATAAAGCCCAAATTACTCTTATTGAGTTTAAATAGCAATAATAATAAATATTGATGATAAACATTATTAAAGGACTTGGTATGTATGTATGTATGTATGTATGTATGTGTGTGTGTGTATATATTTGTGTGTATGTGTGTTTCTGAAAAGAACATTCGTTTCACGTTTCCTTTTTGTCCATTTAACGTTACAATTAACAATGCTCTTGGGTGGATTATGTGTGTTCCGAATTACAGGAGAATCTTGGACAGATTTAAAAACAATAGTTATTTTAACTATATCAGCATTTTTGATGGGTAGGTACGACTGACATTTTAGTTTCCTTGATTTTTTTCAATGGAATTCTTCTTGATGATCCGCATTTATCATGTTTTGTTGTTTCGCATTTCGTGCAGTTTGTCCAGTTAGACTTACTGTAGCGCATACCGCCGAGGACAGTGTTAAAGCGGAAGCAGCAATAAATATAATATAATTGAATTTAATAATATAATTTGGACACGTTCAGCGGTTCGGATTAAAACGCCCGTACTTTGAATGTGATAACAGTGTAGTGGGCAGTGAAATAACTAACTGCTGACTGAGATGAGGGATGAGATTAAATAAATCCTGGAACATAGTCTGGTCTGGAGCAGGCTAGCTCCTCAGAATAAATCTCCATGGTGATTTATACCATAACATATCCCTCTCTCTGCTATCCTGCTTTTGTGCATCCGGATCACGGATAAGTTGAGCCAGAATAACCAAGATAGCCCGGCTTAATCCCTTATCCTAGTTTTATGCAATGGGCCCCAGGTCTCTTCTTTCATTTTAGCTACTCTGTGTTTTCAGAGACATGATACAAACTATTCTGTGGGTCTAGAAATATGACTCCAAATGGGCAAAAATGCTGGCACAAGGCTTTCGGTTTTAAAAAATGGCTGGCACTCAAAGAGTTAAATGGCACTCTGTGCCATTGAGCTTGACAAGCAGTTGATGAGAGATCCTTAGAAATGTGTTGTGTGTGTGTGTGTGTGTGTGTGTGTGAGGAGAGAAAAAGAGACTGCTTGAGACGGAGAATGTGTGTCAGACAGCCGACGTGGCTGTTTGTGAGTGTGTGAAACTGAGGAGCGAGTTCATGAGGTGACATCTTGTCAGCTGTTTGAGTTTCCCAGGGAAGCAGTTTCATGAACAATGCGAAAGAAAAACCACCAACCACCACCATTTGAAATGCCTCAGAAAAAAACCTTGTGTTGTTTGTTGGTGACTGAGTTATTGCCGTTGCTTGAGATTGGAGACAGGGGAAATGTGTGAGTGACTGTCCTGTGCTTGTAGCAGACACATATCACCTACCCGACTACTCTACCCATCCATCTCCCGGCACTCCTCACAATAGCAGGAATACATTAAAAAAAAAAAAAAGAGTCAGACGGGAAGGGGACGAAAGATAAATATTGTGTTCGTGTTTTCCCCTCCCTCCGCCATAGCAATTGTCTTGGGTACTGACATATGAACAATGGAAAATATTGAACTTTGCTGCATGCTATATTTTACTTTTGGGTTCAGAACCGTGCTGTCAAAGCATGATGAGTTCTGGCAGAGATTGATTGATTTGCTTTCAGTGCCCCATGTTGCCCCATTGTTCATCCAGGAAGGCTTTGATTTCTCTCCAGCATTGTGGGTGCTCTGTGTAGCTGTGTTATATTAACACCTGTTAACAACATACAGACTCATTCAGTATTGATTCAGTCCCCCTTTGATTGTAGAGTGTTGTGATAAAGTTTAAACTGGAGGCAGTGCATTCTATATTCGGAAAAAGAGACATTTGTGCGAAAGCCAAGTTTATTGTTTACATTAATCATTATATTATTATATGATATGCTTCTGTTTGTAATGATAACTTTCTTTTAGTGTTGCAGACTTGGCAATTTTCTTGGTTCGTTTAGCAGCTTTTGGTACGAGCTCAACAGGCTGCTGGAAACACTGGCCTCTGTTTTTCAGTTGGACATTTTTAAAAAATGTAGTTTACTCTTGCTTGTTTCTTAACATTACTGACCCTACCTTTACAAAACACACTTGTTTGCTGGCTAATTAGATGACGTGCTTAATATGAAGCTACATTCTGAAGTCAGTTAACTTACGTCAGCTTGAAGGGTGGCAGTAGGAAGGCTAGCTTTGGTTCTGTCCAAAGAGTACAAATTCTGCCTACCAGCACCTCTAAATCTTACTAATTAACTGTATACGAGCCAAAGTGTAAGCATAATGACACACACCTGGCACTAGGTGGCATTGGTCTGATTTTGTAACTTATGGCAGAGCCAGATGTCAGCATTTGTTTGGGTGATGAATCATGACTTATCACGAATCATTTGTACCAAAATACTGCTGAGGAACTCATCCTTCCACCCGTTCTCCCGAGCATAAGTTTCAAGAATTAGCACACTTTAGCTTTAAATCGTTGCTTGACTCATTAATGAACTTTTGTCTTTGCCTTACTAGTCAAACCAAAGGTGTGATCCCTCGAGTAATTTCTAATCATGCTGAGATAGAAGGGCAAATGTTGGAAATTCTATTTAACCATGACTGGTTCCATCGATATAATAAAAAAATAGTATGGAGTTGTGAGTGAGTGTGTGTGTGTGTGTGTGTGTGTGTTTATTAGTATTTGTGATGTTCAGACATAATAGCAACATTAAAAGCCTGTTTTTCTTTGGAATGCTTAGAGGGCTTTTTGAGGGATTACTGATGGGGTTGGAGATACACAGCAGAAAATGGCCGTCGGGCAACAACTTCGGCAAGCTGCGCTGTTTTGATAATGGTTATGATTCTGTTTCTCTTCAGTTTTCTTCTTCCCCTGATTACAACCTTGCATCCTGGTCCAGATCTTGACTCTCCTTGGGGATTCCTGTCTCTCGCACTCTCTCAGTGACCCCCCCACATATACACACACCAACTTCCTCACCCACTCAGGCATGTGACGCACACACAAACACGCTCACGCATACAGTGGGTTTCGTGCCAAGCGGGTTTCGGGCCAGGCAGGTTTTGGCAGAGACTGGGCCTGTGGAGAGATCTTTACGGAGCATGCAGAGCCCATCTGTGTCTGCTCCTCAGTGATGGTAGGCGGCTGTGTGTGTGTGTGTGTGTGTGTGTGTCATCCCTCCAGCTGGAAGAATTCAGTCCCTAGGATCCAGGGGTTTGAATTAGTAGAGAGGCAGAGAGTAACAGTCTGGGCCTTCTCTAACCTTGTCAGTGATACCATGGATGACGTTCAATCACGGCCACGTACACCCGTGCTCGCTTAACTCCACTGCTCTTAGAGAGGGATTGGCTCACCGTCGACGGAAACAACAGAGGCCTTAAGAAGAAACAGAATATGCACTTTCTCCTCCCTAATGACTTCTGACACAGTTCTCTCACTCAACAATTCTCTTCAGCCGGTTTGTCTGGTAGCGACGTCCACTTCTGTGCTCGTCGTGGCAAGACCATTTAGCTGTCATTTTTTTTAGCTCATTTCAGGCCGACAATAGTGTGAATAGTGTGAATAGAGTTTTTCTATTTGGCGGGTGCTTGCGTGCATGTCTGCCGCACTCATCCTTGTGTGTGTTTTAACTTGCCTGTATGTTCAACTGTTATGAGTCATGCTGAATTTGATTTGCTCTGCATGCCAGCCTGTTGACTGAGCTAACCAAAGCTAGTGTGTTTTTGTCTGTGAGAAAGAGGGTGTCTGTGTTCACACATACAAAAGCAGTACTCCGCAGGGTGGAATTCAGGATACTGTGCCTCTTTTTTTTTTGCTTGTCTGACATCTTCATTTATGTCCTTCAAATGGGGACAGCACAGAGAGTGAAACAAAACAGCTTTCTGCTTTTCAGTGAGTCAGTGTTTGCAAAGTCTGGCCTGCTGGAGTGTAAATGTGACTTGGTTCGATTTAACAGTTTATCCATTAGCGTTATCCTGTTTGCGTGATTAGCCGGTTTCACACTATCGAGCCAAAGCTGAGCCAGCCCGGGCTGGCCGGCTATCTTGTATACAGCCTCGTGACGATGTGGTATAACTGGCATTATGAACGGATTGTTTTATGGTTAACGTGGCATCCTTCATGCTGTTTTAACCAGTAAACAAGCCATTGTCATTCCGACATTGAGATGTGCTTTACGCGGCGTATCTAAACCACAACCAGAGAGATGTTATCGTCCATGTAGCAACAGAGGTAATAAAGTAGCTACATTTTAAAATTACGTTATAAACAACAGAGGCTTATATCGTAAGATTAAACACAGGCTCCGCTCCATGTGAGTAACACTCTGCTCTTCTTCTGTGGTCTTTAACAGCAGTGTGCATCCGTCTACTCAACTTAGTAAGCTCCGTGATGTGCCGGTGACTGACATTAATCACGTAACACAACGAATCGATAACGAAATTCGTTGCCATCACTTTTAATAATCGTTTTTTATCGATTCGTTGTTGCAGCCTTAGTTAACAGACCTCAATTCTTTTGTGTTTCAATGCCTTGGCTCTCAGTCGTTGTTCCTGTTGTAATTTGATTGCACAACACAACCCACCATTTTTAAAACCGGCAGCTGCTTTGCTATTTTTACACTCCCTAGAGTCTTCTGTCTCTCTTTCGCTCTGTGTGACAAAAAGCCACAGAGCAAGCAACAAATACATGATCGCTTCACTGTCCTACATTGTTGTTCTTCTTCTTCACGGTTTTCTGTGTCGCATGTAAATGAAGTGATGGCAGTTTCGCACTGCCGTGTGACGACCCCGCCCACGCCGAGGAGGTACTCAATTGTAATGGAAAAGCACCAAAACTGGGCCGTACCGTGCCGTACCGTTACTGTGTAGTGGAAAAGCTACTCTGACTACTCTGGTTTACTGTTTAACTGAGATCATCAGTGACTGTAGTCGCACATGATATCATACTCCGATTATAACACTGAACGCCTCGAGGAGCCAAATACCATATTCAAAGGTGATGACATTTTTTTAGTGTTTTAAACAAAATGCCTTTTCAATTTAAAAAAATCGTGGGGTGTATCGAACCGTGGGTCAAAAATCGTGATACAAATCGAATCGTGAGTTGGTGTATCATTACAGCCCTAGTTTACAGTGATCACTGTAAACACTCGATCATTTGCACACTAGAAAACAGCGATGGCAACGGCCTGCCGAATGGCGCTTTTCACTACACAGTAACGGCATGGTACGGCCCAGTTTTGTTGCTTTTCCATTACAACTGAGTACCTCCTTGGCCTGGGCGGGGTCGTCATACAGCAGCGCGAAACTGCCGTAACTTCATTTGCATGCGACAGAAAACCAGGAAGAAGAAGAACAACAACAACGCTAACAATGGAGGACTAGGAAGCAATCATGTATTTGTTGCTCGCTCTGACTTTTTGTCATGCACAAAGTTAAAAAAGAGAGACAGAGAAAACTCCGGGAGGGGTAAAAATAGTAAAATGGTTGCCGGTTTTAAAAATGGCAGGGTCGAATTGTGTTTAGCTTTTACAGTCCAATTGGACATCCCGCATCAAATGATGCTGTCAATGACGATACTCAGTGGAAGGCAGTCGGCTGACATTGCGTTTTAGTATCGCTTCGACTCGCTTGGAACCAGGGCTGAGGAGGTACAGAAAAGGTAGTACCAGGTACTAGTGGAAAAGTGCCACAACCGTGTAGAGCCGTGCCGTACCGTACTGTACCGCGCCTGTGGAAAAGCGCCATAATAGAGAGTTGTGTAATGTGAACACTCCCGTCACCAACCAGTCCTGTAGTGTGAATACCTCAAGACTCTGACCAGGTAGGAGAGAGTCGCGTAGTGTGAACAAGGCTTAAGGTAATCTGTCACTCCCCAGGGTCCTAAAGAGGAATTGTCATCATCATCAGACCATTGTCTACCATGTCAATATGTCTACCATAACAAATCGAAAATTACAGAAAAAATACTTATTGAGTTGATGATGATAATAATAATAATAATAATAAGGATAATAATAATAATATTGATGATGACCATGATTAAAGCTTAAATTACATAAAAATAATTTGAGGTATCAAAAAAAGTATTGTTCTGGAACTTGTATCGAAACAAAGGTCTCGAAATTGGCATTGTATCAAAGCATTTTGAACGCCACCCAGCCCTACCCACCTTTGTATTCTTTTACGGACTTATGTGGGTCAATTACTGTAATGTTTCATGAGAAGCCATAAAGTGTAGTGGAACTGCAGGCCTATGGAGTATTGATTGGAATGGCTGTAAATGTTTGTAAAGGAGAGAGAGTGTCATATCCTGTACAGATTGTAAAGCCCTCTGAGGCAAATTGGTAATTTGTGATATTGGGCTATACAAATGAAATTGACTTGACTGTAAATATGGCTGCTGCATGGAAAGTGTCATCTTTAACAATGAAATGGAAGGAGGGCATGCCGATTTCCATTTTGTCGATAATGTAAGTAAAGTAAGTAATGTAAGTTTGTGGCATAATTTACCTTAGCTGTTCCTCATTAGATCGGAATCTCTGTCTTTGTATTTTTTTTCCAGTAGCCCTGATTAACATTTGTTTATATATTGATAGTCTAAAACTTTAGCCAACATATTTAGCCTTATCAATTTATGTTGGTACTGTTTTACTAATAGCAGAATTGAATAGAATTACTTTATTGGTCCCAATCTAGGAAATAACCTTGCGGCAACAGCAAGAAATAGAATTTTAATATTAAAAAAAAATAAAGATATTAGTAATATAAATATTATTATTCACAATATCAAGTATGAGAAAGAAGAGCAGTATAAAAGGTAGCTATAAAAAACTATATGCAGATAAATTATTATGACTCGTGGTGTAGCACAGCTGTTGTTGTGATCACATGGGCTCTGCATAGATAGAAGAGCTGGAAAGGACTCTGGAATGGACTGCTGGCAAAGGAGTGTTTATTTTGGAGAACAGAGATACTCCTTTGTCCCTTATATCGGACCAATATCCGATATTAATATTGGATCAGGACATCCCTAGTCTATAATAGTAAATACCAGTATATTCGTAACAGTAGTAGTTTTTATGTCATTATTATTATTTCATTATATGGGAGAGAGGTGGGGCGCCTCCAAATAAAATTTTGCCTCGGGCCCCAATTTGGTCAGGGGCAGCACAGAAATGATAAATGGTGAAGGAACACTTTTCCCGTCATGATAATTAGCATGCTGACAGCGACGGGAATACCTGTTGTAGTGTGCTGAGGGTGGCGTATGTTAATGTGACACAATGGTATGCTTTAAGAGATGGAAGTACCTGCATCTGGTTTGTTTGGTAGAGATGCATCGCTCCGTATGCTTAGTGGAGAATAACTGATTTTAATTGATATGTATCAGAAGGAACAAATCAAACTGAAATCATTATGTTGATATGAGCCGTCTGTGCTTCTTTTCTCTTGAGGTTCCTGTGTCTTGGCTCCTTCCATTTTGAGTCTGAGGCTGCCTGCCAGCGCTGTGCTTGGGGCAGAGGTCTGAGTTGACTGGACTGGGGTTGGAGAATGTGGGGAGGGGTGCTGGTTTGAGGCTCTGTATGGGCTTTGAGTGGGCCCAAGTGTAGGCGGTGTTTTATGTGAAAGTTGGTGAGGGCAGGGTGCTTGAATAGGGATGGCTGAGAAGTTGGGCTGGGAAGGTCCAGGATGCACCCCACAGTGCTTTTGTATGGTCTCACATCCTTGTGTGTGTATGGGGAGGTGTCAGGGGCTGTAGCATATGTGAGATCATCTGCTCATATTCACCAGAAGAATGTAAAAAGAGAGGAGGGGGTCCCCCACTCTGTTTTCCTTTGCTTTCGTTGTTTTTTGTTCTCTCTCTCCGCTGTGTTGTAGCGTAGGCCTGCCTGTTTGGATTTAGCCCTTTACAGGATTGACTGCGCCACAGAGCCAGATGAAACAAAATCATTTGGTTGTTTTGAAAATGATTCTTTTTGTTGTGTTTGGTTTTTAGACAGATCCACCCCTGTTGTTCATGTGGGGAATAAAGGTTACCTCACCGTCAGGGTCATTTCCCAGGAACGCCATTGCATCTGTGTGGCTCTTCCTCTGTGCATTCAAACCTCTTTCATCAACAGGTCTTATAAAGTCTCCAGACAACATTAATGAAAGGTGCAATTCAACCCTCCTCCCACTTTTTCCCTTTCGACCTCCTCAAAAGAACAATAATCTTCAATCACTTGTCTCCTCCTCTCTATTGCATGTGGCTGTGTGTAGTACCAGAGTGGCGCTGATTAAGCCAACAGAGAGACAAACGGTAGACAAAGTCCCAGCCCACCAGTTTAGTTTCACATCCTGGACTGGAGCTGCGCTGCAGCTTGCCAAGTGGAGGGCTTTTAAACTGGGCTAAACACTAATTGCTGCCCTATTTCTTTTATGTTGCTTCTTTCCCATCTGCGATGGAGCTTCCAGACCTCCACAGCAGCCAGAGCCTCATTATAGCAGACAGTTAACAAAGGCTGGGAAACAGAAGCAGAGAATTCACTTAGGATAGCTATCTAACTGCCAACCGAGGCCTGCTCAGAAAATTGTATCAATGACAGGGGCTGGCTTGTGATTAAATCCTTCAGGGATATTAAGATATTAAGATTTTGGAAATCTTAATTATTCATCTAAATTGTTGCAGCTCACTTTTGATAACTGTCTGAATGGCCTGTAAAACAGGAGAAGTGTGATGCAAGAAAGACTCAGTTTTTATCATCATCGTCATTTTAATTCGAACACCTACTTGTTGAAACAAATCAAGGTCTAATTGTTTGCCTGGTTTCTGTTTTTTTCTGTAGGTGTTTTTCTTTTTGTGAGTGTAGAGAGAGGGGATGGGGGAGGATGGAGAGAGGGTGGAAGAGAGAAAGTAGAATGAGGGAAATATTGAGGAGGTGAATGGGAGGTAAGGGTAAAATGAGACAGAATAAGATTGGTTAGCAGAAATAGAGGGGGCTGTGTTTGGGGGAGGAGCAGGGGGTGGTCAGTGGCAACAAAGCCTAATGTTGCCATAGAAACTTGTTTACGCCTTGCTGATGCATCTTGTAGATTCAATTAGAGGGTGATTGTCTTCACAGACGTACGCACGTGTATCTAGACATGGTGTGCACTCGCACACATACAAACCTATTTATAAAAGCATATCTACGCTGATGTACACACATGCATGCGCACACACACACATGCAGCGTATGTAGTGTTGCAAATTGTTAGCAGAGATGAGACAAAGCATTGCTCTGCATTCTTCCTCTTATTGGACCTTAATGCTACCCCTGCCTTCAGCCTCCCTGAGCGCTGGACAATAGCATGGATGTAATGTCTCACCCAATCCCAGCGTCACACACCGTGCTTTCATGCAATCAGAAAGTTGATGAGCAGGATTTTGCAAATTTCATGCTATATTTTATTTACCTCTTTTGAAGATGTTGTTTATTTAGTGAAGTCCCTATCGTAGAAGAACGATGATTAATCCAATCATTTTCATTTTCATGGGTGGTTGGTTTCTTTTTTTTTTCTTTTTTTTTTTTTTAAAAGTGTCTGTGTTTTACATTACTAGGAAGAGAGGATGGTGATTGTATACCTCCCAGAGAGAGACTGATAGCCAGCTTCTTTGCTTGCTGTCTGTGAACACAACACACACGCATGTACAAACACATCCATGGTCAGTCCGGCTGTCTGAGTTAATGCTTAATTAACTTGGACAGCAGAGCTGAACCATGTTGACATTTTCAGCCTCAAACAAGTCCAGGACAATGATTCAGCCCATCTCACTCCCCCAACACACACGCACGCACACACACACACACACACACACACAAATACGCAACCTCAGCCTGTTTTGCTGCCCACACACGCACACACACACACACACACACACACACACCCTTTAGTAGATTATTATGGCAGAGGGAAGATGAACTAGGGAGCCTCAATCTTCCGGTTAACCCCTCACACTCACTTTTCCTCAAGAAACTATGATGATATTACATTTGGAAGCCCAGTGTCTTGTGGAAATTCCAAAATATGTGAAAAAAAATCATTGGCATTCTTTGGATGTAAACGTGTCTGTAGCCACTCCTGTGGGAAGCCATTTTGTGTTTGGCCATCTTGTTTCTCTCCTTTCAAACTTTTGGTATGCTTTGATTCAGATCCAAGCATGCAAAAGAACTTTCAGAGGATTTGTGTGAAAGGATTTGTTGACTACCACTGAACAAGTCGAGCTGCTGCATGTAGTGTTTTTTATGTGGGTGTGAAGTACCTAGACTCTGCGTAAAAGCCAATGCCAGAAAATCTAAACCTATAACTTCAATCATAGCTCAAAATATTTAGATGGTATAAACTGTTGTTGAGTTATGTGGCTGCTTTTCCAGACTTAATTATGTGTTAGTTACAATTTGCCTTCTTTTTTGTCTCTTCCCTCAGGTTTGTGGCTGGAAAGGGCCTGGTGATTTACCCAGACATTGGGGACAAACTGGACATCATCTGTCCTAAAGCGGACCAAGGCAGAGAGTACGAGTTCTATAAGCTGTACCTGGTGAAGAGGGAGCAGGCGGAGAGCTGCAGCACTGTCCTCGACCCCAATGTCCTGGTCAACTGTAACAAGCCTGAGAAGGACATCAAATTCACCATCAAATTCCAGGAATTCAGCCCCAACTACATGGGCCTGGAGTTCAAGAAGAACGTCAACTACTACATCACCTGTGAGTTTGTCTCAAAAGATGTTTTTATGATGTTTTTAACCTTCATCTAGGCAGAGAGATTAATTATTTGCTTCACACTCACTTACACACTTGGGAGCTTACTGTTAAAACCATATTTTCATGGCTGCTGCAACAGCAGCTCCACAGCAACTGAAGGTGAAGAGCCTTGGTTGTGGTACTGTGGTATTAGGGGTTTGCATTTAAGGGAATTAGTTCAGAATACAAGGCTAAAACCTTGACTGACATTTACTCAAGTTCTACTTCACTTGAATTCAATTTTGAGGTACATTATTATAAGATTAGCTAACACTTTGTTTTATGGTATCTTAATTTCAGAGCAATATTGTAATGATGTCCAACAATGTTCCTGAAAAAAACTACATAATTAGCAACTGTTTATTTAGAAAGCAGAAGTGTGTTCACTTGGGACACTCAAAAATGTGAAAGCAAATGGTTCCATGATATCTTGAATTTCCCTTGGGTTTAATGAAGTGTTTAATCTAGTTGTTTGTGGCATAGATTCAGCAAGGTGCTGGAATCATTCCTCAGTCTCAGTCTTATCCAGTCTCAGTCCACAGTGACATAACAGCATTACGCAGTTGCTGCAGATTTGTCAGGAGGAGTGACGCTTCTGCTGTTGTTGCCCATTTACTTCAACTTTTGACTATTGTACATTCAGAGATGTCTTCTGCGTATCTTAGTTACAAGTTGTTATTTGAGTTTACTGTTGCCTTGCTATCATTTTGAACCGGTCTGGCCATTCTCCTCTGACCCCTGGGATCAACAGGCTGTTCTTAGATCATAATCAGTGTTGGTGGTAGCTTGTTGAAACATTCATTTCATCATGCCAATCATTCATGAGAAATATGTTTTTTATGTTGTTATGAAGTTGTAAATTCGTCAGATTTGAACCAAATGCTACAGGAGGTTTCATTGAAAAATATTTGATCAGTTTATTATGTATCTCAGGCAATTTTACAGAGAATTCAAACGTAATCTAACCAGTAGTTTAACTAATTACTTTAAGTAGTGAGTAATTTAGTAAGGGCTTAGTTTTTATGTCTTACTATGTAATTCGTTTATTTTTCCCTGTTAAAAGTTGTTTTTTTTTTTTCTCTTCCTTAATCGATGTCGGGGTCATTTGAAAAGGATAGAGAGTGTCATAACCTGTACAGATGGTAAAGATCTATGGGGCAAATTTGTAATTTGTGACTGGACAAATACAATTGACTTTTTAGCAGTAAGTACCCCAATGCCCATCATAAGTATCTGGCACCAAAAATCATTTCATGTTCAAAGTCACTTAACTCTCTCTCCTATTTTAGTGCTCATTTTGAACTTAAGCAGGATGTCTTGACCATGTCTACTGTCTAAAAGCATTGAGTTGCTACCATACCATACCAAAGTAATGTTGTGCATGAAAAACAAACTACCGTGCCCAGTTGTTGTAGGAAATTTGTATTTTTTTCATTCAACACTTTTCTAGGTTTTCAGGAACAGAGGGACTACCATAGACTGTGTATGGAAACAAATTAGACAGACACATTGTTACTTTTGTTCTTTTAATGGGATTTATCACTTTCCAAATGGACAGGTACAAAGCAAAGGTTCATCTGAAGGGTGTGAGGTATCGGAATCATTCATGTCAAGTCAGTTTTATTTGTGTAGCCTCAGAGGGCTTTATAATCTGTACAGGATATGATACCCTCTGTCCTTTACGATCAACCCTCACATCGACTAAGAAAAAGCTCCCCCAAAAAATCTTTTAACAGGGCAAAAGTAATGCTGGAAACGTCAGAAAGAGTAACAAAGGAGGGATTCCTCTTCCAGGATGGACAGATGTGCAATAGATTTTTACAGAGTAACAACACATAGACACTCCATATGACAAAAGTAAATACATATGACATTGTGGTGACATAAACCTTGCATATGTTTTTGAGTTTACCAAATACTTATGACATTGTGCTGACATAAACCTTGCTTATGTTTTTGATTTTACCTTTTGCGGTCTAATTGATATTTGCAAACTTTCCCTCCCGCACCAGAACATGGGGAAGCATAAAGCCTATTGGCATTTTTGGCTGCTGCTCAAAGGTTTCTTGGCTGTTAATAAGTATTTTAACTAACTCTATTAGTGATATGTGCATGGGAAATTCATCCTGACCTCTCCGCAGTTTGATAAAGACAAAACATTAGCTCCATTTGAGGTCAAATTTGTTTTTGTTAGGGCTGCCAAAATTAATGCGTTAACATGGATTAATCCATCATCATAATTAATAGGGATGCATTGATCCACTTTTTTCACTTCGAAACGTGATTAAAGATTAAAAATGAATATTTAATCGTGAATAATCAAAATTAATCCACAAAAACCTTTGATTAATTGGATAAAAAAAATTAATCATTTGACAGTCAGTTTTTGTACAACACTGATGCTGGTGTGTGTCAGTGTTAAAAATACTGTTTCCCACTGTTATCAACACATAACTAGAGCCGGTTTCTTTCACAAGGGCCATGTATGATCTAGCCTGGTGGATAATCATTATGCCCACATACTGTATTGTTGCATCAGCAGTAATTGGATGTAATGTTTGTATTGGTATTATGTAGTGTGTGGGTGTGCGTGTTGAGGGCCGCATATTCCCACCTAGAAGATGTGTTATCCTAACCCATCTCTGCTGGGAATGCAGGCCAGCCATACATTTAGGCTGATCTGCTCGATAAAGACCTGGCTTATCTGACGTGACAGACAATGGTTCGAGACGAGAATAAGGTGCATAAGGAGTCTTCCAACAGTCTTTTCTGCGTCTACTCTGACTTCACAAGGTAGAACAAGCGGCTGACAAAAGGTGTGGGGTAAAGTACAGCGAGCAACAAATGCTGTGTGTTTTTATTTGTGTGGTGTGCCATGCCTTGGTGTTATCACAGGGATCCCGTCCCCTCCTGTAGTGTGGGAGTAAAAGGTCAAAACTCAGATGAGGGGTCACAGAGACACAGCAGGGGGGTCAGCCATGATAACCCAGCACTAAGCTAAAACCCAGAGCAGCACCAGTCTGTACTGTGAGCACCCACCCCCGTAATACACACACACACACACACACACACAACACACAAACACACACACATACACAAACGGTGTATAAGCACACAACCGGTTGTATTTCATTATGTTGTCTAAATACGGAATATGGAATGAGCTGTTTGTGAGCAAAATGGCCACTCTGTGTTAGGGGTTAGAGTCAGGCAAAAGTACTGTTTTTAGACAGGAGGCTTTTGAGGTGAAGGAAATATGATGGAGCAACACAACCGGAAAGAGAGAGAGAGAAGGGACAAGCATACATATCTGCACACACACACACACACACACACACACACTGTGTGTCATTGTTTATGTAATAAAAGTATGTACTACTATATGTGTAATGTACAGCCAACCCTATGATGCAACTGGGGGTTCACTTACTCACTTACTTAAAACCAAAATTAAAAAAGTAATGTATAAGACAGATAATAGAGAGACAGCGAGAGATAGGTAATAGAGACAGACAGACAG
Organism: Synanceia verrucosa; assembly: GCA_029721515.1. Taxonomy (NCBI): domain Eukaryota; kingdom Metazoa; phylum Chordata; class Actinopteri; order Perciformes; family Synanceiidae; genus Synanceia; species Synanceia verrucosa. The sequence continues at coordinate 20,838,588 of CM056553.1, forward strand.
GTAATAGAGAAGGAGAGAGACAGAGAGAGATGTGTAATAGAGAGAGAGAGAGAGAGAGAGGTAATAGAGAAAGAGACAGATGGAGATAGGTAATAGAGAAAGGTAATAGAGGAGAGAAAGAGAGGCATTGAGGTAGAAAGAGAGCTAGGTAATAGAAAGAGAGAGTAGAGAGAGAGGGAGAGAGACCTCTCTCAGATTGTACACAGCCTCATTGTGCTTGGCCCAGTCCATTTATTGTCCAGGCACACTATACAATGTCGACAGCCCTTTCCTGGATGGAAATACAGTAGGTATGTTTTGTTTTTTTTTTGTTCTCCATCTGCTGAACCACCACCAGCTCCTCTTTGGTGTTAATGCTGTGTTTGTGCTGTACTCGGAAGTCAAAATTTATGAGTTCTGAGTCCTAAATTTCAACTGAAACACCCCTCGAAGCTGGATTTCCCCTCAAAGTCATACAAACCTCACCAAACCCGACTTGACCACAACGTCATAATCCAACATGGCAGTGCCCTGGATTGGCGTTGTGTAGTGTTACAGCATTACAGCCTACAGTAGAGTCAAAAGTTTTTCCCACAAATAATTATGCAGGAGAACAAACACACCTGGTGTGAACACTGAGTGTTCTTTGTGCCCATCAATTGTGTTTGAGGACCTCATATTGCTGCATTAGCTTTGTGTATTCCGACAGAGCAAGCACAGCAAACTTTTCATTGGAGGCGTCCATCTTGGTTTTCCATTTGTTTGCTCAAACACTGTGATGTAGAAAAATATTGTTGTTGATTAAAGATGTGACATTTATTGTAGATTCTGATATCAGGAGGAATATGAACTTTGTCGAGTACAAGCAATCAGTCCCGAGTCTGCCAAGTATATTACATTACTCTTGAGTAGCGTTATAGTCAGGGCATGCTCATTCTAAGCTCTGAACTAACAGTGGTGCCTGTTGTCTTGCTGACGCTCAGGCATTCGCCTTATCAAAGGGCCAACGCTGACAGACTCCTCTGACCTTGGTTGCCTAGTCAACTAGATAACTAGCCACCTGTTTTCCTTGAGACACTGTGCTTCAACCTTGCATTCTGGACAGACAGTTTAAAGATTTAGTGTTGTAAAAAAAAAAAAAACAATAGCTAACTCTAGGAACCCCTAAATGTAGAAAAATTCCATAACAGAGACGATTGCCATTAAAGCAAAACGGACGGCTTCTGGTCAGAAAGTGACTTTAGGGTGGGGGTGGCCTCTACCTGATAAAACAAGAACGGGTAATTGTAAAAACAACCATTTTTTTCATGATGCAATAGTCTCTTCTTTCATTTGAGTTATTCTGTGTTTTCAGAGACATAGTATGAAATATTCTGTGGGTCTTGAAATATCACTCAAAATGGGCAAAAAAATGCTGGCACAAGGCACTTTAGGTTTTAAAAAAGGCTGGCACTCGAGTTAATCATAAATCTTTTGACAACTCTTTTGTGTGAGGCATGGTTCACATCACACAATGCTTCTTCAGAATGGCAAACTCAAAGCTGATGTGTGATTTTACAGGGCAGCATCTTCAATCTTGTCACATAGATTGGACTCCAGGTTAGCTGACTCCTGACTCTGATTATCTCTTGGAGAGTTCATTAGCTTAGGGTTCTCTGCACTGTGAATGTTTACATGTTTGTCCAGTAAAAACATGAAAACCTATAATTGTCTATGTGGTATTTGTTTAAGAAGATTGTGTTTGTCCATTGATGTGACTTTAGATTGAGATAAATCACATTTTATGACCAATTTATGCAGAAATCCAAGTAATTCCAAATGTTTAACAAACCTTTTCTTGCAACTATATTTGTCCCATCATGTTAGACGTATTATAACTAGCATATCTGGCTTGTGTCATGCAGTGCTTACAGATGGTCTCTATAGTTATGATTTTTAGTCACAATTGTAGTTTATGCTGAATCCAGAAACATTCCACTGAACAGATGATGGTCCATTCACCAACTTTTCTTTTTCTATTTTACACACCATCACTCCATACTGTATTGTTGTTTAGCTTCTGCCCCATTTGCCTCTCTTCAGCTTTGCATGACATTGGTATACTGACAGGTCTTTAGATAGTTACACTACTCTATGGGGAAGAAGGAGGGACAGAAAACAGAGAGTGCTGCAGGCTCACAGTTAAACACATTCTTACACAAAATCTGTTCATAGAGATTACACACAACAACTTTTCCTTCTTTGTGAAACTGAAACATTGCAGTTCACACCTGCAGCGTGAACTGTGCCTCATACGGTTCTGAGTTTTATGGTTTGGTTTTGTATCCCTTATATCTATATATCTTCATGCATCCCCCAAGTGGAGCCAAAAAATAAGTCCCCTGTATTTTCTTTCCCATTCGATGGTAAGCAAGACCAGTGAGTTTTTGTTCTGTTCTATGTATGGGTGAGGCCAAAAGGCGGTAAACAGAGGCAGCCTATCGTTGTGCGCTCTTCTCCTCCCTTTGAGTCCTGTTGCAGCGGGCAGGCAGCGTAAGCCAGATCCCTGCTGACAGCTGTCACTCTCCATCCCAATGTACCATTGCAGCCTTCTGACACATACCAACTCCACCACCAGAATAACTGCCACAGTGGAGCTGCATGCTATCTCACCTTTGGAAGATTGCCTCTCTGAGAAAAAAATAATGCCCCCTACATAGCCAACAGTGAAGTTGTTTTCATGCCTGTCACTCTATTTCTTTGCAGGTAAATGTTTTTTTTTGTTTGTTTTTTTGTTTTAATTCTGGAAACATAGTGTGACTGATACAAGCTTTATTTTGTTAAGATAAATTGTAAATTAATTCCTACCTTTAAATCATGGGCATTGACCCAGTCTTGGGAAAACTGTACCTAATCTGTGGGATGATCCATCTGTGACGCTGACATCTGACAGGATTAAGGTTAGGGCGTGTGTTGCAGATCACTTACATTCAGGCTTTTTTGCGTGGCCAGCTATCCTCTGTATTGCTGTTATTTTTTTTTTTGTTCAACAATTACACATTACCCATCTAAGTAAGCCTCCTCCTTTGGGCACTTTGGACACTTTGGTTTTTTGCTTCATGTATTTGCCCTTGGGAGAATCAAAGGCCAAAGTTGAAATCCTCCAGATCACAAGATCCTTCCCTGCCCTACAACTGCAAGGGTGTACACACTCCCAACATATGTGCACACATGCACTCCCATGCAGGTACAAGTGAGTCTTACATGCACACATACAATTACACAGCAATAATCTGATTTAGAAAAAAAGTGTTAGAAAAAAAGTGTAGTGTTAAATGTCATGTTTTAGAGTAAACATAAAATTACCATAATCAAATCACAGTGTCTCAAAACATAAAAAGGCAGTTGTCAGCATTTATGTCCTAGGCAAAAGAAATACAGAAAGTCATTTGAAAGAATGGTTTTATGACTTTTTTCCTCGATTAAGGATATTGTGCCATTTCATGCATACTGTTAAATAGTGAATGCTGTGATACCAGTCATTTTGTTAAAACATGTTTTTCAATGAATGAATTCTCATCAACACCGAATCTGAGAATCTGTGGTGAATTGACTGGACTTGAACTGTCATTATTTTTACTAGTTGGAGATTTAAAGCAGCTAATCTGTAAGCATCAACGGATTTCATTTTTAAAGTAAACCCTGCTAACAGGGCAGGTTAACACTGGTGAGGCAGCATGGCCTGTGATAAGGAGATTTAATCCCCCCCCCCCACCACCACCCCACCCAGGTGGGTTAATATAGCCAAGTGTTTATTAGAGTGCTAGTGTAATATATGACTTTCTGCTTGCTTTGCAAAGTTTTCCCACCTGCCCGTGCGAATTCTCCTTTGGATATTTCATTCAGAGTGTTAGCAGGCACAGCATTATTGTCTCTGTTTATTGCCTTTCGTTTATTACAGGGTTTGAGTTTGTTTAGAAGTGGGATTGGGGGCAGCGATGATACACAAGGACTTTTTCAAGGGGGGGGCCCTCTCACATGATTACAAGTAAATGGTTACCATTGGTTACACCTGAGCCACCTACAGCTGCTATGAATCTTGTACATTCATGTATTCATCTCAGTTAGTCTGCACCGTACATCTTCAAATGCAAACACTCATTCCTCCTTGGCTGTGATCCACTATCTTTGTTCAATTCTTTTTCTTCTCCCATTATTCTGCTCTCACATAGGTGAGAAGTCTGTGGGAAGTCTGTAGTCAAGTCGTTTTTGTAAATTGATGGCTTGGTTGTGAAGCCATCAGTCGAAACAACTTTTTTTGGTGTTGTTGTTAGCTCTCAACTAACACGAACTCATTTACTGACTTTTTCCTTCAAGGTTTTTTCAAAAAGGGGCTTCCTTGATATCTTTTAACTCTTCCTGCCATGCAGAAACCATCTCTGTGGTTTTGCAACCCCTAAAATCGCTCCAGGCAAAAATAAAAACACAAAAAGAACAAGGATAGGAGACTTCCTAAGACTGCTGGAAAAGATGCATATTCCGAGTTGAGAACATAAGCATAAAAAGCCCCTTTCTCACTGTACTGGGTTTTTCGTGTGAAAGGCGTCAAAATGCCGCGTCGACCCTTTCACATTGCAGGAAAACCCAGTGTAGTGTAAAAGGGTCGGCGCGGCATTTTGACGCGGGTCGAACACTCCTCCAATTGACCTGGTTTATCGGCTTGGATCGGCTGCAGTGTGAAAGTCGAGCTGTGTCGACCCGCGTCGACCTGCTAATTTACTCATTGATGCCTGTTGCATTCTGCCTTAGTCACTGAGCAGGCTGTCAGTGTGAAGCTCCAGGGCTGCAGAGCTGCTCACTCATAAGATCAGTCTTCTAGTTGATCACCAGAGACCGATCTCTGAAGGGCAGAGATCAAACAAACATTTAATCAAACAAATCAAATATGAAGCGACATCATCTTTAATGAAAGTGCATATGTGATTTAGTCCCATGTCATTCTCAGGAAATCCCACTGATCGGGGAATCCCGGTGTGAACTATGTGACCATGTTTATGTACAGCTTCAATAGTGATCTGGCACACCCTTTTTTATTGAACAGGGCAGTATGCATTAATACTAGTATTAATATTAGCACTGCACGTGGTTTGTACATTTTACAAAAGGGACAAACAGCAACGCACGAAACCACAACGTTAACATGCGACTGGCTAATGTCCATGCTGTCCGTTGTTTACCTTGCAATGTTCCGCCGCACTTAAATCTGTAATGATGATGTCAACACAATGACATATGGGAGGGAGGAAAAACAGGCACGCAGCTCTCACAGCTGGAGGTCAGACCCCTGTCAGCTGGCATTGTGAAAGTGTCTTAATGCCGATCCGAGGCGGATCGACCGGGTTAGAAAATCCTGCGTCAACCCGCTAATTTCATTGTCAAAGCGGTATAAAACACTCTGGGACGTATTTCTCTTCTCCATCTGAGATTTCTCAGGTTGTTTGCCTTCCTCTGCTTTGCCAACAACACACATTGCCTGTGTCTTTTTTCTCTGGCCAATAGCTAAGCTCAAAGCTCTTTTCTGTCAAATGGAGCTCAATCTCCCTCTCTACCATCTAAAATGGCTTTGTTTTTTCCAACAGCTATTCATTGGCACTCTCGGCCCAAGGGCCTGCCAAGAAGGCCCTCCTCCCCTGAGCTGGAGCCCGGGGCTTGTTTACAGAAATTCATCGGAGAAATATGGATGTATAATTATAGTGGTTGTTAGTTTTAATGTCACATCCTCGTTTATGGAAACCACTGCATGCTTGGTCAGCTGCGATGAGGAGGCCGATCAGGCTGATGAAACTCTGACCGGGTATGGCATGAACGTTTTTGTGGGAAAGCCGCGTTTTTGAAGAGTGAGAGAGAGAGAGAGAGAAAGAAAAAGAGAAGCTTCTTGAGGGAAGCGAATCAGTGCTAAGCAAAGCAAGCAAACATGAATCACACTGGCGGCGATAGAGATTGCTGTGGTTGTCCGACATAAATACACAGTCTAAATACTGCTCTGCAGGCCAGGGCCAAGCCCGTTTTCTGTGAATTCAGCCCGGTGGCAAGATGTTCATGTTCCATTCTGGCGTGACCACAGGCACACAAACAGGAGCAGACGAACACACAAGAGGTGTGTGTATGTGCAAACACACAGGCATAAACAAACACAAAGCCACATAAGTAAATTGAAATATACTGCGTATATAAATATGTACTTATAATGCTAGCATGCAAATAGATGCTCTCACATGTCCATCCTTCATGTTCTCTCTGCACAGATTTGCTTGCATAATAGAAGCTGCTGTGTGCATGGTGCAATGCAATATTCAAGAGTCTTAGGTTTAGTTGTGCACAAGTGGCATGCACGGGTGTGAAAACTGCATTTAAATTTGCATTGCCACATAGATGATTTTGTAGGTGGTGATGGAACAATTTTACCTCCCTGCTCCAAACCTGCAGATTTTTGTCTCTTTCCTCTCTCTCCCTCTTTTGCAACTTAATTGCTCTCTCCCGCCTCGCCATTCCACCTATTTTTTGTCCTCCTTAGAGCACACCCCCCACCACCCCAACCCAATCCTTTTCCTCCTCCTCCTTCTCTCCCCGTATCTCCTGCACAGGGACAGATCCTTCAGGAAATTGTTTTGAGTCTGCCAGACATTTTTGTGTTGTAGCTGTTTATTCGTGCTTTGGGATTGGGGGCATTGGAGGTTCCAGAGCCACAGTTCTCGGACTAGAGGTCCCCCCTTCAAAAAAACAACAACAAAAAAATACATGCTGATCCTTCAATGCCGTGGCTTTACTGTGTAAGTGATTTCAAGAGATGAGGAGAGAGGCACAGAGAGGATGTAATCAGTATTTGTGTGTGAGTGTTTGTATACGTAGGTGCGTCAGCTGCTGTAATTGTAATCAATGGCAGTTTCTCTTGCGGTTGGCTCTGTGCTCTCTGATTGGGATTTTGGCAAATGATTGGGTGGGGGGAAGCGTGTTTCATTTCCTGTGTCTTGTGTTGCAGCCTGGCCTCAAAGGCTGGAGGACCCTCTAGCCTTGCTGTGTCTGGCTCTTTACAACTCTCTGCCCTCTATCTGTTATATATATGTATATATATACGTATATATATACACACATATATGTGTGTGTGTGTGTGTGTGTGTGTACATATATATATATATATATATATATATATATATATATATATATATATATATATATATATGTATATATATATATATATATATATATATATGTATATATATATATATATATATATATATATATATATATGTATATATATATATATATATATGTAACAGATAGAGGGCAGATATATGTATATATGTGTATATGTATATATATGTATATGTGTGTGTGTATATATACATATATATATATATGTATATATACACATATATATATATGTGTATATATACATATATATATATATATACATATATATATATATATGTGTGTGTGTGTGTGTGTGTGTGTGTGTACATATATATACAGTCATGGAAAAAATTATTAGACCACCCTTGTTTTCTTCAATTTCTTGTTAGTTTTAATGCCTGGCTCAACTAAAGGTACATTTGTTTGGACAATTATAATGATAACAACAAAAATAGCTCATGAGAGTTTAATTTAAGAACTAAGGATTATTCATTTTCCATGGTTTTCTTGATAATAACCAAAATTACTTAAATTCTTACATCAATAGCTATGGCATTGTACCGCCAAAAACAGCATTCCATGTTTTCTTTTCTGTTTGCTTTAAACACATGATACACACAAGAGTTAATACTTGATTGCATAACCATTGTTTTTGATGACTGCAGCCATGCGTCTTGGCATGCTCTCCACCAGCTTCTGACATTGTTCTGCTGTCACAGCAGCCCATTCCTGTTGGACAAATTCAAACAAATTTTATTTGTTTCTGGACTTGTGGTTCTCCATTTTGAGTTTGATGATTTTCCACAGGTTTTCAATTGGATTAAGATCTGTTGATTGAGCAGGCCAAGGCATGGTGCGAATGTTGTGGTTCTCCATCCAGGCTTTAACTGACCTTGCTGTGTGGCAAGGGGCATTGTCTTGTTGGAAAATCCAGTCATTCGAGGCAGGAAAGAGTTTTCCAGCTGATGGAAGAAGACTGTTTTCAAGGGTAGTCCTGTACTTGACCTGGTTCATTCGGCCTTCACACAATTGCATTTGCCCTGTTCCACTCAGACTGAAACAACCCCAGATCATGACTGATCCACCCCCATGTTTTACTGTAGGGGCAAGACAGTCTGGGTTGTAAGCTTCTCCAGGCTTCCTCCTAACCAGTAAGTTGGCTGGAGTGGGCATCAATTCAAAACTGGATTCATCACTGAAGAGAACCTTAGCCCAATCATCAACAGTCCAATCCTTGTGGTCTCGAGCAAAGAGTAACCGGGCCTTCCTCTGCCTTTCATTGATGAAGGGCTTCTTGCCTGCTCTGTGTGACTTCAAACCAGCTTCAACAAGTCGGTTTGAACTGTCCTTGCCGAGCAAGTCACATTTCTCGACAGTGCCCACTCATTTTTAAGGTCCCTGGAGGTCTGACGACGATTCCTGACACAGGAACGGATGAGTGCACGGTCATCTCGTGGGGTAGAAAGGCGTTTCCTGCCACGGCCAGGTAGCAATTTGGTAGTGCCATGTTCAGCTTGTTTTTGTTGTTGGAATGAACGGCTGTCTTGGAGATCTTCAGTTTTTTCGCTACCTGTCTCTCACTCATGCCAATTTCCAGCAGTGCCAAGATGGCTGCCTTTGTTGCTTCACATAATTCTTTTGTTTTAGGCATTATGTGAGAGCTGACAACTTCTGAGTTGTGCTACGGCTTGAATGTAAGCAGGAAACCACTCTAGGCCTTTGCATGTGCAGTGCTGCTTGTGACATGAAATGGCCTCTTATATACCCTGGGAATCAATTAAGCTTAAGAATGTCAAATAGGACATAAAGTATTATGTGACCAGCTGCATTTTTGTTGTGTTCATTGTATTATACGTTTAGTGGTACCAGATATTAGAATGAACAAGAAATTGAAGAAAACAAGGGTGGTCTAATAATTTTTTCCATGACTGTATATATATATATATATATATATATGTAACAGATAGAGGAGCAGATATATGTATATATGTGTATATGTGTGTGTGTATATATATATATATATATATATATATATATATATATATATATATATATGTGTGTGTGTGTGTGTGTGTGTGCATATACATATATATATATTTATATATGTACAGAGGGAGGGAGAGAGAGAGAGAATTCTATTCTAGGTACATATGTGCGTGTCTTTGTGTTAGCCTTGTGGTCCTATGTCAGCTGCTGTCAGCTTTGTTCAGTCACCTCCATGTTAGTCCATGTTGGTACAGGAGTTTCCCTCTGGGGTTTTTAGGCTCACATGAACACACACATAAACGCAAATGCACAGGGAAGCACATACACCCACACACGTGCGCTGTCCTCTCTTTCTCATCTTTGTTCTGCAGCTTACAAATTTTGTTTTTGTGGGCTGATGGGCTCTGACATCTCTCTCCTTTTCTGTCCATCTCACTATCTTTGCTGTCTCTGTCTCTGTTGTCCTGAGACAATTTGTCAGTTATGCGCTTCAGTCAGTTTATTGAGCAAAACATCCCACACATTAGCTCATTCATCCTTTCAAATATGTGCTGCTTTTCTGTTATGTTCTGTTCTGTTTCTGTTCTGTTTCTGTTAATGCTGTTCAGCAGTCCCACTATTGTTATCCTTTTCATTATTCAACTACTTCAGCTATTTCTTCTGTACATTTTTTGGACTTTAGCTACTTCAGCATACTTTCAGCTACAGAAACCATTCAGCTATCAAACTATTCAGCTTTTTTCAGTGTGCTATATCTTTTCTCACTTTAACTATTTATAATGTTTAAAAAATTCAGCTTCATTCATGTTTTTTTTTTTTTAAACAATGCAACTCAGTGAAGAAAATCTTCAAATTCTCTCAAATTTACACCTTTTTGAAATGGGGGTGCGTGTGGCAGTGGACCTGCAGTGACCCTGCCTGTTGGCCAATGCCAATGATACAGAGAGTGGATGGCATTATCGATCGCACGCACACACGCACGCGCACACACACACACAGAGGAGGAACTGCTCTGACTCAGACTTGAAATCAGTGGCAGTCAGTGACAGCTTATGTGGGACACAGACCAGGGGCGTGTCTAGACTTTTCGTAGGGGTGCCACAAGGGGTGTCAAAGCCATGCAGGGGGTAGCCAGCAAAATTAGGTGATATGCACCTCCATCAACATAGCATCATTCACGTCCAAAAATCTAAGCTCTACTTTTTACAGCTTTTTTTATATGAAAGGTAATTTGACAGGTCAGCTTATAATCGGTGGCAGGGTGTGACTGGATGTTGGTGCGTGTGTGTCAGGTACAGGGATCCACATAGACACATATATAGACATTAGGTGATGACATGATACAGGCTTCTGATTGGCAAATGCTAATGACATAAAGAGTGGATGACATTATCGATCACACACACACACGCACACACACGCGCACACACACACGCACGCACACACACACACACACACACACACACAGAGGAGTAACTGTTTCCTAACAGGAAGCAGAGAGGCATGCTGGGAAGTCTCCTTACTTCTCCCTTCATTGTTCTAACCTGGCTGTAGAACAGTGGGTAGGGTGGTGGCCTTCAAACCACAGAGTTGGGAGTTCGAATCGCACATCCTGCTTCTTCCTTAACAACATTCAATACATGAGTTTAATAAATATTCATTCAACTTTTAAATTAAATTCAGACATTTTCAACATTTAACTTTTAAATTTAATTCTAAAATTTTTAACATTTAAATTTTAAATTAAATTCACAGATTTTCAACATTCAACTTTTAAATTTAATTCTAATATTTTAAACTTTTAAATTAAATCCACACATTTTCAACATTCAACTTTTAAATTTAATTAAACAAATTATACATTCATCTTTCCTGCAACATTCAAGCCAGCATTAGCAGATTAGCTTAAACTAAGCAGCATTCAGCACTAGCAGCGTAGCTTCAGTTATTAGCATTCCCACACATTTTCAGCAGGAAATGCATATTCTAGTTGTAAACATCTTTTGAGTATTGGTCTGACAAAACAGCACATTTGGAAGCATCACTTTGTGATTGCTATTTTGCACTGTGGGACATCATGGATTAAACAATGAATCCATAAAAAAGTCACTTGGCAAAAATCATTACCAGGCCAGTTTTCTCACCTGAGTCATCTGTAGCATTCTGTTGTCACATTCTCAGGTTCACGCATGCTCTCTTTTATACCCCTTTTCCACCAAAAGGAACCTGGTGCTAGTTCCATGGTGGTGCTAGTGCTGGTCCAACTTGCGTTCCTCCTGAGCACTGGTTGTTTTTCCACTGGCAAGGAGCTCAGTCAGAGCGACGTCATTACGTCACTGCAAAACGTCAGTACATCACTGCATTTTCGTTTTCATCTTGCAAAGCTTGTACAGTGCGAAATCAAAACAAGGCTTTGCAAAAAACCTAGAGCCGACAAAACTATCTGTATGGTGTTATATTTGTGCCGCATTCCTGAGCGAACAAAGACAAATTTTGAACAAGTAAATGCACAAGCAGGAGAAACACTGAGACTCAGCGGGGATTATGGCACGTGCAAAAATAAATTCACTAAGCACAGAATATATTTACTGTATGTGCTCAAATCTGCATTTGTTCGCTCAACATCTGTCTTTGTTTGCTCAGGAATGTGGCACAAATACAATGCCATATAACTGTTACTGCCTACTGTCGTAATTGCTTTGAGCAGCGGCTCCAGAGAACAGATTGTATCGCGGCTGCCAGCAAGACGGAGGTCGTCTATTGCCTGGGTACATCCAAGATCGCAGTACTGGTGGAACAGTATTGTTATGGATTTCAGTGAGCAACAGTTTGTGCAAAACTTCTGTGTGTCCTGGGAGTGCTTTCAATACATTTGATTTGCGATCGAATCAGGAAGTATTTACTCCTGTCTTGTTGGTCTCAGTAACCCCCTCCCCCCCCCCCCCAAGCTCCTGACGAAATCGGTGCTTAGCTCTGGACAAGCAAAGAATTGGTGCTTGTCTGGCCCCAGTTTTAAGCACCAGGGGCCAGTGCTTAGGGCTGTGGAAACACAAAGAACTGGTGCTAAGTCAGGCTCTGGCTCCGAACCAGCCCTGGAACCACCCAGGTGGAAAAGGGGTAACGCTGGGCTTGTTTGGCATTGCCTATTTGTGATTTGAAGCACCTGGGGCCGCTACAGTGTAATAGTTAATGTTTGTTTACCTCCCAGTCTTTGATGAGTGTTATTGTGGCAAGGTTGGCTAAGTTGTCGTAACTCTCTTCTGGAGGGCCGATTGAAAAGGTCAGTGAATTGAAGCTCCTCTCTGCATCAAGAATGAATGGACACCATGTTGGAGCGCCACACACTCACACAGATACAGACATGTAAACAAAAACCTATGGGGCCATTTTTGTAGCAACACTATTTGCGTCTGTGTATCTCAATCCAGGTATGTGTAATCTGATTAGTAAATGTAAAGTGAGATTTGTGAATGTGCACACAAATGTGTGTTTAGAATTTGTGTGCGTAATCAGATTTACAAATGTAAAAAAATGCAAACGCATACTGTGTATTAATCAATATTAATGTCAAAGTGCACCTTGGGACCAGAGACCGTGATTTACCATGAAATTCTCCTCCGTGATCATTGAATTATTTTTGCCCAGCCATAATAAGATGTGATCACAAAAATATATAAAAAGTCATTGGGTGCTTGCGCCAAGTGCTGAAGCTGAAGAGCCATGGAGGCACACAGACAGATCTTCACATGCATTTGCAAATTGCTGCACATTTGCAGATCTGCCACGGCAGAAGTGCCGTACAAGTCACATGTAGAAAGCTGTAGAAAGTAGAGCGTTATAACTGATGCCTTGCCCGTATTTCCTGCTGTTGCAAGTAAAATAGACAGCTATTAATATACAGTATGCATTTGCAGCTTTGTCTACACATACAGATCAGTGCACTCATTTGCAAATTTGTCTACACATACAGATCAATGATTTTTACACATTTACGAATCTGATGATGCACACATATTCTGAACACACATTTGCAGATGTGTGTGCACTTTAACAAATTTCACAACACATTTACAGATTGTTTTACACATTTACAAATCAGATTACACGCACAGATTAGGGCTGCACGATTATGGCCAAAATGATAATCACGATTATTTTTATCAATATTGAAATAAAGGTTATTATTCACGATTATTCATGATGTTAGGTAAAGTATATATTTTTATTGCACTTTCTTTTTTAATCAAACTGTATGTAAACAAGGCTTTACACTATCGAGCCAGCCTGGGCTTGCTGGTGCTAACTGCGTTATGGTTAACGTACCTCAATTCTTTTGTGTTTCCATGCCTTGGCTCTCAGTCGTCATTCCTGTTGTAATGTGATTGCTATTTGCCATCTTCCCGCACGTAGCCTCCGTAACAGAATGAAGCCCTAACCTTTCGTTCGCCCCTGACTACTGGGTGGAGAAAGTGTTAATATCGCGACAATCATCTTAATTTAATTGTGGCAGCCAAAATCATGATCGTGATTAAAATTTGATTAATTGTGCAGCCCAAACACAGATTGAGAAACAACTAGTGCAACTAGTTTTGCCACCATAATAGAATAGAATAGAATAGTTTATTATTTATTCCCAATGGGGGAAAATCACCTGCCACAGCAGCATAGACAAAATCACAGATACATTGCGGTAGTTGGAAAAAAACAGTAATGACATAATAATAATAATAATAGAATAGAATAAAATATTTACAAAGAACTAAATACAATGGAATAAAAAATATTTTACTTGTATAAATGAAATTGTTGATTAAACACAATTATCAGATGATAAAGTTTTTTGTGAAAAAAGACAATGACAGTGATGGTAATAAGTCCAGATTGTGTTTACATCAGCCTGTGATGCTGATGTTATAAAATTTATTGCTGATGGTATGAATGACCTGTGGTGGTGCTCCTTCCTGCAGGGTGGAAGTCTGAGTCTGCAGCTGAAGGAGCTCCTTAAAGCCTCCACAGTCTCATGCAGAGGGTGAGAGGGGTTGTCCATGATGGATGTGAGCTTTGCTTATATCCTACTCTCATCCACCTCCTCTATGGAGTCCATGGAGTAGTCCAGGACAGAGCTGGCCCTCCTGACCAGCATGTTCATTCTCTTTCTGTCCCTCTCTGTGCTCCCTGCTCCCCAGCAGACCACTGCATAAAACACTGCAGACGCCACCACAGTGTCAGAAAAGGTCCTTAGCAGAGTCCTGCACACTCCAAAGGACCTCAGTCTTCTCAGCAGCAGGTCTCACGTACTGTGGTCTGTCTGTGAGGTAGACGATGGTCCATGCATCCAGGTGACAGTCTACTCCTGCAATTTCAAGCTTCTCTGTGAGCAGAGAAGGCTGGATCATGTTGAAAGCCTGGAGAAATCACAGAACATGATCCTCACAGTGCTGCCGGTGTTCTCCAGGTGAGTCAGTGATCTGTGCAGCAGGTAGATTACTGCATCATCCACTCTGATGTTCGGTTTGGTAGGCGAACTGCAGTGGATCCAGATGTGAGCTCACCTTGGGGCGGAGCTTTCTCAACATGATCCTTTCCAGGGTCTTCATCAGGTGAGTGAGGACCACGGGCTTGAAGTGGTTGGACTCCCTGGGTTGCATTGTCTTCAGGACAGGAACCACACGGGAAGTCTTCCACAGCATTGGGACTCTCCAGACTCAGGCTCAGATTGAAAATGTGCAGCAGCACCTGACAGAGCTGGTCTGCACAGTCCTTAAGGAGTCTGGAGCTGATGCTGTCGGGGTCTGTGGCCTTTCTTGCCTTTATCTTTTTCAATGCACTTCTCACCTGGTCAGCTGTGATGGAGATGGTAGTGGAGGAGGATGAGGTGCGGATGGATGGTGGTAGTGATGTTGGGGTGTTGGTGCTGATGATGGAGGAGGATGAGGTGGGGAGGCGTGGTGGTGGTGGGGGTGGCAGATGGCTCAGGTGTTGTGAAGAAAAAGCTGGCTGGCTGGTGCTTTGATGAGTGGGGGCACAGTCAAACCTGTTGAAAAACAGATCTCCTTCAGCTCCCCTCTCATGGCCTCTGCTGTGACCAGATATGTTTTTTAGGCCTCTCCAGACCTCCCTTGAGTTATTCTGTTGCAAGTTATTTTCCATCCTGGTCCTGTTGCTGCCCTTGCCCTCCTTGATCTTCTTCTTCAGCTCTCTCTGTACCCTCCTCAGCCCCTCTTTGTCCCCAGATCCAAAGGCCCCCCTCTTCTCCTTCAGCGGGGCCTTCAGCTCAGGGGTCACCCAGGGTTTGCTGTTGGAGTAGCACCATACTTTCCTGGTTGGTACGGTGTTCTCAACAGAGAAATTAATGTAGTCCGTCACACAGTGGGTCATGGTGTCGATGTCCTCACCGTGTGTGGTCCTGAAGCAGTCCTGCAGGGCCTCAGTGGCTTCCTCTGACCACAGCTTTACACAACTTATGGTTGGGGCTTGCTTCTTCACCATAGGTATGTAAATGGGCTGCAGTCTCACCAGGTTGTGATCTGAGCGACCCAGTTGGGGGAGGGGTGATGAGCTGTATGCATCCTTGGTATTTGCATACAGTAAGTCCAGAATTTTATTGTCCCCAGTTGGGCAAACCACATACTAGCTAAATGTGGGGAGAGTGGTGGAGAGTGATGTATGATTAAAGTTCCCTGAGATGATGACTGAAGGTGAGCTGTTTGAAGCAGGGGCACTTCACTGTGGATGAGCTCACAGGCTGCAGCAGCATCAGCTGAGGGAGGGATGTAAACAGTGATCACGATCACATGTAAAAACTCCCTCGGCAGATATGGTCGCAGACAAATGGTGCTTTTCCACAGACGTGGTACGGTACAGCACGGCTGTACACGGTTGTGGCGCTTTTCCAGTAGTACCTGGTATCTGGTACTAGGTACTTTTTCCGTACCTCCTCAGCCCTGGTTCCAAGCGAGCCAAAGCGATACTAAAACACGACGTCGGCCGACTGCCTTCCACTGATTGGTCAACGAGTGTCGTCATTGGAAGCGTCATTGGATGTGGGACGTCTGATTGGACTGTAAAAACCAAACACAACTCCGCCATTTTTAAAACCGGCAACTGCCTCGCTATGTTTTCACTCCCTGGAGTCTTCTCTGTCTCTTTTCTTTCACTTTGTGTGTGACAGAAAGTCACAGAGTGAGCAACAAATACATGATCGCGTCCTT
This sequence comes from Synanceia verrucosa, assembly GCA_029721515.1. Lineage (NCBI taxonomy): Eukaryota > Metazoa > Chordata > Actinopteri > Perciformes > Synanceiidae > Synanceia > Synanceia verrucosa. The sequence continues at coordinate 20,854,934 of CM056553.1, forward strand.
GTCCTCCATTGTTTGTGTTGTTGTTCTTCTTCTTTGCTCACAGATTAGCTCATTAGTCAGGCTAGATTTTTTTTATGACCTTTGGCACAACACTACTGTCACTCTACTACATTCCGATCCACCCCATTGCTTTTTCTATCAGGCTGATAGGTAGAAGATGAAGGTAGCAGGGAACACCCTGCTTTCTGGAGATCCATATTACATTTTCAGATGGCCACAAAGACCAGAGAAAAGTTGGGGAGGATCAATTTTATCATCTGTTGGGATTTGGCAAATGAATCACGCCTCACGTCAATGTGGCTATCGGTGCAAATGAAGAGAGTTCAAAAAATTCAATGAATCTCCCATTGAGGAACACACTCACTGAAGACCTTGTGCGTGCCTCTATCAGCCACGAACCTGAATGCTTTTGCCAAGTCTTACTGAGATTTATTATAGATGATACAATAATTACAATGGACTACTGGAGAGATGATTATAATCAAGGCAAATGCAACCATTAAAAAATATACATACTATATTAAAATATATTATTGTGTCCTTACAAAGTATGTTTTCTGACTTTGTTGTTAGTTGTCAATTATTCAGTTATTTATTGTCCTTTTTATTTTGCATGTTCCATTCCAAACAACAACAATAGACTAAATGATACTTAATGGAAAGTGAAAACTGGACTAGCTTGAGGTTGGTTGAACCAACCATCCAAGAGGGATTTTCAGTTCTAACTGACTGGAGTTCAGATAGTGATACTCCTGTTGGAGCAGAAAAAAACTCTAACAGGAGTATAAGAATCTGAACCTAACCCTAACCCCTTGGATGAGAAGTGAAACATCTTCAACCAACCTCATGCAAGTCCAGATGACTCTTTTTTATCTCCATTTATTTGTGTATAACTTCCCAAAGAGTTATTTTAACCCCAGGCATGACAAGAGGACATGGCAGAGCTGTGCATCTTTTTTTTTTGAACAGCAAGAATAGATCAGTTTGCTGAGCAAAAGCTCAAATAATGATTAAAAAAAGGATGCAGGATGAAAATATAATGTTGCTGCTGACTGTTGGATTGAATTAAGAGCAGTACTAGAGCAGTAGAAGAAGAATCTGTGTGGACTGACTGTTGATGTAGGCAGTTAGTGGGTTGAGAGGAGAGCCCACTAATGTGTGGCGAGGGAAAATGATGGGCCCGTGGATGGGATTAATGAAACATTTATGTGGAATTTCCCTCTTCCTTTAACAAGGAATAAACTCTGTTTTCATTCCTTGCTACACACAAAAGCAAGTCTTATGCACACACACTCGTTAGCACAAGATGAACAGTAATTCGGCATCTCCCACATGAACAATATTAACCTTTAGCCTTTGTGTGTGTGTTTGTGTGTGCGTGCGAGCAATTGTGCATGTGTGTGTGTGAGCGAGCGTCAGTGTGTGTTGCCTCTCTTCTAACGTTTCACTCTGACCAATAGGAAGGTGCAATTCCATTTTTTTCCCCTCTGACCTAGTTTCCCCTCTGCTTATTTCTCTGAACATGCAACATTTTTTTCTTTTAGTAATATTGAAATGATGCACTGTCTGACACACTAGTTCAGTGTGTGTGCGTGGGTGTTTGTGTGCACAGCTCTAAGGTTGTGTTTTTTTACCTGTTAGTGATTGTGTATTCAAGGGTGTTAATGTGTGTGTGTTAATGTGTGGCTGTGCCATTTTTTTCCATAAATATTCACCTAAATGATCTGGAGCAATATTCATGGCAAACAAACTGCTAGTCATCTGAAGCTAAAATGAGCTACTGGAGGCCACTTCTCCAGGCTGTTTTTTCCTCTCCCCCACCTTTATACTCCGCACATGATTTTTTTCAAAACTGCTGAGGTATTCTGCGGCTGCAGCTTGATGGTATCAGTGGAAAGAGCCAATTAGCTACTCTGTCATTAGGGAGGGTTTGTGTGGGCCACTGGCAACTTCTCTTCACAACAGAATTCAGCTTGAAATAGCTGGTAAAGTTGAAATAGCTAATATAATATCCAAAAATGTTCCACATTAGGAGCGGCGGAGTTGTGGCTTAAATTTTTTGCAAGTCAGTGTGTGTAGTTATTTATGAAATTAATATTGGATTTTCCAACTGCTGTTGTCGCTTCTTGTAACGTTAATGCTATATGCAACAGCTAGGGCTGTGATGGTTATGGATTTTTTTTTTATCTAATGTGTGGCGAGGAAAAAATGATGGGCCCATGGTTGGGATTTGGGGCATGGGCTTGTGGCCCAGGGCTATTAGCACTGAGGTGTCCCCCCCGGCCTAGCTCGATAGTGTGAAACCGGTTATTGTAAATGAGAGTTAGTTCTCAACTGACTTACAGAGCAAAATAAAGGTTAAATAAAATAAAAAAAAGTGTCGTGGAGCTAGCCAGTGCCGCTGAGCTAGTCCGGTGCTGACACCAAGTAGCCCGGTGCCGCTGAGGTAGTCCGGTACATCTAAGCTAGTGCGGTGCTGGCACCGAGCCAGCATGGTGCCACCTGTGATTCTTTTTTGATAGGATAATTTGATTTATTTAAAAAAAACTTTTTAAAAGTGAACTATGACCGTGAACTAGTTCATTTTCATGTGTGTGAACTGAACTTTGAAGGAGCAGTCCCACTCGCTTTGTGAATTTTATAAAAAAGGAAACCAGTTGGTTATTCATTATTAAGAGAAATGTATTATTTTCTCTCATATATTTATAATTGTTCTTTAACTAAGCAAATATATGTTTTATCCGATACTCGATTAATCGCTGGAATATTTTGTAGAATACTCAATTACTAAAATATTCAATAGCTGCAGCCCTAATATTTATTTAAAGCACAGATTACAACAATAAAGCAAACTGATCTTTCCTGCACATTTTTAACAGTTTTTTCTTACTGATCTTTTTAATGATTGTATGTCTGTCAGTCTAAATAATAAAAATAAAATAAAAGCAAAAAAATCTGTGGCTTTATCTCTTCAACATAGCTAACTTTCACATTGTAAACATGTGGACTGCACTTCTGAAAAACTTGTCTAACCCGGATTCACCCTTGGCTCTGTCGCCTTGGGCCGGTCCCGCACCATACTGCCTCTTATCGTATTTCTCACACCACACACCTCACTGTATAGTTACTTTTAAGGACATATAGGGACACATCAGTTAGGGCCCCGTGGTAGTGTAGGGTGGGGGCAGTGGGTCGTGCGGTGGGGCGGATTGCAGTACCCTATGGAACTGTCCTCCCCATCCCCCTCATACTGTCCCGTCCCGCTCTCCACCTTCAATGCAGCACACACACCTACACTTTGGGTGGGAGCTCTTGGTTGGCTTCGGGGCTTGGTGGCGGGTAGGCCCTCTTACCGTGGGCCCCATGGGCTCGTTTGCAGCACTGTGGGGGCGTCTGGCTGTGCCTGTTCTTGTTCCCTGGATTTGTGTGTTTCTCTGTGGTTCTGGTTGGCTCTCTGAGCGATGCCTCATGGGTGTTCCTGCTGCCTGGGTGGGACGGACGCTCGTCCAGGGGCCACTGCTCAGTCGTCTTAGCTGCTCCGGGCTTTGGTGCCAATCATCCATGCATGTTGGCTCAGGGTTTACGAGCGTCTGTTGTGTCCCATTGTTGAGAACTGATGGAACCCGCAAGAATGGGCTAAATCATTCTTCAGGCTTCACACTAAATTCATGCTCTCTACGCATTTCTACGCTTCACCTATGTCCCTTGGTGCCCAAGGTTCTCTGTTTTTTATTTACTTACTTTTTTCTCTCTTCTGGTTATTTATGGGATATTGGGTGATGGGAATAACACAGCAGCTCATATTTTTGAGTTGTAATGGCGCTGCCTGCTTGTACCCTTTCCCACCCTTGGCATTTTTTAGGTAAATCAAACTCCCAATGAACACACCCCTCTTATATGGTACTGCCTATAGTTGTTTACGCTGCTCTGTTGATTTTATTCAACAATAGCTGCAAATCTTGTTACATTGTGTTGCCATTTTGGGTACATTTTATGCCAGAGGACAAGGAGCGATCGGCCGGGGTGCAGTTATCGTGGGGGTAATGGGGTTGCGGCAATGACAGGGATGACAGCTCTAATTCCAGTCATGCAACAATCGTATATGGCTTTGTGGTGTTTCTTTAAGTGTTGAAAAAGGTTTGTAGTGTTACCTTGTGAGGTAGAAGCAGTAGTACGCCAGGTTCTGCACAATACCTGATGTTGTGCAGCATCTTCTTTTTTATAGCCAAAATAATTCCACACAACTGACACAGTGCCCCTCCTTGCGAACAAACTTTCAGTTGTTTCAGGTTCTGTCGAGTCTGAGGCCATTGTGCAACAGGTTAAAGCATAGCATTAGTTTCTCTACCCTCCCTCCTGTTTTGCTCCGCTCGGCCAAGCGGTGCTCAGCACACTCGCAAGTCACATCACCATATTATGTCACCAAACAAATCACAGCCTTTGCAGTTAGGAAATCGCATTTTATCATATCGCAATATTATCACAAATACAATTAATCGTTCAGCCCTAGAGAAGACATCGGGGGCCAGGAAGGCAGGCAAGAGTTCTAGGATATGATTTACTATTTATCTATCATGGAAGTGTGTTCAGTCTGTTCCTGTTTGAGACAGATGATTTGCTCCACTCCTCAAGGTCCTCCTGTTATTTTGCCTCCGTTATCGTCTGTTGATCCTTTAGACTGCCTGCAATGCACCACGCATGTGCCTTTCCTTCTTTGTACATGCAGGAATGGTGTGGGTTATGTTTTTCATGAGTTTCTGAGCAAACAGGACCGTACTGGTCTTACTGGTGTTTGTTTTTTTTGTTTTTTTTGCAGCATGCAGGGTTTTTGGAGCGTAAAACCTCTGCCTTTGCTGGAACCTGCGGCGAGGGGTGACAGACAGACACCTCTTTGGCTAAAGTTCTTGTATTGTAATTTTCATCTGAGATCCCTTATGTTGCCATGGCTCCAATATACACCAGCGATCAGCTTTCAGCACTCTGTAGCAGTGCTACAAACCCAGAAGAGACCCAATATGCCCGAGGTGAGGAAGAAGAAATGGGATTGGAGCTGTGCTGGTGTTCTACACCACCTAGGGGGTTGAAATCTCGTCCTTCCCTGGATCATCTATGGAAACGTACAATCTGTTTCCATTAAGATAGACGATCTTGCAGTGCTAACCCGACATTAGAGGAAATGCTGGCAGTGTAACATCATGCTATTCAAGGAGGCATGGCTAATTGTGCCAACTCCGGACATGGTCGCTGCGGGCAGAACGAAGGAGAATGGTAAGAGGAAAAGAGTAAGGCTGGCAGTATTTGTCAATGATAGATGGTATAACCCTGGGCACATCACTTATAAATTACTGGACTTCTGTTATACCAACACTAAGGAGGCATACAGCTCCCAGAAGCTCCCTTCCCTGGGCAGATTTGACCACAACCTGGTGCACTGCCTGCCTATGTATAAACCTCTCATACACAGGCAGCCAGCTGTCACTTGAACAGTAAAGAGATGGTCTGACGAAGCTGAGAAGGTTCTGAAGGACTGCTTCGACACAACACTGTGGGACATTTACAGTAATGCCCATAGAGAGAAGATCAAAAAGGGGAAACTGAATTATGAGAAGAAGATGGAGGTTCAGCTGCAGTACAACAAATTCAGTGGAGTCTGGGATAGATGTGGTGCTTTTCCTGTTCATGGTCTAACACAGCTGTCTTCACCCATAGCTCCAAAAACTGTGACATGCAATTTCTGAAGTTCTCTGACACTGCAGTTGTCTGCCTCATCAAAAATGGGTACAGAGAATTGATCCAGGCCTTTGTGGAATGGTGCCAGCAGAACTTCCTCCAGATCATACTTTTTTTTTATATACTTTTTGAAAGACTTCCATCTTTATTAGACCAGTTTGGTTTGTTGCTTAGTGATGTTGTTATTTTTTACAGGCCCTTATTGTTATTGTTGCACTATTCACTTTGCTGATGTGCAAATTTCCCTTTTCATTGGACGAAAAAATTATCTTATTTTAGCTAAACTTATGATGCAGAAGCTTCTCTGTGTCTTCAGGCTGTTAGTTCTTGTACGCGCACACACACACACACACACACACACACACACACACACACACACAGACAGACATTTTGGGAGCTCTTGTCAGGTCCTCTGCAGAGGTTAAAAGCTGTCATAAGTAGTCTTGAAGCTCTGGCCCAGTTGTGCTAGCCATGGAAGTCTGTAATGCCTGACCTTTGGCTCTGTAATCTTGGAGAGGTCTTTTCTGATCCACAGAGACCACACATGCACACAATAAAAAAGGAAAATCCACATATGGTCAAACATTTTGGACACATATATGCTGAAATACAAATGCATACACACAGAAATGTAGACACAGTACACAGAAGCCAAAACACACAACACGAGAGACTCGGGGGAGAGTATAAGAGAAAGTGAGTGAAATCAGGCTGGCATATGCACATACACAATCCAACAGTTGCATATGCTTCCTCTGCTTCACAGAGAGAAATCACCTTCCACTTCTTCTTCTTCTTCTTCTCCTTTCCAATGTAACTCTCCTCCTCCACCCCCCCTCTCAACTCCTCACTTCATCACCTCCTTCCATAGTCCCTCATGGCAGGCAATGCAATGCACACTTAAGAACAAGTTACACTCCTCCCCGGATTTTACACTTTTTTTTTTTTACAAAAAAAACAAAAAACAAAAAGGCGTATTCCGCTTGCTCTCCTGCTCACATGCACTCCTTTTTCCAAACATCCCTGGTAAACACACACACACACACACACACGCATACACACAAATGGACACTCTTCACCCCCCCTCCCCACCACCCCACTCCACGCTATCCCATAGTGCTCTCTGCAGGAAGGATTTAGAGGTACCCTATAATTTTGGCGCTCTTAAGTCCCTGGCTGATCTTCTGGCTATACAGGCGGCCAATATGTGCATGCCTGTGTTTGTGTCTGCACACATTTCTGTGTGCATCAGTGTTTGCTCACTTTTGTGAGGCCCAAGTGTTTACATGTCTGTATATATCTAGTGCGTGTACATCTGTGAATGCGTTTGAGTCCCCTTCTGGCTGTAGGCTAAAGCAGTGAGCTGAGCAACAGTTGGTGTAACTGACCACCTCAAACCTTGACACTGATGCCACTCACCGTATGTGCAGTGAGGCAGCTCCTGGAAACAGGAAGCCACGTGCCAAAATCAGAGCTGCAATGCAGGAAAACCTAAATGTGGGAGGAAACTGTCCTTGTTATACATGGAGATGAGAAAATCAGCTGTCTCTGCACATGCTGCTTCAAACTACATTTATTGCAACTAAATTCAACATTGGATTTTGACATGAAATCCCTGGAAAAAACACTGTAAGATGTTACTGATTTGTCCTGTGTGCCAGGTTATATTATTGAAAACAAAACAGAGAGAGCTGTGGCTAAGCAGGCTCTACATGTGAGGGAGAAAGTGAGCAAGAGGCTGCAGGTCAATTGCATTTCTATTTCTAGAAGAAAAGAAATGGAGGTTCTAATGGGGAATGGGCATCTATTTAGATCCATTTCATTCTGCCATAGGATCATCATCAGGATTTAGCCATGGCCTAATACTCAAGATTAGAAAAGGTTCAGAGTGCAAACATCCCAGTATTATTCCAATCTACCAACCTCACTCTGCATTTGTGTGCATGTTTGTGCCTGCTTGCATGTGGGCTAGATCTGCTGGGGAGGTTTATCTCTGAAATGAGGCCCATCTAAACCTAATCTAAACCTCTCAGTGATTGTTCAGGAGTAAAATATTTTGAGCAAACAGGCATTCTCCCTACTTTGACTCTGGTGATGCTAGTAAACAAAAAACAGACAGAAATATGGCACTCATAAGAAACAGTAATTTAAGTTGTGACAGTCTTGGTTTGATAGAGGCTGACAGCTCTGTGTAGCCGTGTCAAATAGATGAAACAGCTGTCTGTGTGCAAGCTTGTGTTTTTTTCCCCCTTGAAGTGTGAGTGATCGCATCACGATTGTGTCTGTTTATGTGTTTAGAAAATGTAGATATTATTGCTGGCGGGTGGTTACTGTGACGACCTGGTCTCTGCTTGACTCGTCTAAGTGGGAGTCTGAGAATGAGAATGAGGAGGGAGGTATGTGAAAATGAGGCAATGAATGCCACCTCTCATCCACTTTCTTATTAAACAACCTGCTCTACATCTGTCACACTGGCTCCCCTTGTTTAGGACTTTCTGTAGATGTTTCGCATGCGGATGGCCACACATGCACTTACACACACAGCCCCATCGCACTGTATGAAAGTGAGCCCTCCTGGGCTGTAAAGGAATAAGCAGAGGATGATTCATGACTAAGAAGGAGAGGATGTCTTCAGCAGGACCACCTGAGTGACCTGATTTAGCAGACTCGAGAATAAATTTAGGCGTCCGTGTTGCACTTCAGCCTCAGCTTGTGTCATCCCAGTAAACACTGCATACCTCATCTCCCACTCCTGCTGCTTCAGGGAGAAGTCCTTCCCCTCTATGTCCTCGTGAAATCTGTGCATTTTTGTGCATATGCAGGCATGTGCGTTCATGTTAATGTATACAGTGGTGGTATATGTGAAGCATTATTGGAACTGGAGCCGTCATTAGCCGGTTTCACACTATTGAGGCAAAGCTGAGTCAGCCCAGGCTTGCCGGGGCTTTCTCACTGCAGGGCCAGGTGCTAACTGAGGGCCATCTCCGGGCCATCTTGGTGCTAATGGCCCATGATTTCTGGCCTGACCTAAACCGTGGTCTTAGTGGTACCAAAGTAGGGCTAGAGGCGGTGTCAAGGAAAAGGAAAAGCTACGTCAGTTCCGTGCCAAGAAATGCAGTAATGCAAAGTTTGTGCTACGTGTGCGCTTAGCTGCGTAGCTTAGTACTACTGATGTAAACAAATAGCTTATCAGTTATTGAGATACACAATATTGCCAAAAGTATTCGCTCACCCATCCAAATAATCAGAATCAGGTGTTCCAATCACTTCCATGACCAAAGATGTATAAAATCAAGCACCGAGGCATGCAGACTGCTTTTACAAACATTTGTGAAAGAATGGGTCGCTCTCAGGAGCTCAGTGAATTGCAGCGTGGAACTGTGATAGGATGCCACCTGTGCAACAAATCCAGCCGTGACATTTCCTCGCTCCTAAATATTCGACAGTCAACTGTCAGCTGTATTATAAGAACGTGGAAGTGTTTGGAAACGACAGCAACTCAGCCACGAAGTGGTAGGCCACGTAAACGGACGGAGCGGGGTCAGCGAATGCTGAGGCGCATAGTGCATAGAGGTTGCCAACATTCTGCAGAGTCAATCACTACAGACCTCCAAACTTCATGTGGCCTTCAGATTAGCTCAAGAACAGTGCACAGCGAGCTTCATGGAATGGGATTCCATGGCCGAGCAGCTGCATCCAAGCCATAAATCACCAAGTGCAATGCAAAGCGTTGGATGCAGTGGTGTGAAGCACGCTACCACTGGACTCTAGAGCAGTGGAGACGTGTTCTCTGTAGTGATGAATCACTCTTCTCCATCTGGCAATCTGATGGACGAGTCTGGGTTTGGCGGTTGCCAGGAGAACGATACTTATCAGACTGCATTGTGCCAAGTGTAAAGTTTGGTGGAGGGGGGATTATGGTGTGGGGTTGTTTTTTAGGAGCTGGGCTTAGCCCCTTAGTTCCAGTAAAAGGAACTCTGAATGCATCAGTATACCAAGACATTTTGGACAGTTCCATGCTCCAAACTTTGTGGGAACAGTTTGGAACTGGCCACTTCACCTTCCAACATGACTGTGCACCAGTGCACGAAGCGGGGAGGGGGGGGGGGGGGGTTCTGTTATCATAATTTATTTCGAGGTTTCAGTACTTCTCATGATTAAATTGAATATATTCACACACAATACACAGGCATAAAACACAGCATTGCATAACAGGTGTTCAATTTAAATAGTCAGTACTTACAGCAGACACACCCCTCTTATGTAGTATTGTCCATAACTGTTTACGCTGCTTTGTTGAATTGATTTTATTCAACAATAGCCATGTATAAAGCCGAACACTGTGTCGCCCATTTTATGCCAGAGGGCAAGGAGTGATCGGTGGGGTTGCGGTGATCAGGAGGGTAGCGGGATGGCAGCGGGGGTGGCAGAGTTGCAGTGATTACGGAGAGTAACGGGATTGCAGCGGGGTTGACGGAGTTGTGGTGATCACGGAGAGTAACAGGATTGCAGCGGGGGTGGCAGAGTTGCGGTGATCACGGAGAATAGCAGGATTGCAGCGGGGGTGGAGGAGGGAGTGGGAATGCAACGGGGGTGGCGGAGGTAGCGGGATTGCAGCAGGGTCAAAAATTCCCATAAACAGACTCCTAAACCTTGTGGACAGGCTTCCCAGAAGAGTTGAGGCTGTTATAGCTGCAAAGGGTGGACTGACATCATATTGAACCCTATGGATTAGGAATGGGATGTCACTTAAGTTTATATGCGAGTCAAGGCAGGTGAGCGAATACTTTTGGCAATATAGTGTATCTTCTATACAGCCTCGTGACGATGTGGTATAGCTGGCATAATGAACGGATTGTTTTATGGTTTACATAAGTCAATTCTTTTGTGTTTCCATGCCTTGGCTCTCAGTCATTCCTGTTGTAATTTGATTGCTCTTTGCCGTCATCCCGCACGTAGCCTTCGTAACAGCCTCTTTCTTTCTTGTCTCCGTCGGAACATGACCAACATGAGGACGAGCCGCCTTAGCACAGGTTCCATCACAAAGGTAGACGTAACCCGGAGGGGCTAATAGCCCGACAGTGTGAACACAAACAGTTTCGGCGCATGGTGCTTGTGGCCCAGGGCTATTAGCACTGAGGTAGCCTGGCCTGGCTAGACAGACCGGGTATTGTGGGCCAGCTTTTTTCCCCTGCAAGGCTTTCTCTTGGCTGACATAGTTATACTGTAGTAGATATTTCCCTACTAGGGGTTGGCGATATATATTGTTTGCTATAATATCGTCATTGTTGTTTTGACGATATGCAAATTTCCATTATTGAGTATTTATTGAGTGTTTTTGCCAAAAATATTGCTGTGGCCTCCGGACACCATGACAGCGGCTTTGGAGGGCTGTGCGCACTCCTGCAGTCCACGATCAGTTTCTGGCAGACGATCACTTTTTGGCACAACAGCTGTCATTATTCCTCTCCAACGTGCGCTCAATCCATATCAAAGTGGAAGAATTCCAGCAAAAAACCTTTGCTCATCTTCTGTTGTGTGTTTCACTGAGACGTGGCTTTGTGGAATACTACTAGACTGTGTGCTGGAGCTGGCAGGATTCCAAAACTACAGAGCGAAAGGTGGAGGTATCTGTTTTTACGTGAACACTGGCTGGTGTAATGATGTGACTATGATGCAGAAACACTGTTCTACTGATCTGGAAACTTTTTCCATTCACTGCGAATCATTTTATTCCCCCCCCTTGAACTCGCATCACTTACATCCCACCACCGGCCAACGTGCAGGATGCACAGTGCGCACTCACTGACCAGATACTGAGCGTGGTCACATGACGTGATCACATGACCTCTTGCTAACATCCTCCTTGCAACAGTTTAGCAGCATGTTGTGATGGCAGAGAGAAAATGCAGGCACCTCCAGTCCCTGAAGCTACCGGTACTTCAGATGATTTAGTGCTGAGACGTGGGTCTACCTCTCTGGCATAGAAATACGTTTAACTTTTAATTCAACTTTTAACACCGCTGGGCACTCGAAAACTGAGTTTTTGAGCACTCTCAATGCGAAAAACTCACATTTTAAAGGATATTGATTGATTATCATTATCTCCAAAATACCCCAAAATATCAAGATATTATTTTGTGCCCATATCGCCCACACTACATCAACAGTTGGCACCTGGTTTCTTTTATGACTTCTGCAGCTGTACATCTTTTGTTCTCCCACTAGTCACTGCGGTCAGCAATCCACAGCCACTAAAAGAACCTTAAATCATAACCTCAAATAAACTAGATAGAGCCTGACCACTTTATTACAAAAAAAGCAACATTCCTTCATGCAATGACCAGTTCTTTTAGTGTTCTGGACTGTAAACCGGTTTGTTCCACTAAATCATTAGCAGCAGAATGCGGAGTTTCTTTGTTCTTCATTGCTTCATACTTTGTGTGTGCGTGCGCGTGCATGTGTGCGTGCATGCAATTCCCCAGTTTTCTTCCTTGCAAAGCATAATGTGACCATCAGCCTTTTAATATCTGGAAATCCAGATTTGGATTAACGTCAGAATGCAGAGATGAATTGAGAGAGGGGGTTAGAGAGGAAGGAAAATGAGTGAGAGAGAGGAGGTGAGTGAGACGCTTTCAGATTAAAAAGGGAAAGAAGCTGGCAGCTTGTCCTTGCTGTGGTGAACAGTTGGGGAATATGAGAAACGTGGCCCATCTCTTTTCGAGTGCAACACTGACATGACAAATACAGTGATATTGCAGAAGGATATAAAATGACAACCAGGAGTGTGTGTGCTGCTTCAGTTAAACTTTCACCACACATTTAATGGGCTCAACAGTTGTTTCTGGAGTCAATTTCCATCTTCAATATTCCGTAAAAGATGGATTCACATCAGGAAGTGTGGTTAATCGGATTATGAATTTCCATCACTACAGTAAAAGAGTTATTTGATGTTTTTCAATGGCCTGAATACAAACACCTAAAAATAGTTCATCTCTTTATAAAAGCTCTCTCTCCAGTTGTTTTCCTAAACAGAGAGCTGAGGGGCTGACTGATCATCCCACCACATCAGTTTTCGAGCCAGTTTAACTGACTTCAAGGAGCCGTTAATTTTGATTTTGATGACAAAACTCTGAATAGATATGAAATTCATAGTATGGCACTCACTCTTAAGGCCAATTCATACTGGACTCCGCCGAGGTCCGCAATTACTCAAAGCGGACAGCCGCAAGGTCTCTGCGCACAAAGCTCAAATTTTACGACTGCACGGACTCCGTTCCATTACTGGTGTAATACAAAACAATGCTCCTTATGTATTTTTCACATCGACTCCTGACACGATCTTCTGATTCACAGAAATTTCACAGGAAAATACTGTGCAGCAGTACGCTAGACTGTGAGAGCGATTCTGCTCCGCTCCCAGTCCACCTGAGTGTAAGTGGACTTTAGTCAGATCTTCAGAGAGCTAACCTTGCCCTGGAAGTTGAAAAAAAAATAAAGAAGTGGAGACATTGGGTGGAAAAATATGCAGGATGAGGTTGGCAAGTGCGCTGCACTCACCTCATTGTTTTTGAACGTTCCCTTTTTAGAAGAGCATAGACTTTACATAAATCATAACTCACATAGCCTTGAGTGTTCACTCACATTAATGCCCCATGTAAATTTAAAATAATTTTCCCCATCTCTTTCTACTCCCCAGCGTCTGTACATGAGTCTGCCTCTCTTTATGTCATCATTAGAGAACCACCCCCTCCAAGACTCATCTCACCATAATGAAGATGCCATCTGATGCAGTCACCAAAGGAGATGGGTGTTGAGTTAAAAGGGAGAGAATGGGAGGGGTAAGAGTCAAATAGTCGTGAAGTGTGTGAGAAAGAAAGACCAAGAAAGGATAATGCAAGGAAGGAAAGCAAAAGCATTTCAGAGAAAGGGACTGAGTTGAAACAGCAGACTAAGCAGAGTTTGAGGTCATTCAGGGAATTCCAAAATTAGAGCTGCCATCACGTGCACACAAACACGAAACGTCCTTGCGCTTGCTGCACAATGTTAAGGTCAGGGTTGCACTCTGTCTCCTTAGGTCATTATCATGGGTCCTGAAATAGCCAGTTGTGTCACTTTGTGTCTGAATGTCACATTGAATAAACAACCTTGCTTCGAAAACACATACTTTAAAACAAATGACACACATAGACTCTAATACTGTATATAAATGGAGACAGACATATGTGCAAACATTAAGTGAGGCATTTAAGTCTCAGCACTAGCAGCAAGTAATGACACCTGTGGCTCAGAGGGAGTAAGCTGCTTGATGACTTGGCAAGCAGTTGGAACTTTCGCTGGCATGTCTTGCTGTATCCACAGACAGAAACACACGCAGGTCTGACCATGTCCCTCCTCTCCACCTCAGTGCCCGCCTTAACCTCAACAGGCTCTCTTGTTGCTCCATTTATTTGACTTGGCTTTATTTTGTTAACGAGAGATACCGTCACAAGCCTCTGCCGCTTGCTAATCAGTGCTTGTCGTAAATGGTGACTAGTTCTGTGCATTATAGATATGCTCATTAACCAGTGTCATCTCCTCTCCCTTCTCTTCCTCTTGGAATTTTTTCTCCTCTTCATCTTCCATCTTATCCTTCACCCCTTCCTCTCCTTCTCTTCCCTCACCTCCTCTCCCTCCACTGCAGCAACCTCCAATGGTACAATCGAGGGTCTGGAGAACCGAGAGGGAGGTGTGTGTAAGAGCCGAGCCATGAAAGTCATCATGAAAGTCGGGCAAGGTAAGTGAGAGCTCACATCACACAGTTGCAGAACACAACATGACATTGCTGCCTTAAAGCTGTGTTTAACTTTGGTGTGACATTTTCATTTATCGCCATGTGTGCCTGGCGTGAATTAGTCCTCCGTTGACCTCTGACAGGACCCATCCCCAGCATGTGAAATTGTGTTGTGAATTGAATTGACCACTGGCTGTATCACAGCAGTATCACCAGTAGTATCGTACCGTTCGATCATTTTATAAAATCCTGATGTCCAAGTAAATGAGTCAAATGAGCAAAATATCTACTTTTGAAAAGAATTAAGAAATTCATAACAAGAATACACTATATTTAATGTCAGCTTCATAGGTGTTATTATATACATTTGGATACTACATATACAGTAGTTATACAGTATAGTCAGTCCTACCTTTAACAACCATTTAAAATGCTAAAAGTAGAGAACATGCAGCTTATTAAACAATAGTAATAGTAAAAACATAGTGCAGTTTTTAGCTTTAGAACAAATAAATGTTTATACTTACATACTTTACTATGCATTACTAGCATTCATGTGCAGTATAAATGTACTTTAATAATAGGTTACAAATATGTTAACTCATACAGTTAGTCTTTAAAGTGGAGTTAGATGGTTAAATATACTGGAAGATCAGTATATTTAACCATGTATTACCATACATCATACTGAGGTTACCAATGTTTTTGAAATTGTCATGTGCACAGTTGGGTAAATTTAAAAATGCTGGACGTAAACAAGCATGCTTTGTTTAGATATCGTTGGACACAACATTTGGTTTGCATCACACCTATCACTTTTAGACACAGTTTCACTCGATATGCAGATGGCTGTATCCTGAACTTGACAGGATACAGTACCCAGATGTGTTATTCTCTGAATATTTCTCCATCCACAGATTGTTTTGACAGACACTAACCATCATCTAAGGGGAACATCTACTTGCCATCATGGCCTGATTCCATCTGAAAAGCTATTTGCCAAAAAAAATGAGGATTGCTGAAAATTCTGCAGAGTGTGTGTGTTTGATATTTGAGTGTTTGCTCGTGGGAAAAAAAGCAGTGTATCTTTGTAGTTGGTGGGAGAATAGAAGCTAACAAGCTGCTGATTCTAGCAAGGTATGAGACGGAACAAATCCAACAAATACAGAAAAAAGATACTGGCAACCATCTCGGAAAATAGACAGGCATTATCATGTAGGTCAATTTTAGCAGTGACAGCCTGAGAGTGCAACACCATTGCCAAAATGATAACACAGTTGGCAACACAAGGCTTTAACACTAAAACCATATGACATGGAAGATGAAATGTCTTATTCGAAAGTTCCAGGAAAGTTTCTCTAGACTTGAGTCTTTCTGTGGCTGCTCGCTGTTCCTAAATGTCACTATGCACTTATTTCCCAAAACGGCTCTGAAAGCGAGCTGTCACTCACCATCAATATGCCCTAAAAACCTTGTTAGAAGAGATGCAGTTGGCCCAGCTGCTACTACTTTTAAATCTATTTCTGCGAGAGGATTGTTTGATGCATAATGTGCCCGTCTAACCTAGTAGCTATTAGAGGAAGGGCTTGTGAAAAGTTAGAGTCTCAACTGGAAATTTGATTCGGCTGCTGTGTGCAATTTCTGTCTAAAAACAGAACAAACTAACACTTCTTTTCATTATTGATGAGTTTGCAAATTGTTTTATTGACCAATTGATGAGTGAAAATAAAATAATGAGCTGTTTAAATTGCTTGTACCAACAGAATAGTTTTTGAAGTGCATGTTTTGTACTATACTTGAGTAATTCCTTACATATTTATTAGACATTTATAGCTATTAGTTACTTGTGAATTTTACCTGTAAAACGCTGCTTAATGCATTAATAATAGTAATCCAAAGATACACTCAACAAAAATATAAACGCAACACTTTTGTTTTTGCTCCCATTTTTTATGAGATGAACTCAAAGATCTAAAACATCTTTGGGGACTCAGAAAACCAGTCAGTATCTGGTGTGACCACCATTTGCCTCATGCAGTGCAACACCTCCTTCGCATAGAGTTGATCAGGTTGTCGATTGTGGCCTGTGGAATGTTGGTCCACTCCTCTTCAATGGCTGTGCGAAGTTGCTGTATATTGGCAGGAACTGGTTCACGCTGTCGTATACGCCGATCCAGAGCATCCCAAACATGCTCATTGGGTGACATGTCCGGTGAGTATGCTGGCCATGCAAGAACTGGGACGTTTTCAGCTTCCAAGAATTGTGTACAGATCATTGCAACATGGGGCCTTGCATTATCCTGCTGCAACATGAGGTGATGTTCTTGGATGTATGGCACACAACGAGCCTCAGGATCTCATCACGGTATCTCTGTGCATTCAAAATGCCATCAATAAAATGCACCTGTGTTATTTTCCATAACAGACACCTGCCCATACCATAACCCCACCGCTACCATGGGCCACTCGATCCACAACATTGACATCAGAAAACTGCTCACCCACACCATGCCACACACCCTGTCTGCCATCTGCCCTGAACAGTGTACACCGAGATTCATGCGTGAAGAGAACACCTCTCTAACGTGCCAGACGCCATCAAATGTGAGCATTTGCCCACTCAAGTTGGTTACGACGACGAACTGGAGTCAGGTTGAGACCCCAATGAGGACGACGAGCATGCAGATCAGCTTCCCTGAGACGGTTTCTGACAGTTTGTGCAGAAATTTTTTGGTTATGCAAACCGATTGATTCACGCAGCTGTCAGAGTGGCTGGTCTCAGACGATCTTGGAGGTGAACATGCTGGATGTGGAGGTCCTGGGCTGGTGTGGATACACGTGGTCTGCGGTTGTGAGGCTGGTTGGATGTACTGCTAAATCCTCTGAAACATCTTAGGAGACGGCTTATGGTAGAGAAATGAACATTCAATACACGAGCAACAGCTCTGGTTGACATTCCTGCTGTCAGCATGCCAATTGCACGCTCCCTCAAATCTTGCGTCATCTGTGGCATTGTGCTGTGTGATAAAACTGCACTTTTCAGAGTGGCCTTTTATTGTGGGCAGTCTAAGGCACACCTGTGCACTAATCATGGAGTCTAATCAGCATCTTGATATGGCACACCTGTGAGGTGGAATGGATTATCTCAGCAAAGGAGAAGTGCTCACTATCACAGATTTAGACTGGTTTGTGAACAATATTTGAGAGAAATGGTGATATTGTGTATGTGGAAAACATTTTAGATCTTTGAGTTCATCTCATACAAAATGGGAGCAAAAAGTGTTGCGTTTATATTTTTGTTGAGTGTAGGTAGAATGTATAATAGTTTAACACTTAACAGGGGCCTTTTACATTCATTGAGAAAATTTTCACTGCAGAATATTATTTAGTGTGGGATTAGTACATTTTCTTAAGTAAATGATCAAAATACTTCCTCCAACACTATCATCTTACCATTTGGTGATATTCAGGTAACCATGTATAACAAATAAAAGCATTCTCATGCACTTCCTCACTTCTTTCAAATCCTCATTAACCAGTTAATCAGTTGAGCCATAGTTGCATTAAAAGCAATAATATTTGCTGCCTTTAAAAAAATGTAAATTTCTGACTGACTCTGTTTGTGTGGCAGGGTTGCCACTGATTAGCTTATCCATTGACAATATTTTTTATCATAGAAAAAATGTCAGACATTTGCTAGTTTTTGCTTCTGAAAATATGCTGCTGCATGTTTATACGTTCTGCGGCCACACTTTCTGCAGGTTTTGACCCCAGCTGCTATTGTGTTTAAGCCACATTTCCTCCGGTATGCCTCTGCACCCAAATGCCAACACCTCCTATAGCCAAGGCCCTGAGAGCTTCCCATATGTCCACTAGCACTCCTTTGCACTTTTGCTCTATGGATTATTTTTTCAGTGACTCATCCCTGCTTGCAATACACGCATTGTATTGCATTTCTTGTGGACATACTCCCATCAGGCCTAATCACACTGAATCATTGCTTTGTAGGAAATTATACACCCTGATGCGTCAGTGTCTAATTGTGCTTTAAATGCCTTGTCTTCCGTGTTTTGTCTTGGTATAAAATGTGAAAGGGAAGTGAAATTGATTGCAGCAATGGGAAATGCGGGGAGCCCATATTTTATATATCTACTTTCTTTCCCCTCCACCATGTTACCGCACTCATTAGAAATATGTTGACTCACCACCTTGCACCCCCCCACTCTTGTCGCTCGATCATTATCTCCTTCACTCTTTCTTCCTCTTTCTGGCGGTTGCCAGTTCGGAGATAGTTGCTGTCTGCATAGCTAAGGGAAATGTCAGCAGTACACATAGAAAAATGGGTCAGGACATTAGAGCACTTCCCACACATGCTCAGTGGTTGACACAGTGTTGGGGCTATATATGAGAGAAATCAGATCAGCGTGTTCTCTCGAATCGCCTGCCACACATGAAATCCTACTTCTTGCCTTTGTCTTTCCTTATCAATTATTGACACAGCACAACGGCTCATGGCAGGGTTCACCACTGCTGCAATCACTATAGACAAATGCAGTGGTGAAGATCGAGGAGAGGAGATCATCTTGTAAATAGAGATGTTTTGTTAGCCCCTTCAAACAGACATCCCACAAGGCCTTAGGGCCTGTAGACAGATAGTGCATCTGATAGCATTCTGTGAAATCTATCAGGACCAACTTGGTAATAGTTTATAAATGTCCTCATGAAAAACGAAAAAGACCACAGACCCATCGGTGTTTACCGCACAAAAGACTTCAAAGTATATGCACTGCTATCACAACAGACATACAGATAAACTGTCTGTTTCCTTTGTGTTATGCTCAGAGCTTATTCACCACCCTCACTCCTCTCCTTATTCCTATTCCCCTCTTCCCTTCCCGTCCTCCCATTCTCTCTTCTTCTTCAAAAGTGTGCCTCTTTCAAACAGTGTTAAAGCCAGAGCAATAAATAAGACATATTAGCAGGGATATGGGCATGTTTCACAGACATTTGATAACTTGTCCTTCCCTCGTATATCTGCTTTCACTCAGGCGCTTCTCAACAACATGCAAGGAGATGACTAAAAGACAATAATTCCTAATCCGCGACACAGGAGAACAAGTCAAGTCAACAAGTCAGTGTATGCAGTTTGCCAAGGCTGAGTTTTAGAGTGTGTTTTTTTTTTCCCCCTACACAGTTCCGAGCGCAGCAAACCCCATGGCGCCGGACACTCCAGAGGACAACGCCATACCAGAGTCCAGTCCCAGTCCACCTGGCCAGGGTCGGATTGGACCCGAGATCCCAGGAAACCCTGGTGAGCAGATGGACAGACTATAACATTATATATATATATAATATATATAATGTTATAGAAGCTGCACATTCTTTACAGAATTCTCTCCAGTTTCTAGAGTGCAAATATTTTAGTAAAATACAGGATTTGAAGTGTTAAAATGAATATTTACAGCCTCAAGGAGTTCCTCTAATAATTAACATTTAGCCCAGAAAGACAAAATAAAAAAATCATAGTTGAGTCTGCCAAAGTAGTAGATTCTTCATGCCATGGGCATTCCTTTGGTATTTCGGGGTCAACACACAAAGAAAAAGATGCAAAACCTAGAGTCCGCCAGAGTAAAGTAACACACCAAAATGCAGACAGCAATGAAACACCAAGAAACCACAACCATTTTGGCGTTGATAAGGCGCAGTTATCCCCCTCCTCAGTAAATGGTTAACTGCAGAGTGGTTAGGAGAGTGCGGAGACAGTCATCAGCGAGGATGGTAGTCTCAGAGGTATGAGGCCTCAGTGTTGGGGGGGTGCTATTTGGCAGCAGCTGCTAGCATACATGGAAAACAGATTTGGTGCTTCTCAGATTTCAGTCACTAGAGGAGCCAGAGGAACCACTTACACAAAAGGACAAAATAAAATCAGATGTTCAAATATGCCCTCATCTCACTTGGCCTTACGTTACATACAAAAACATGGCCTCAATGTCTCAAGCTCATCAGAGTGGGGGAGCTTTGTGTTGAGCAAAGCCTATAGATTTCATTAGAATTCTATTTTTGATTGAACTAATTTGATTAGATTACATCAATGGGGGATGCTAGTCATGCCAAGTAAACAACAAACAGGCATCATTTAGCCACAGTCTGCAGGGTAGAAGCATTGCATTATGTCAAAACGTGTTAATGCCAAGCTTAACAAAATGATGAAAACACAGCCACTCTATTTTTGAATAGAAAAAAGAGCGGCTAAATAAGCTATTATAGCCACCAAATGCGTGAACCAGGAACAGCAAAAATAGCTGAAAAATAGGTGAAAATAGTGAAATAGGTGAAAATAGTCAGCATAGAGCTGATTCCCACTCCAAGTTCTCTAAATATGGCAAAAGGCGCCTTTATAGCTCACTTGAAAACCATATTTTTAACGTGCCCATTTGGTCTCTTTTTTATATAGTAAATCTCACAGATGATAAAAAATATGGAGTAAGAATAAACACAGAGGACCTCCACAATTCTCTGCTGTATACTTTACTTATAATGTATGTACAGTCCCATCTCTTTTTATTTTTCCCCCTAGATCACATGAATCAGGACCAGTCAGGTTCCTCAGGCAACTCGGATGGGATATTCAGCTCCAAAGTGGCTGTGTTCTCTGCTATTGGCGCAGGCTGCATCATCTTCCTCCTGCTCATCCTCCTTCTCGTTATTCTGCTCATCAAAATGCGTAAGCGCACCAGGAAGAATGCCCACTCACAGCCACGCCCCTCGGCACTGTCGCTCAGCACATTGTCCAACCCCAAGCTGCCCAGTGGCACAGCCGGCACAGAGCCCAGCGACATCATCATTCCACTGCGGACAGAGAACAACTACTGCCCTCACTATGAGAAAGTGAGCGGTGACTACGGCCACCCCGTCTACATTGTCCAGGAGATGCCTCCGCAGAGCCCTGCCAACATCTACTACAAGGTCTGACGCACTCAGCACAGCTGGCGATGCGGTCAAGACAAAGAGAGAAAGAGAGGAGTGCTCGATTCATGTTCTTGGGAAGAACATCTTCCTTTGCATTTTTTGAGGACTCACGTCTCTGAGCCTTGAATCATTTCTAGCACCTGCTGAACAAATCTGGAGAGACAACAGTAGGATTGCAAGCTGATCCACCACCCCACCACTCCCTCTTTAACAGACCGGGTTCAATTTATCTAAGTTCCACGAAGTATAATCTGTGCGACACCCAATTAAACACCATGCCACACTAGCCAAGAACAGGCAGACACAGGCCTGTGTGTGTGTGTGTGTGTGTGTGTGCGCGTGCGTGTGTTTGTGTGTGTGTGTGTGGGCGAGCACGGGTGTGTGTGGGTGTGTGCTTGTGCATGTGTGTGGGTGTGTGCATCTTAGACAGGGCTCTGCGCTAGGCCAAGAAACTCTCCAGATAGCTCAGGTATCAGACAGAGTGTTTGAAATATGTTCCTCTCCCTTTCGCACCTCTGATGTTTGCCTTACTTAACTATTTTTGATGGAGGATTTCCTCAAACCCTAATTCAGTTCACAAAGCAGTTGTATTTTGTTAGCCTTTTTCCTAAAAGTGCACAATGTATAGAGTTGAATAGATCATCGTCACACAATCTATCCCATGTCATCTCATGTCATGTGATCTTTTTTCCTCAGAAAATACCTTTGATCCTGGACTGTTGATAGTGAGATGTCTAAGTATGTATGTGTTTTTTTTCTTCTCCACTGGTCTGATATGAGCTTTACCTTATGGTAAAGCACACGAGCTTGTATACCTGGTATTTATGACCTACTTGTGTGTGTGTTTGAGGCTGTGTCTTCTGTGTGACTATGTGTTTTTGGGCATGTCTGGACCAGTCTTTTATCTGGGCAGATTTAAGGGTAGAACACTGCAAAAAATTAAAATCTTCCCAAGAATATTTCTAGACAAATTGTGTCTACTTAATTTCAGACAATATCACTTACAACAAAATTTGCACTAAGACGCCTTGTTTCTCAGAAATTATGTCTTATTTCAAGAAATCTTGTTGAGACATTTTCACTTGGTCCGTTTTTGCTTAATTCAGGCAAAAAAAAATGCTTGGCCCATTGGCAGATTTTTTTGCTGAATTCAAGATTATATTTTTTTTTTGCTTGAATTCAGCAAAAAATCTGCCAATGGACCAAATGAAAATGTCTCAATAAGATTTCTTGAAATAACACATAATTTCTGAGAAGCAAAGCCCTCCATCTTAGTGCAAATTTTGTTCCAAGTGATGTTGTCTGAAATTAAGTGTAAAGACATAATTTAACTAGAAATAAGACAAGATTGGCAAGATTTTGATTGTTTGCAGTGAACACTAGATATCTTGAGGTTCAAAAGACAATCTTAAAGAAAAACCCTTGGTCCATTTGGCATGGAATGATGGTTTTATGTTGATATATTTGAATACTGGTATTGATTTGATTTGCATCCTAGTGCAAGGGTGGGTGTGGACTGTGTGATTGGCACCAATTGGCTGGTCTCAAATATTTAGACAGTGACCCAGTTTTCATGACTTAGGCTCTGCATGCCACCACACTGGATTTAAAATGAAACAATTGGGATGCAACTGAAGTGCAGACTTTCAGGTTTAATTCCAGGGATTAAACAAAAATATCCTGTGAAACCATGTTTTTCTACATTTCAGGAGCTCAAAAGTAAATGGACAAATTAACATCACTTTTAATACTTGTTGAAAATCCTTTGCAGGTAAGCTTTATCCTAAGCAAGTGAAATACATGCTAGATCGGCTTGTGATCTGGCGATTGACTCAGCCATTTGAGAACATTCCACTTCTTTGCTGCATTTGGCTGAATAAGGGGAAAAGTATAACCCCACACACTTGAGAAACATCAATAAACACCAGTGATAAATAAATAAACGCAATCACACTGCCTCCACAATGTTTTACTGAAGATGTGGTGTGCTTTGGATCATGAGCCAGTCCAAGCCTTCTCCAGAATGATGGGAAGAAGAAAGTGTTTTCTTCTTCCCATCATTCTGGTTCAGGTTGATTTTAGTTTCATCTGTCCAAAGAATGTTGCTTATCTAATAAGTCGAATCCGGCCTTTCTATATTTGAGACTGATTAACCATTTGTAGAGCCCTTTATTTGCTCTCATGAAGTCTTGTCTTTATGCCTTGTTCACACTACACGATTTTAGGCCACCGGCAATGTTTTTTGACACCCCTCCCCCAGGGAGGCAGTTGTCAGCTCAGCGAGCCTTTGTCATTAAGTGTGAACACCTCAGACGCCAGTCAGAGGCTCGCCGACATCTTGACTGTTGCCGACAAAAACTGAACTTCTAGCCTGCTAAATATCCAGTCGAGTCGCGCTGATGTAAAAAGAGCTCCAGCCAATGAGAGCAGACATGTTTGAAAGGAGCAGCGGCTGCAGAAGAGCAGCGGCAGCAGCAACAACAACAACATTTCTCTTTTTGTTCTTTCACTACATGGTAGCACACAAACAACCTGGAGGGCTGTTCTGTGCTCCTTGTCCATGTTTGCAATGACAAACTTGCTCATTGACCTCCTCTCACTAATTCCTGGTCAAAATGAGCCACTCCTCTTTTTCTAGTGCAAATGGATTGTTACAGCGATCACTGAAACGGCTGAAATCCGTCTTCAAAGATAGCAGAAGAGGCTTTGTTCTAGTGTTTGGTAGGCGCTATGTCCATTTTTTCATTAATAATGTCACTCATATTTACAGTAAAATACAGAAAAAATGCCACAGACTTTTTCTTTATCCCACAAGTTTAATAAATGATGTTCTTACTTTGTGGAAAGGGAAAAGCTCCTGTCAGCCTCAGAGCCGCTTCAGTGATCGCTGTAAACAGCGATCATTTGCGCACTAGAAAACAATGAGCTCATTTGGCTCTTTTTCTGTACTAAACTGTTGATTTGGCCACTCCTATTATTTCTGCGATCTCTCTGACGGATTGTTTTTTTCGCTCAGCCTAAGGATGGTCTGTTTCAATTCCACTTAAAGCTCCGTTGACCACATTTTGTTGGTTCACAGCAACACCTTCCAAATGCTAATGCCACACCTTGAATTCAGAATCTGCTTGATTGATAATATGTCAATGAGGGAATGGCCTGTGTGGTCCACAAAAATATCCTTTGAGTGAATTGTGCAATTGTCTTTGGTCCCTTGAAAAAGAGGTGGCTACATATAAAGAGCTGTAATTTCTTCCTTCCTCCAATATGAATGTGAATTCCCTCAAATTAATGCTGAGAGTTTGCACTTCATGCCCATGTTGATTATATGATTTTTGGTAAACAGCTAACATAAAAAAAAAACTTGTCAGTGTCCAAATAAATAGACCTATCTGTAGGTAGGGTGCCCTGTACAGTGGCAATCAAAATTATAGAACAATTTGGGAACACTTGATATTTTCAGAAATAATGTAATCTTCATCGAGCAAATTTGAAGGAATTGTTGTGGCGATACCATGCTACTAGAACAGTGTTACACAAAAAAACTAAGGGCACTTCAACAAAAAAAAAAAAATTGCGTAAAACACGATCAAAATTAAAGAACAGCAATGACTATAGCACGGGAAGAGATTGCAACAAAAAATTCTGAAGGTTACAATACTCAGTGAAGTTTTAAGCGTACAGGCTCTTGCTTTGAATGACATTGGCACATCTGGGGTCACAGGACATCACTAGCCTCTCACCCCGCTCTGATGTTATTTTGGTCCACTCTTCTTCCACAGTTCGGTCACCAGTGGGTTTCTCAGCCATAACTTTGTCACCAAGGATTTTCCAGAGGTTTTCTGTAGGGTTTAGATCAGGACTCTTGGCTGGCCATTCCATTATTTCAATATTTTCAGCTTCAAGGAACTGCTTTACAAGTTTGCTGTGTGACGGAGTATTGTCCTGCATGAAAACTGCTAGCTGATTGGATGATAAACGCAGGGCAGGAAGTGCAGGGCGTAAAAGAGAGTTCTGATAAACATTTGCATTCACTCTTCCATGTAGCTGTACAAGGGGCCCAACTCCTGTTGCAGAAAACATCCCCCAAACCATGACACTTCCTCCTCCACCTCTCACTTTTCACACTTTGGGTTCAATCTTTCCCCAGTTTGACAATGAACATGTGTCCCATCGGACCCAAAGTAGTCAAACTTGTTTTCATCACTAAAATGAACTTTGTCTTAAATGTTGAGACACTGTCTGACAAGACAGATCCTTACCCTGTTCAGTGCTGAACTGGCAAGCAATTACAACTGCAGTGGTGAACCATTTGTCCATTGAGATTTTCTGTATTATTCTGTCCTCTCTTGCATTCTCATGCTGGAGTGTTTTAGTCACTTTAGAATCTTTACAAAGTCAGTGAAAACTGGAAAGTTAAACTGCCAGTTAAATATGGCTTGTCAGATAATCAAGGACATTAGCACCCAGTGCCAGATTAACACAAATAACGGGGAGGTATCTGAAAGTGCTCTCAAATTTTGATCAGTGTGCTTTTTCAAGTATCTCATTACAGTTTGTTTTTTTTAACATACTTCAGAATATATGTAACTTATGCTTAAAAACTGGCATTTTACTCATGTTTGCATTGTTTCAAATAGGATTAAGCAGTGACCTTAAAATTTAGGAAATTGTAGGTTGTTCTCTAATTTTGATCACCATTGAATATATATGTTGGACAGCGTGCCATGTCTGAACTAGGGGATACAGTATTGTGGGGTGTCAACTGGCCGCCATCTGTAGATGAGTCAGTGAAGCGGCATTGCCAGTGTGTGACTAATCTATGTGCCATCTCCATGCCCACACTCACCAGGAGAGGAGAGAGAGAGAGGTGGATGAAGGAGAAAATGTCCCCATGACTTGACTTTAACCTGAGAGGAAGATTGCGCTGTGGATGGGGTGATGGGTTGATGGGGGTTGGGGTAGTTTAGCAATCATTTTTTCCATCCTCTTGCCAGTTGTGTTGTGAATAAAAAATGCTGTGTAGAATATTCCTCAGTCAAGGTGCTCAGCCAGCGAGGACAGTGCAGCTCAGCTATCACACAGCCCAGGGGCAGAGACAGAATTTACTGCAGCTGGATGTGTGTCTTCTATGTGTGAGTGCGTATTTGTGCTTATATTTGCAATTTTCTTCTCTGTGCGTTGTATGAATGATTCTATGGTCCATAGCATCCTAACACACTTGTTTCGGGACCTGGAACCAGGCGCTCCAATACTGTGTGGCTGCCAAAGCAGAGCATCGTGGGGGGGTGGATTGGGGGTGTAAGGACAGCTATTCCTCAGCACACGTGACACGAGCTGATGTTTGACGCACATGTGCACTCAGAGAATGCCAAGAGTGACGGGTCCAGGGTTTTTTATCTTCAGTCACAAGCAGTTAGGATGCCTAGTGAACGTTTATTTGCCGGCAGAGGCACCCATCACCCGCCGCTATGTACTATCACCATCTAGGTATAAATACACACTGCTGAGTTAAAAAACAGCCTGGCTGGAAGATTTGAAGATGACTAAAGAGGCTTTTTGCGTATTGTTATCTTTGGAGTTACCAGCTTAAACAGCTGCTTGTGCTTTTGCAGTCCTGTGTTTTAACTCAGCATGCAGCCCTCAGTAGCACTCTGTGAAACACATTTAAGTCAAATGTTTTTGTTTCAGATCAGTGCACATCTGCTCACCTACATCAGCCAAGGGAGTCATTACCAAATTATCACACTACATCTCATTTTTATTCATTCTAGAGACCACTTAATGTTATTCAAAAAAAAAAGGAGAAAAAAAAAACAAAAGGAGATAACAGAAATGTAAATATATGGATAGAGCCTTCACCTGAATACTTCTCATAAGAAAAAAATTAAGATTAGATTTTTGTAAGGGAGGATGTTTGTAAATAGCTTTTTTTAAGTGTGTTTTGTATGAATCCTTGCATTTGTGTTTCTGTTTTAAACTTTTAGAGACTAAATTGCAATGGGACAGTTTTTGCATTGCCTTTCAACAGGATTTTTAGTTGCTCAAAAACGGTTCAGGACTGAGGCTTTCTCACAGAGCGCCTTTTGAAATAGATAGTTCATTGAAACTATGAATGATAATGCCCCATCCTTGTTGGATATGGCACTTAACTCTGCATATGAAGACCGTGTAATTCCACTGCCTTTGAACTTACGTACATCTTCCAACTCCATTACGAGATGTAACAAAACATTTGTGGTCCAGGAAGATGAAGTGTTTTCTTAATTTTAATAAGTTTATTGGGCCAGATGGAGAGAGAGAAGTCAAAGGAAGGAGAGAAAAGGGGGCAGCGTATGAGAGTGATCTTCTGCACTCACCATACATCATCTGGTTTACACCACACATTATCTCTCAGGTGGTCTGTGTTTTAAAGTTGCGCTCTCTTCAGTTTCATAATTTAGAACCATGATGTTGGTTGCTGATGGTATGTGAGTGTCTTTGTAGGTTGATTTCTGATATTGTTCAAAGCCACAGTATTATTTTTCAATGTGCATGTGTAAGCAAAAACCTGTTGAATTTATTTCCCAATTGTTTGAATCATAACTGTCAAGTTTTGTTATTTTATTTCTTTTTTTTTGGCCATTCACTTTTTTTGCCACTCCTCAGCGTACCCTATTGACACCAGCTACAATGGAAATAGTATTCCACTAGTTTGGAAACTACTGCATATTGATAAATAAATTTTTTCCCATGGAACTTGTTCTGGAGATATGTTTTTTTTTTCTTTCTTTCTTACAGATGTGTGTAAAGGATTTAATTTTATAATGTCACTGACCTTGACTTCATGGTAGGAGCACAAAGCAGTTGCCTGTGCTCTCTGTGCTCCCCTCTCAGCTCCCTAACCCCAAAACCGTTACCTTAGGGGTCAGTACTGCACAAATGGGTGTGTTCTGATACTGTCCATTAGTCAGATTGAAATCACAAGCAGGCTTCATAAATTCATATTCAGGGGAGTGTAGACATACCTTTTTGCATAGTAACTAACTACCCATGTCAACCCACTCTGCCCTGGTGTCCTCCAAAATTACATTTTTTTCATATATGATTGGTTCCACCCCCATTTTCCATCACGTTAGTCTGAAATTACAGTCTGCATTAAAGCTGACTAAGAAAGCAGACTCTTCTTGAAGTCCTCGATTGAGAGCACAGATGTCATGAAATGCTATCAAAGTGATTGGGCATTTTCTCTCTGACAAACAACAATATTTGTGGGCATGGCATGCTTTTACGTAGTTGATGATGTAGATGAGTGAGGAGAGCAATGACAGGAGAGACAATCCCAACCCCAACTTCGCTGTTTCTATCTTTCTGTGCCCTGGGGCAGGTACATTCATCTGGTTTCCTGGCTTTGTCCCGAGACGCCGCCATAGATCCACATTACTGTGGGTTTATTATAACCTTCCCCCCACAGAGCTAATGTGTGTGACTGCATGTTTTACTGTGTATGTCTCTTTGTCTCTGTGTGTATGTGAGATCATTTGCCAAAGGGCACTACTGTGGTTCTACAACATAGTCTCATTTTCCCCTTTCCTTTAGTTACACACAGAAACAAACCTGAACTGTCTGAGATGGCTCACTTAAAATCCTGCCTTTATTCCATCACATGGTGACGTCACTATGTAACACATTTCGGTTAAGACCGCAATCAAAGCTTGAGCTGAACTGGAACAGAGTCCAAAGAGTTTTGTTTGGGAAGGGGTCTTATAGTTTCAGATAGAGAATGAATACAGGTACGTTCACACAGACACTATGAGAAAAGTGTTTTTCAAAATTTAAAGCATGCAAATGTGTTCTAGTGGAATCCCAAAATACTTGTGTGAACCTGAAAATGAGCTGAGATATCTGTAGCGTCCCACAACTTGTCAACTGTCTGTATTTGCATTCCAAAGACTCTGCTTCATTTGCATATTTAAAAACCAATGTATTTTTTAAATTGCGGCTAAAACACCAACATGAGCTTTGACTTGTCGCAAGCATGTGTAATTTCCCCATACAATGTTTTTTTTTGTTTTATTTTTTTTTTTTATTGTATAACGTGGTTCACGTCTTCAAAAAGCCAAAATAAGTCACCCCGGAAAGCAAGTCCTGCCAGGACTTTGACATGACTTTTAACTTTTTACACTCGGTTAAAACTTTTAACACTCGGTTTGAAAAAGTGTCAGATAGGAGTCACGTGACACATTTGGTAAAGATGGCTCCCTGAGCCGAAGCGCCGTCTGACATTGTTAAATTAATGCTACAACTAGTGAACTTGCTTGAAACTTCAATTGAGCTTGAAGATAAGATCAAGAAATGTGAGACCAAGTTAAAAAATTATTTTAATTCCGAAGATTTAAGAGCTCTCACACAACTCAAATATGAATATAATTGCATAATGTCACAGAAAGTGGAATTCTTGCTCTTCAGAATGAGACAGAAATATTATGAATCAGGCAACAAAGCAGGCAAATTATTGGCTGTTTAAAACAGAAAGAACTGTCATCTATTATCTCAGCAGTTAGATCAGAAGAAGGTGAATTAAAAGCTAAAACAGTAGATATTAACAATATGTTTAGAGACTTCTAAATGTTAATTTATATACAACAGACACTGTTTCAAGGATTGGATCTCCCCAGATTATCCAAAAGACAAACCAGCGAAAAAATTATTAAGGTAATTAAAGGCATACCAACTGGAAAGGCCCTGGGACCAGATGGCTTTACAGCTGAATTTTATAAATGTTATGCCACTGAACTGACACCTCTGTTACTCACTATGTATAATGAAGCCATTTGTTAATGGGGAATTACCAGCTACTTTGTTAAAAGCTTTGATATCACTGGTCCTTAAAAAGGAGAATGATCCTTGTTACTAAGCACTATTGACCAACTGCCCTGATTCCATTAGATGCCAAGATCTTGTCCAAAGTGCTTGAAATAGACTGAAGAAGGGAATGACCTCTGTGGTGCACGAAGATCAGGTGGGATTCATGCAGACAATATCAGACGCTTTATTAATTTTATGTGGGCAGTTTCAAAATTCTAACTCCCCAGTAGCTGCAGTATCACTTGATGCTGAAAAGGTGTTTGAAAGGTGGAATGGGGATTTTTGCTTAAGACTAGAATTTTTTTGTTTTGGGGAAATGTTTATAAAATGGATACGCCTGTTATATAAGGGGCCAGAAGCAGCAGTACAAACTAATGAATATATTTCCTCGTATTTTGAGTTGGGGAGAGGTACACGCCAGGGATCACCCCTTAGCCCGCTATTGCTCTGTTTGGTGATGGAGCCTCTGGCAGCGGCAATTAGGAGTGATGCTAATTTTCCAGGGTGATGTATAACCGTTCTGCCCACAAATTAATGATTTTTGCGGAAGATATTCTGCTTCTGGTATAAGACCCTGCGGTATCAATACCCTCATTACTGAATACAATTGACACTGAAAATCTCGGGATATAAGGTCAATTGGGATAAATCTGAGACTCTGCCTTTAACATAGTTTTGTCCATCTTCACTCTTTCAAGTCGGCAGTTTTAGATGACCTAGACAGGGGCTAAAATTAGTGATGCACGATAACGTGATATCGTGATATCGTGATAACGATAAAGTGGACCTAAGATATATCTTGACATCAATACTATTAACAAAACCCAAAACAGTTTTGACTCTTTAAATGACAATATATATTTTTTCAAAGATAGAACTATCAGCAAGCTTTTCAAACTTAAAGATATCAAACAAAACTACAAATTTTTCACATGAACATCTATTGAAATAAGGTGCATTATTGATATAAAAAAATGAAGTCCTCTAGAACTGAAAGACTCTGCAACACAAAGTCCATTCATTCCACAGAGTAAACATATCTATATAAACAGAAACAGGAAAAGTACAACAAACGCAAAATAACAAAAGATAAGAGCTTCAGTACTTCAGACAATGACTAGGACACATGTTCTGACCTGACATTGGTCTGTATTCTCAACACTTCTCTTCCCTTTACATGGCTTATTTATGTCTGTCTTTATGTTGCTACCGTCTTCTGTGGCACTATTGTCCTCATGGGCTTAGCATCATTCGTCCTAGCGATGGTCACGTTTCAGGTGACTCTTCAGGTTTAAAGTATTAAAGTATATAGTATTCCCTCCCCGCAGAACTTCCTTGGAACATTTATTACAAACAGCCAGCAAACTAGCTTCCTCTGAAACTGTGAAAAAGTCCTACACCACCAAACGTATGCACGCTGCGCTACATTCACGTGGTGTAGGAAGCTCCCCGTTCCCGGTCTGCAAGTCATTTTCCCAGCCTTTTTATGCTCATATTTCTGTGGTTTATGTGTTAAATACTGCCGTTAAGATGTTGATATGAAGTCAGTGTTGCAACTACCAAAATTATGACCGAGTTGTTTTCTGACATGAGAGAGTATTCTGAATGAATCTTTCCAGTCAGAGATTTGTTTTTCTGATTATGCACACACCACTTGAACGCAGTACTCACTGCAGGCCATTCAAGTCTCATGTAGGAGTGAGAGCACTTGTTTAAAAAGACAACCCACACCGCAGTATTACCAAGAACATATATTATCGGAATTATTGGATTATTTTTACGATATTGGACTTATCAGAATTATGTCATAATTTCCTGATATCGGGCCGGTAATTATGTGACCGATAATTATCGTGCACCCCTAGCTAAAATATCGTGGGATCCTATTCCCCTCTAAATTAGAGGACATAATTAAGGTGAACTTTGACCCCTTGATACGGGGACTGGACATTGACGCAAAATGTTGGTCATCATTGTATCTGTCTATGGAGAAAAGTTAATGTCATTAAAATGAACTGTGTCCCCAGGATTAACTATCTGCTTCACTCTTTGCCATTAAATATCCCAGACAATCACTTAAAACGGCTCAAATATACACTATATTGCCAAAAGTATTCACTCACCCATCCAAATAATCAGAATCAGGTGTTCCAATCACTTCCATGGCCAAGGTCAAGGTCCATAAAGACATGGATGAGAAAGTCTGGTGTGGATGATTTGACTGGCCTGCACAGAGTCCTGACCTCAACCCAATGGAACACCTTTGGAAGAATTAGAGCAGAGACTGAGAGCCAGGCCTTCTCGTCAAACATCAGTGTGTGACCTCACAAATACGCTTCTAGAAGAATGGTCAAAACTTCCCAAAAACACACTCCTAAATCTTGTGGACAGCCTTCCCAGAAGAATTGAAGTTGTTATAGCTGCAAAGGGTGGACCAACATCATATTGAACCCTATGGATTAGGAATGGGATGTCACTTAGGTTCATATGTGAGTCAAGGCAAGTGAACGAATACTTTTGGCAATATAGTGTATATTTAAAGAATTGCCGTGGAATGGGAAACGAGCACATATGAATATGAAAAAATTACAAAGGCCAGTCAACAGTGGTGGTTTGGGTCTCCCAAATTTAGTATACTACTATTATGCATTTAATCTCAGACACCTAGCTCACCCAATTATATCTCACCTTCAGATTATATGGAGAAAGATTTCGGGGCTGACAGATTTCAACCCTCAATTTAAACAAAACTGCTAGTATTTGGCTAAATCCCAAGTTAATTATTAATAAAGACATTTATCTGGAAGGACTGAGTATAAAGAGGCATCCTTGTATTAGAAAATCTAGGATTAATATATTTAAAATGTTTGACCTTAAACAAGAATACAGTCTACCCAAAACTCAATTCAAATTCAAATATTTTCAATTGTGTCATGCACTGCAGGTGATCTTTGGGTCGAGTGTGTGCACCCCCAAAATCAGCAGATAAAATAGACAAAATTCTTCAGGTGCTGGGTGAAGGTCATGAAGCAGCTAAATATTATAGGACGCTGATGGAATGTGAGGGAGAGACAGGGATCTCAGCTCTGAAACTTTCCTGGGAAAGAGACTTGGGCGTGTCATATGATAAAGAGGAATGGTCTGCGGTTTGTGGTAATTCCAGAACAATGTCGAGGGACTTGTGGGTTAGGCTTATTCCATTTACGATTCTGCATAGGTTCTACTGGACCCCAAGTAGGCTCTTCAGACTTGGTTTAAAAAAAATCTGATAATTGTTGGAAATGTTGTGGGGAAGAAGGTACAATGATGCATGTGATGTGGTCATGTCCGAAGATTAACCAATACTGGATGAAGATTTATGGGTATATTGTTAGAGTTCTAAAAAGACATTTTGTACTCTGCCCAAGCCATATGTACTGGGAGACTGTAAAGTGCTGTCTGCTTTTCCTCGACCAGTAAAATCCTGGACACAAACTGCTATCATTATTGGACATCCCATTATTCTCAGGAACTGGAAGAAGGGTGGAGAGCCTGCCTTTCAGGACTGGATGACTGAACTAGGCAAAGTAGCTGCATATGAAAGGGTGTCGTATAGGATGCAAAACAGAACGGAAAAGTACTTTCTGAAGTGGGGCATGTACCTTGACAGCATATCTGTCCCGAAAATAACAAGATGCTCAGGAATTGTGACACACACACACACACACACACACACACACACACACAAAAACCCAAATGCACAACTCAGAAACAGTCAGTCCCCAACACAGGCAGAGTTTAGTGCAGCCTTGCACTGTGCATGCTCTCACCCAGGCAGTGGGAGAGACACGTGGCACCTGACTACTCTGGCTCTAAAACAAACTAATGAGATCTAACCTAGTCAGGGAAACTAAGGGGAAAAATATAAGGACAACTGCAGCAACTAAGGGAGCTCCACCATAAGGGGGAGAAGAGATAACATGCACAGGGAAACCTGTCTAAGGGGGAAAACTCAGGAGAGAGACAAAACCTACAGAAAACACTCTACCCAGGAAGGGAGTCTACAAATTAATAAGGGAAAATAACTAAACTAAACAGCACTCGACCTAAAACTAGGGAGGCAATGTACCAACTAAAAACACACCTACAAGGGAAACTAAAACTACTCTAACCAGAAACAGAACAGGTGACAAACCAACAATCTTCTCCAATGGCGCAGTTATGACTGGCGACAGGTAAGGGAACATGGGCACAAGGGCGAGACAAACTCAAGCCAACTGAGGGGAGAAAGGACAATACATACATGAGGAAATGGGGAACAGCTGGAAACAGTTAGGGTGGGGTTTGACAATCACAGCCGTGGGAACAGGGGGGCAGGAAGCAAAACCATCTGAAATGAGAGGGAGACGGTTACTACAAAATAAAACAGGAAATGACAGGACAACATTTAAGCACGAGACAAAAATGTGCAACTTAACCAAACCAGACAGACAGATCCTGACAGTACTCCCATTACTATTCTCCTCTGTAGGATTTATATTATTGATCATTTCATGATGCTTCAATTATACCTCGCCACGGTATTGTTAAGTTGACCCCTCCTTGTCATGGGTGGGAGAAAATGTTCAGTGTTTGTTTAGAACACATTCTGTAATTACTGTGATTGCACTGATTTGAATATCCATCCATCCATTATTTACCGCTTATCCTCATAGGGTCACGGGGGGGGCTGGAGTCTATCCCAGCTGTCTTAGGGCGGAAGGCAGGGTACACCCTGGACAAGTCGCCACCTCATCGCAGGGCACATAGAGACAGACAACCACTCACACTCACATTCACACCTACGGTCAATTTAAATTAGCCAATTAACCTAATCCCCATGCATGCTTTTGGATGGTGGAAGGTACCCGGAGAGAACCCACGCAGACACGGAGAGAACATACAAACTCCACACAGAAGGGCCCCGGGCCTGGGATTCAAACCCGGTACCTTCTTGCTGTGAGGCGACAGTGCTAACCACTACACCACTGTGCCGTCCTGATTTGAATATTATAAAATAAAAAATGCAAGGCATAAAAAAAAAACTTTAACATTCTGATTGGCTGCACTCTCATTTTCCATCGTGCTAGTCTGAAATTACAGTTAAATCTGACTGAGAAAGTGGACTCTCCTTAAAGTCCTCATGAAATGCTATTAAAGTGATTGGTCACTTTAATAACAACAATGGTATTTGTAGGCACAGCGGGCTTTCATGTAGCTGATGATGTAGACAAGTGAGACCGATAGCAGGAGAGACACTCAATCCCAACCTCATCTTTGCTGTTTCTATCTTTCTGTATATGACCATGAATATTCATTGTAAAAAAGAACTTCTGAGGTTTTTTGAAGGAGATGGAGATTATCATGGAGTCACCTTTGAGGCATCAAGACCCTAGAAGCAGAGAAAACCTCTTAACATGACAAAAAGTTGTACAGTATAAATTCGTTGTGTGCGGCCAGTGTTGAGCAGGATACTTTCAAAAATGTATTTTGTTACAGAATACATGCTCAAAAATGCAATTTGTAACATGTTCCATTATGTTACTCAATCTTAGTAATGTATTCTGAATACTTGGAATACTCCCAAATTACATGATGCACCGGAGCCAACCAGTCAACTTGCTTGCACGAACCCGTGCAGGACTGTTTCACAGTAAACTCATATGCAATCTAAGCTTACACGAGCTAATTGTAGCTAACGTTAGTTAGCATGTCACATATGGCTAACGTTAGTCAGTCTTTCAATGGCTCTGGGGCTAACGTTAGTAAACCAGCACCTGACAACTATAAAATAGCAAGGTGACAATAAAATTACAGCAGAAAACTAATGTTATCCCTGCCTGAAAAATAACTTACTTTAAGATGCTTCTTCTGGCTGGAGGTGGAATCTTTAGACGTTGAAAGGATTTTGGTTGCTGGCAAGCAGAGGTTGCACTGCACAGTTATATTTCATTCTCCCTTCTCTTCCCTTATTGTGAAAGGCTGTTTGAATTTCCATGATAGAAACATATTCCTGCCCTTTCTCTGTTGTGTCGGGTTAGGGGTTTGCTGTTGCTAACAGCATAAAGTTACGTGTATTTGCTGGTTGAGATTGTTTGATCCAGATACAGTAAAAGCAGCTGGAGACGTGTCTAAACAGTGATACGGCTTTGGAGAGCACGCTCCCGGGGATGGCGATCAATTTCTGGCAGATGATCACTTTTTGGCACGGCTCCTGTCCCGGCTCCATCATGACTGATCACGCAAAGAGTGCTACCTCATTTTAGTTTATTGTCATCTTGGGGCTTCTGGGAAATGCATTGAGCTGCCTTTATTTAGGGAGTGAATAAACCTGTGGAACATAGAAGTACTGTCATGTATTCCATTGATTGTAACTGTATTCTGAATACCATCTATTCAAATTGTACCTGTAACGGAATACACTTACTCATAATTTGTATTCTGAATACGTAACGCTGGTACATGTATTCCATTACTCCCCAACACTGTGTGGCTCTCCATGCTAGTCACTATCAAACTGATGTAAACTAAATGAGTGCAGGGTCTTTAAAGGTGCAGGGTCTTTAAAGGTTTTTTTTTGCTGAAGATGATCGACAACAGGTTGTGCATTAGCACAGTTCACTTGTCATTTTGTTTTCTATTCTACATCACTGCCTTGCCAGGCAAAGTCATGTTCATTTACACAGAAGACGAGGATGGAACTTTTCAACTGTGACAACACATTTGGAGCAGAGCTCATCCATATCTGAATCGGTGTGTCATCCTCTCCTAATGTTTTTTCATATGAATTGTGTGACTCGTAACTCACACCAGAATCAATATGACATGTTATGAGACATGTTCTGGTCTCATGTAATGTACATATACATATTTAATCAGATAATGCATCGTTGTCTTGTCATAAATAATGCATGTCCACTAATGTCTTTCATCAAATGCTGCTCATCAAATATCAAGCAGATTTTTTTTGTTCAGACTTCAAACACCAAGAAGCAGAAACCAGGAGAAGAAAACCATGAAAGACAGATTCATCAGTCAAACAGTAACACGTGGCTCACTCATGAAGAGGCTAATTAATGTTATTTGAATGCCAATAGATCAAGGGAACTACAATTAAACAACATTCATATTACATACTTTATCTGTCAGAGGGGCAGGAAATTTCAACAAATGATCTTGGTTGTCTTGGGTTATGGTTCGCTCATTTTTATGTTTCATTACACACACAGACACACAGAGCCATCAGCCACACTGTTATGACCAGAACATGCCTGATCTGGTCTAACCTAGACTCATCAATCATGCAGAGAGTGAGAGAACCTAAGAGCATGTAGAACACACACACACACACACACACATCGACTATAATAGCATGCAAAATACCTGCTTGCTGCTGGGTCACAGGTGTGGAGGCTGAGGAGAAAAATGAAAATTATTCCCCTCTTTCTTTCTTTCCTTCTTTCTTTCCCTTCTAAAGATAAACTGCTTGCCCTACCTGCACCCCCTCCCATATGTTTGAAAATTCCATCCACATTTCCTTCTCCTAATTTAAAATCCACACTTCATTCATCCCCTGCAGCATCGCCACGCCTCTCCTCCTCCTGCTGTCTGCCACTGTCATTTAGGCCATGCCACAAATCTCAGAAATTGTCTCTGCTGGCTATTTATATACATGACTCAAAAAATGCACATTTTTCCAATTGCAATATTATGCTTTGAAGCTACGAGTAGCATGTGTTTTGAACTAAACTCCCAACTCGCACACTGCTGCCACCTTCTGCTCTGGAGTTGTACACGCAATTTACTATCTTACCCAAAATGCATTAGGTTCTGTCAATATAACTTAATTTACACAGTGTTAAATTATGTTATGTTTTTGATCATGTGATCAAAAAGATTTCAGTCAGCTGTATTTAGTTCTCTCCGGGTACTCTGATTTCCTCCCACCATCCAAAAACATGCATGGGGATTAGGTTAATTGGCTAATTTAAATTGTCCGTAGGTGTGAATGTGAGTGTGAGTGGTTGTCTGTCTCTATGTGCCCTCTGATGAGGTGGCGACTTGTCCAGTGTGTCCCCTGCCTTCCGCCGTAAGACAGCTGGGATAGGCTCCAGCCCCCCCACGATCCTATGAGGATAAGCGGTTGAAAATGGATGGATGTATTTTAGCAACAGGCTCCAGAGCAGCATGATTTGCATTTTTGGAGATGAGCTACAGCATGCACCCCGTTTTTTTTTTTTTTTTTGCAGCTGTAAGAACAGCTTTGGGGGAGCATATTAACGAGGGCAACTACTTTTCCCACACGCAAGCTGACATCAGTGAGACATCAGCGGAACTCAAGGGGTAACTGAATATTCATAAAAATTAGGGACCCATTTCAGCCCAATGAGCACTCATTCTCGCACACACACACACACACACACACACACAGTAGGCCTCATGCAACTC
Source organism: Synanceia verrucosa (assembly GCA_029721515.1). Lineage (NCBI taxonomy): Eukaryota > Metazoa > Chordata > Actinopteri > Perciformes > Synanceiidae > Synanceia > Synanceia verrucosa. The sequence continues at coordinate 20,893,716 of CM056553.1, forward strand.
CTCTAACATGCTTTCTCTCATAAAGATATAGTAAACATTTAAGCAATATCTCTCAGCTGTGTTTTTTTATTACAAGATCCCACTAGCTCAGTGAGTGCATTATTTCTTGTTTCATTATGAAATAACTTCTTGAAATTTTCTTTGGGCTACATCTGCCATTTGCACAGAAAAAAATAAACAATGAAAAGAGACAGTTCTGCTTTAAGCAGATGGTTCCTAGCTGCAACTAACAATTGGATTCATGTTTTCCTATTAACTTAAACATTGTCATGATTATTAAACAGACTCCATTTAAGCACTGCTCCTTCTCCTATGTTATTCCGATATTGGTATGCAGAGGCAGTGGCGAGAAAAGGAGGAGAAGGAGTGGACAACACTACGATGAGAGGATTGACTTGGATGTGATGAGAGGCTGAGGCAGTCAGTCTGGACATTTGGCACAGAGACAATGGATTCCATTTCCATGCCAATCTGCCTTGTCTCTCTCTGAATCAGACTTGACCTTCACAGGCTGATGACTCCAGAGGCCTGAGACCGGGAGACGCTTTCTGCCTAAAACCAGATACACACACTGAGATATGTTATAGTAAGAAGCGTGCACAATAGGAAAATCATCCCCCTTTGCACTAAATTTGCACACTTGTAGCGTCAAGTACATGCACACACAAAGCTTAAACCATGAGAACAAAAAATCTCTCTCCCTTGATTTTTTTTGTAAAGGAGTGATACAAAGTATTGAAATGAGACCAGATCGTCTTGAGAGAGCCAGCCCTCAGAGCAGATGGCTCTGTTTTTCATCTAATTTTCTGTTCAGCAATTCCGTTTTTTTTCACCATTGTTTCCATAAAACACCAACAGAATCCAGAATCCAACAAAACAAATAAGAACAAAACAAATGGCCCTCCAGAGGATTTTTTATTTGTTCCTCTTGCAGGTTTCAAACCCCTTCTCTACATTTACACCTGGGGTCCAGGTACCCTGTTTGCCCCCTTTTTTATTTTTATCTAGATGAAAATAGACATTTTTCCAAGTCTCCCAATGAAAGTAATTCAGAGACCTGTGACTAATTGAGCACCTTTTTTAACTGTCAACCTTCGGTGGTCATTAGAGTAGGGGTTGCCACAGGCCACCGCTAGTGTGAGACAGAGAAATAAAGGAGAAGGAGTGAAAATCAGCTGACAGTAAAATAGTCAAATTATTTCCTCTTGTCCTTAGCGCTGCGTCGCTGTGTTGTGCTTTTGTTTGTGTTTGAACAGGGTGAGCAGAGTGCATGAATTTGTTAATGCACACAGCCTTAGGACAGCACCTGTCCTGCTAACAATCCTCAACATATTGCAGGAAGGCAGCAACCATATGGCTAGAAATTCCTTCATATCCACTGCTCTTCATCCAGAGCCACATTCAGTGTTCTGTCTTAGCAGCAGCTGCCCTCTTCTTGACAAGCAAATCTAATAAACAAGCCCGAGAAAATAGAAAAAAATGTCCCTCTGTGTTTTTGTACAAGGCTGTCATTTCTTTTTTTAATCCTTCGTCCATATGATGTAGGAACCCAGGACAGCAAATGACCACTATGATCTAGTCTGTCATCGCTGAAAGGGAAAAGAAATTTCTGCTTTCATGGGTTTCAGATGATCATTATGCCTCTTTTAAAGGTGTGTGTTTACTGTTGATGACCTAATTTCAAAAGCATATTGCAAACAAACACAATGCCCTTGTCCTTTTTATTTTGTGTACCGTGCAGTAGCCCCTCAAGGGCACACACATGTGGACACGTGCATGCATGCGATTTGAAGCCCCTGCATTATTGGATTGAAATGGGAGCCCACCACCACCCATTTCCTTGGAGTATTGATTAAATCAACTGTGTATCATGCTGAGACCCGCATCATCTGATGTAACACACCACCAGCGGTGAAAAGCGAAGTGATCCATCACCATTTAGCCGGACAGACCCTTGTAGTCTAAACACGGAACCATTACACATGGTTTAACATGGACACTTTGACCTCTGGAGGGGGGTGACAAGGTCAATGACATCATTAGACAAGAGTCAATCTGAGCGCCAGAGCAAAACTAATTGCTATCAGACCTCAATCAAAACTAATGAGTGCTTAGATTTGTTTTCAAACTCATCTTATCCACTTCGAATATGCTGACAGAGTTTGCATGCCAATGCTGAGAGAAACTGGCATCCACCTCATTTTGATTTTTTACTATGGTGGCTCAGTAGATCCCTTTTATCCTAAGGCGCTGTTATTCCATTCAAAGGTAGCTAAGCTTACAAAATAGCTAGAGGCTAGTTTTCCCACACACCTACCAGAGACTTGAAAATCACTTTCAAAGCCTCAACTCTTAAGATACTTTGAAACCCGGGAGAAGAGCTTGAAAAAAGGTGATGGGAAACAGAAATTCTCTTGAGTCTAATAGAAATATTGTTGTATGTCCTGTAGTCTGGCTCAATGCCTTGATGCAGGTGGTGATGGTCTTATTGCACCAACCTGGGCTTGCTTTAAGTGACACATGCCACTGTAAACCCAGACAGAGACCACTCCGGAATGTCGACAGGGCCGGCATCGACCTTGCACCACAGGAGCAAGAAGTAACCTGATCCCATGACACAGGAGCTGCCTCAGTGTGCAGCTAACTGCCTTATCTCCCTCTGACGTGCTCCTTTATCCCCTCAACACTGTTTCAGGTATTTGGTGGAGACGTTTTCTCTTTGTCTGCCCTTTTCAAAGACCTGCTTCATGCTGGGAGCCCTCCACCCATAGTGCAGCAAACTCCTCGCCGCCCTCTCTGTTTTGCTTTGCCCCTGCTCCCTCGTTTTTTCCACTCTCAATTCCTTCTCCCACTACCCCAGCAGAGAAGGTACCATGCCACCTGTGTTGCGCCCCGAGTTGAATGTGTGTATTTGAGCGTGAGTTGGACATGGCAGTTCCTGTTCTATGATGCTCAGACAGAAGTCAACTAAGATCAGGTGTTTGTGCAACCATATTTGGAAGTTTTTACATCAATTAATATCAAATTATGTATTTATAACCAATCACTGTTAAGGTATTAATCATAAACCATGAATTGTCATGAAAGGTGAAGGAGAGTGACGATACTCAGCTTCAGGTATAGCGCACTAATACTTTTAATAGCAGAAATTACCAGGGCGCCACCTAGTTTTGTGAAAACAGGGAAAACTTGTGAATTTGACATTCATTAATAGTCTTAATCTCAGGGAGGTCATGTCTGTCAAGTTAACTTCACTCTTCCTGCCCTGTGTTTCCCACGTATGGTGTTTGTCGGCCTCGCACCTGATTGTTTCCAGCTGTTCCCCACTACCTAGTGTATTCATGTCCGCATCTCCCCTAGTCCTGTGCCAGTACGTCTTGTGTGCCCTTGTGTACGTCTTGTGTTGTGGTGCCAAGTTACCAGCCCTTCTTCATGTCTGCCTTCGATCTATGTCAGGTTCCCCCGTCAGTATGTGTCTGTTGTTTGAGCTGTCTTTTCTTTTGTCACTTTGTTTGTCCCCCATGTGTAGTCCATCAGTGTAGTCAGTCTTTAGTGTTTAGTGTTCACCTTAATTGTTTGATCCTCACAGTTGTGAGGGCTTTTTGTTAGATTGTTTAATCCCTTTAGTTCCTCACCTTTTTGTGAGCGCTTTCTTTAGCTTTAGTCTTGGTTGTTAATAGTTTTCCTCCATAGATAAGAACCAGTTAGTGTCGGGATTTTTTGTGTTGTAGCTTTCATAACCTAGTGCCTGAGATTTTGTGTTCTATTAGATAATTTTTGTAGCCTTCGTTAGAAGTGTTTTCTGTTCACTTATCAAGTAGTCAGGTTAGAGTGTAAATCCCTCCCTGTACTGTTGTTTTTATTTCTGTTAATAAATCCTTGTTTGATACTTTTTTCGAGTCATGCGTTTGGGTTCTGTTTCCTTGTCGTGCTACCTAGTTCTAATAGAACGTGCTGGCCATGATGAACTCAGCCAACTCCAGTCACCTCAGGGAGTTAGTAGTCTCCCATTGTGACAGGCTGACGCAGCAGGAGGAGCTGCAGCCTTAGGTTGTGATATTGCCAGCCTGTCATCTCATCAGGAGGATTTCAGACAGTTCATGACTGCGCAGGTTGATGCGCTAGCCTGCAACATGTGAAACTTACTCCATTACCTCCATACTCAATGGAGCCGGACACCATCTTAGCAACTGCCCAGCCAAAGTACCCAGCCCACCAATGGTGAGCAGGGGGCCGACCAGCCAGACTGTTTCTGCCGAAGTTTCCTCACGCCAAATGAGTCAGGTAACATGCTTTGTGGGGAACAATGTGGTGCATCAAAATGTGCTCATTGACTCCGGGGCAGATAGGAGATGGACTGGGGGGGTGGTTCGGGTTTTGGGTCTGAGACTGAGACTTTGCTACAACCCCTAAAGGCTAATACGCTAAACGGGAATAAGCTGTTTAAAATAACTGATGTCACGGACCCTGTAATGCTCATGATCGATGACCACAGAGAGGAATTTAATTTTCATGTGGTTGACTCTGACAAGCATGCTATTGTGTTGGGCTATCCGTGGCTATGTAAACATAATGCTTCTATTGATTGGAAGTCAGGGTTTGTGAGGGGGTTGGTCCAGGGAATCTTTAAAACAGTGTATGAGCAGGGAAAACAGTTTACGGTGGGCCTAGTAGGGGCGGAGACTGGTTCAGTGTCTTCTGCACCCAAAACCATGCCCCCAGATGACACTGTTGATTTGTCCACAGTTCCCTCATCTTACCATGACCTGGGCCAAGCCTTCAGTAAGGCAGTAAGATGAGAGGGGGCACCTTTGCCTAAAAGAAGGCTCTACTCCATCTCTGCCCCTGAAAGGGAAGCAATGGACACCTACATTCAGACCTCCCTCCACGCTGGCATCATCAGGCCGTCCTCCTCTCCACTAGGGGCAGGCTTTTCTTCGTGGGTAATAAAGACGGGTCTCTATGCCCCACTGAATGACATTACCATTAAAAATAGTTATTTCTCACCCTCATGTCAGCTGCATTTGAGCAGCTCCAGGGAGCCAAGATTTTCACCAAGTTGGACTTACACAATGCCTACCATCTTGTGCGCATAAGAGAGGGGGATGAATGGAAGACGGGGTTTAATACTCCATCTGGACATTATGAGTACCTGGTGACGCCTTTTGGTCTCTCTAATGCCCCCAGGGCATTAGAGAGACCAAAAGGCGTCACCAGGTACTCAGAATCTGGTAAATGATGTTTTAAGAGAATACCCAGGCCGTTTTGTCTATGTATACATCAATGACATTCTGATTGATTGAAACCGATGTGCATCATGTGCGTCAGGCGCTAAGTAAACTCTTGAGTTGTCTGTGAGTTCCATGCCGAATCAGTATCATGCCTGGGCTTCATCATAGCCCCTGGAGCGACACAAATGGATCTGGCTAAAGTAAAGGCAGTGGCAGAGTGCCCTGTTCCGAATAACCGGAAGAAGGTTCAGCAATTCCTAGGATTTGCTAACTTCTACCGTCGGTTTATTCGGAACTATAGCACCATAGCTGCCCCTCTGCACACATTAACCTCTCCTTAGTCTACTTTTCAGTGGAGCCCAGCAGCTGATGCAGCTCTTCAGGAGCTGGAGGCTCAATTCACGACAGCACCCATCCTCATCGTTCCGGAGCCGACCAGGCATTTTGTGGTGGAGGTGGACGTATCAGGAATGTAGGAATAGGGGCGGTGCTGTCCCAGAGATCAGCGGCAGATGGCAAGATGCATCCCTGTGCTTTCCTGTCTAAAAAGTTATCACAGGCTGAAAGAAACTACAACGTTGGTAACAGAGAGCTGCTGGCGGTCAAGGTGGTGCTGGAGGAGTGGCGTCACTGGCTGGAAGGGGCCCAGCAGTCATTTTTGGTTTGTATGGACCATAAGAATCTTGAGTACATTCAACAGGCTAAGAGACTGAATTCACGCCAGGCCAGATGGTCGTTGTTTTTTAACCATCTTACAGGCCTGGGAGTCAGAACATCAATGCTCTTTCACGGTTGTATGATCCTGAGCCTGCTGCCAAGGAACCTGAACCCATCCTGCCACGCAACTGTGTGGTAGGAGCAGTATCTTGGCAAATAGTAAATGAGGTGAGCCAATAGCCAATAGGAAGAACCTGCCACCAGAGGGCTGTCCTACCAACCAGCTGTTTGTGCCAGAGGGGATGTGGTCTCAGGTAGTACATTGGGCTCATACATCTCGCCTCACTTGCCATCCTGGTGTTAAAAGGACATTGTTTTTCATCAGCAGTTTTGACATGGAGAAAGTCATCAGGGAGTATGTGGAGGCTTGCCCAGTGTGTGCCTGAAGCAAGTCAGCAGCGCAGGTGCAGGCAGGTCTCCTCCAGTCTCTTCCTATCCCCAGCCGGCCGTGGGCTGCCATTGTCTTGGATTTTGTCACAGGACTGCCCAGCTCCAACGGAAACACCACCGTCCTCACGGTGGTTGACAGGTTTTCTAAGATGACACATTTCATTGCCATGCCTAAATTGCCATCTGCCAAAGAGACAGCTGAAGTCATGTTCAGTCGTATTTTTAGTATCCATGGTTTTCCCACTGACATAGTTTCAGATCAAGGACCCCAATTCGTGTCAAGATTCTGGAGGGATCTGTGCAGGCTCATCGGTTCCACTGTGAGCCTTTCATCTGGTTATCACCCTCAGTCTAATGGGCAGATGGAGCACCTTAATCAAGTGCTGGGGACCTGCCTGCACTGCCTCATCACCGAGAATCCCTCCTCCTGGAGCAAGCTTCTTCCCTGGGTGGAGTACGCATACAACTGCCTTCCCTCGGCGGCCATCAAGATCTCCCCTTTCCACTACATCTATGGGTACCAGCCTCCGGAAATTCCAGACATGGAGAAGGAGGTTTCAGTCCCGTCAGCTTATGCCCTGGTTCGGCGATCTTATCGGGTGTGGTAGGCAACTCGCCGGGTACTGCAGCGTAGTGTGGTGCACAAGAAGACGGCAGTGGACCACCGGAGACAACCAGCGCCAGCCCACCAAAACGGCCAGAGAGAGTGGCTGTCCACCCGAGACCTTCCCCTGCGTGAGACATCCAAGAAGCTGGCACCATGTTTCATCGGTCCGTACCCCATCAGCAAGTTTGTGAACCCGGCATCTGTTCGCCTGTGTCTTCCCCACTCCCTCAAGATGCATCCCACGTTCCATGTCAGAAAACTCTAGAAAACAACGAGCCTCTCATTTATTAACCCAGTGAGAGGAGGCTGACTGGAGAGCAGTGCAGCAGTCGGACACACCTGCTGAATAGAGAATCCTTTAGTGTGAACACCTTAAAAGTCCGACGGGGGAGAAGAGAGTCACGTAGTGTAAACAGCACGGAGAGTCAACAACTCTGACAGTCGTGTAGTGTGAAAAAAGACATTAAACAAGTGTGGTTATGAAGGGCAATAGGGCTCTATGTTCTTTCGAAGAAGGATCATACAGATCTGTTGGCTCAGGTTGGTTTCCAATGCATCCATCCTCCTCCAGCTGGTCCGTTTCCTGTTTGGCGTGCGCAAGACAGAAATTTTGTTGTGTACGCGACAAGCAGATGTGACGCCTTTTGCCGCACGCGATGGGTTTCCATGTCATTTTGACGTCACAATTACGCACACGCTGGCAGACACGGCAAGTATACAGCCGGCCTAATGATCTCACCTTAGAAAGCAATTGCTCCCCGCTACCTCCACAGATGCTCTTTCCCTAAGGTAATCTATGGAATTTGTTTTTTTCTCCTATATGAATACAATCAACACAATACCTGGGCTGCTCTCTGGGAGCCTTCAGACTAATCGGCTTTGACAAGTGGAACAAAACAATTTAATACAGGGCTGATTTCACATTTGAGCAGCTTGTCAGATACATAAGCGTTTCATAATCTGTTCACTGAGCAGAGACAGGGTATGTGGTTTGCCCAGAGAGACCGAAAAGCTGCTCCGAATATTCTGGAGAAGGCTAGAAATGGGGCAGTACATGCAAAGACTCATTAGGATACACATGTGTGCAAAACTTAGCCCACAGTCACCCTGTTTCCATTGCACGCACACACTTGTGCCTGCATGCAAACACACACACACACACACACACACACACACACACACACATTTAGTGTCCTGTGGTCACTAGAGATATGAGGCAGTGGCGTGTCTGACTTAATGTCTTTTAACAGTTTGGCTCCAGGACCAGAGCTAAGCGAAAGCCAAAACTGGGCCTGATCATCTGTGACGGCAAGAAAAACCTGAGGCAAAGTGTATGAGTGTGCAAGTGTGTGTCCCTTGTATGTCTCTCTTCCCTTATTTTTCTCTTTCAGTCTAGCTACATAAAGTGTGCAAATGTGAGCTGGGAGATGCTTTGCTGGTAAAAAGTTTCAAAAACACCAGTAAACTGAATTACCCTGGACAAAGCCACTGACAGACACATTAAAGTTACAATAGAATATTTACAGCACAAAGAGCTTTTTCACTTTGCCGACTAATATGTACGGCATCAATATCTGGGAGAACACTCACAGACAGCACGGTGCATTGCGGTAGAAATAAGCATTGTCATAGACTTTCATTCGAGCATGCACACCACATGCACGCTGCTAAGTGGCGCTGACTTGAAGGCAAACATGGAGGGAGTAGTACATCTAGCAGAGCAGGGGAAATAACTGCTGCTCTGCCTGAATAAGTTCCTCTCCACTGAGGACAATAGATTGTTGTGTCCCCCTGCAGAGGTCTACCTCTCAGGTGTCCGACAGGATCCCAATTCACCTTATCATTTCACATCAGACACACTAACAGGTGTACCTTTATGTGTTTGTGGGTTTTAGTGGCATAATTACCTGTGGCTCTATGAGTGGGAGGAAGCCGGAGTACCCGGAAAGAGCCCACGCACATACGGGGAGAACATGCATGCACAATTTGGTGCCGCCAGAGTCGATCAGAGGACACTCTTTTTCAGAAAATTTCAGGTGCCTGAAATGAAGGGTAAGCAGAAAAACTCTTGACAAGCTCAAATTTCTGCACATTGAAGACGCTAAAACTAAATTGACTGATTAATGATATCCTCTGGTCTCCAAAATTATAGTAAATCTATGCTAATAAATATTTTTTTCCTTTATTTTATCCACCTGAATGGTCATATGTAAAGTCAGGGGTGACTGGTATATACAGTCATGGAAAAAATTATTAGACCACCCTTGTTTTCTTCAATTTCTTGTTAATTTTAATGCCTGGCTCAACTAAAGGTACATTTGTTTGGACAATTATAATGATAACAACAAAAATAGCTCATGAGAGTTTAATTTAAGAACTAAGGATTATTCATTTTCCATGGTTTTCTTGATAATAACCAAAATTACTTAAATTCTTACATCAATAGCTATGGCATTGTACCGCCAAAAACACTACTTTTAAGCATTCCATGTTTTCTTTTCTGTTTGCTTTAAACACATGATACACACAAGAGTTAATACTTGATTGCATAACCATTGTTTTTGATGACTGCAGCCATGCGTCTTGGCATGCTCTCCACCAGCTTCTGACATTGTTCTGCTGTCACAGCAGCCCATTCCTGTTGGACAAATTCAAACAAATTTTCTTTGTTTTTGGGCTTGTGGTTCTCCATTTTGAGTTTGATGATTTTCCACAGGTTTTCAATTGGATTAAGATCTGGTGATTGAGCAGGCCAAGGCATGGTGCGAATGTTGTGGTTCTCCATCCAGGCTTTAACTGACCTTGCCGTTTGGCAAGGGGCATTGTCTTGTTGGAAAATCCAGTCATTCGAGGCAGGAAAGAGTTTTCCAGCTGATGGAAGAAGACTGTTTTCAAGGGTAGTCCTGTACTTGACCTGGTTCATTTGGCCTTCACACAATTGCATTTGCCCTGTTCCACTCAGACTGAAACAACCCCAGATCATGACTGATCCACCCCCATGTTTTACTGTAGGGGCAAGACAGTCTGGGTTGTAAGCTTCTCCAGGCTTCCTCCTAACCAGTAAGTTGGCTGGAGTGGGCATCAATTCAAAATTGGATTCATCACTGAAGAGAACCTTAGCCCAATCATCAACAGTCCAATCCTTGTGGTCTCGAGCAAAGAGTAACCGGGCCTTCCTCTGCCTTTCATTGATGAAGGGCTTCTTGCGTGCTCTGTGTGACTTCAAACCAGCTTCAACAAGTCGGTTTCGAACTGTCCTTGCCGAGCAAGTCACATTTCTCGACAGTGCCCACTCATTTTTAAGGTCCCTGGAGGTCTGACGACGATTCCTGACACAGGAACGGATGAGTGCACGGTCATCTCGTGGGGTAGAAAGACGTTTCCTGCCACGGCCAGGTAGCAATTTGGTAGTGCCATGTTCAGCTTGTTTTTTTTGTTGGAATGAACGGCTGTCTTGGAGATCTTCAGTTTTTTCGCGACCTGTCTCTCACTCATGCCAATTTCCAGCAGTGCCAAGATGGCTGCCTTTGTTGCTTCACATAATTCTTTTGTTTTAGGCATTATGTGAGAGCTGACAACTTCTGAGTTGTGCTACGGCTTGAATGTAAGCAGGAAACCACTCTAGGCCTTTGCATGTGCAGTGCTGCTTGTGACATGAAATGGCCTCTTATATACCCTGGGAATCAATTAAGCTTAAGAATGTCAAATAGGACATAAAGTATTATGTGACCAGCTGCATTTTTTGTTGTGTTCATTGTATTATACGTTTAGTGGTACCAGATATTAGAATGAACAAGAAATTGAAGAAAACAAGGGTGGTCTAATAATTTTTTCCATGACTGTATATGGGCTAAAAGGGCTAAGCTCTCCCTACCTTTTACAGTAGAAATAATAATTAAAAAAAACATTATTAAAAACCTCAGAACATATTGTTTTAAATTTTGGTTGAACCTAAAGCAGCTCTGTGAGTGTGTCCATGCATGTTTGAAAATTATTTTAGAAACAAAGTTTATAGACCAAAAGGCCTCAGGTTCTTGCCCTTCAGTACACCTCAGAACAAAAAATATGTATCAAATGACACAAACATCAGTTTGCCAACATTTCCTCCCTGACCACTAACTGTTGGTCCATACCCCATGTTCATAGCCAGTTACAGTACACCATGCTTGCAGACATGACAGAATCCTTTCTTCCTCTGTCTCTGTTTCACAGGCCAGAGCTACTGAAATAGCCAACATATGTTTGAAAAATGTGCGCTATATGGAGGTAAAACAGCCATGCAGTACACAGCTCTGTGCTAAGTACAGACCACCATGTACTTCACCTGATTATGAAACTCTGTCTCTCTGTTGTTGCTCTATGCTGTTTTTTAAATATTTCATAGCATTCATAATTCACCAGCTCTGGAAAATGAAGAGCACTTACAACAGTTGTAATTTGAGAGAATAATGAAGTTGATAGTGTGCTGTGCTGTGACAGTGATGTATTTAATACAGCACTGATTAGAAGCTCTACCTTCTGATGGTCCAATATACCCTATGCCAATGAGTTAAACAAGGAATGACCATAATCTCTTACACTTGCTCAGGACTTGTTGAAAAGACAGTATCACACAAACATCCATCAACTTGTTTAGACTTGACAGCACCGGCTGAAAAATAGTAATAATATTAGTCATAATAATAGCAATACAGTATCTTACTTATCTTAATATCTTACTAAGAGAAACTAAGATCAGTTGTGTTATGCTAATAATTCACAGAAAATGGTGCTTGATAAGATTATTCATCCATCCATCCATCCATTTTCTACCACTTATCTTCACATAGGGTCGCGGGGGCGAAAGGCAGGGTACACCCTTGAGAAGTCACCAGTTCATTGCAGGGCACATAGAGACAGACAACCACTCACACTCACATTCACACCTATGGACAATTTAAATTTGCCAATTAACCTAATCCCCATGCATGTTTTTGGATGGTGGGAGGAAGCCGGAGTACCTGGAGAGAACCCACGCAGATATGGGGAGAACATGCATGCACAATTTGGTGCCGCCAGAGTCAAAATTATAGTAAATCTATGCTAATAAATATTTTTTTCCTTTATTTTATGCACCTGAATGCTCATATATAAAGTCAGGGGCGGCTGGTATATATGGGCTAAAAGGGCTAAGCCCTCCCTACGTTTTACAGTAAAAATAATAATAATAAAAAAAACATTATTAAAAACCAACCTCAGAACATATTTTTTTAAATTTTGGTTGAACCTAAAGCAGCATCAGCAAACAAAATTAACAGAAAAAAACCCAGAATATATGACATATGTTGTTTTTTTCCTGTGAATGAGCTAAATGTAGTCAGCCCAAGCACAGCAGCAAACTTCCATTTACTTGCGATTGACAGGTGTCTTGACACACCCCCTTCATATGCTGCCCATTTGGGCTGATTTAATTCAGCCCAAAGGTTGACCTTTGGCCAATCACAGCGCGGTAGCAACAGTACAGTGACCTTTGACCTATCACAATGCAGTGGCAACAGTACAGTGACCTTTGACCTATCCCAGCGCGGTAGCAACAGTACAGTGACCTTTGACCTATCACAGCACAGTTCTCATTCGTAGTAGAACTTGGAAAGCATGAAGTGAGCAACTGAAGTATGGTGGGGTTAGCATGAACATGAAGTATTTCTGCTTCTGCTTCTGATTCTATAACAAAGCATACACTGTTGTTGCTGCAACTTGATGTGATGCTACTGTTGCTGCTGTGTGAAGCATTGATAAATGTAATGAATTCATTAGCCCACCCACCCAAAATCACAACCAGCCGTCACTGTGTAAAGTATAAAACATCTCAAAAACGTCTCCCATGAGAAAATAGTGCCCTCGTTTAGTTCAATTTGGCCAAATAAAAGATGTAAGATTCATCATAGGAATGAATAACCACTGTCTCGATTGGTTGTCTTCTCAACTTTAAAAAGAACATTGCTATTCCGTACGATGCCACTATAGGTGATGCCAGGGATTTTAATGTCACCTGACACTGTGTAAAACGATGCCACTATAGATGTTGCCAGGGATTTTACTGTCACCTGATGCTGTGTAAGACAATGCCACTATAGATGTAGACTCCAGTTGAGCGGTCAAGTAAAATAATACTATAAAAGAAAAAACTCTATCAGTGTACGGGATAAGTTTATTTTTCATGCAAATGTGAGGTGGTTTTCCACTTGATTGATATTTTCACTGTGTGTGTGTCAGTGTATAGGACAGTACAGACTGTTCGTGAATTTCTGCATTAACACAGATCTTAAATAGTTGTGTGATTGGAATTGGAATAGCATAAATGGTAAGGGTGTTACAGAAATTTGAGAATTAAAGCAAGTGAATGGGGATGGGCGGGCCCTCGTGTCGCTGGCCCCTTGGGCCTGTCCTGGCCTCCTGGGGGGTGGTGGTTTCTATCTCCTCCCGGTCGTTGGATCTGCATGGTTCTCGGTGGCCTGGGTGGCTCTCTGGGTTTGGCATCGCTGGTGCTCCCACTTCCCTGGGCTGTTGTGGACACCTGGCCGATCTGGCCATGAGGGGTCGTGGTAGATGCTCTGGGCTTCGGTGTTCTTCACACATGCATGTTTTATCCAGATCTTACCAGCTCCTCCCGAGTCACATTAAGTACTGATGTGAACTGCTAGTATGTGCCAAATCATTCGTCTGACTTCTCATTAAGCTCATATCTTCTGTATATTCATATCTGTAAGATTAGATTCTAGGGAGTGCCGGTGATGGTCACATACACGCACCAAAAATTAGTAGCTTTTGCTGCAAGACTAAAACATGCATAATCTCATAAAAGGTTGACACTTTTTTGTGGTGTTGAACAATGAGAACAATGCAGACAAAGTGAAAAAAAAAGATGCTATTATAACACATTGTGCGCTGACTCAAGACCCTACAGACAGAACACTGACAGAGGTTCAGACTGACCTAGGAACCTCACCTACTGACAATGACTACAACACTGGAGATGTGACCTTACCAGAGACTGGACAGACCTCAACTGATGAAACCTTCCAAAAAGACTCCACTATGGAGACTAGAGTTTGACTTATAGCAGAACTCCCCCACTGACATAGATGTAATAGAAGTTCCCAGAGGTGTGCCTGATGAATACAAGTTAGTAAACCAAGTTTTAGGAGGATTTGAGTCGTCCCTTTTCTGGTGGGTAACTGCTAACAAGAATGTAGATAGAATGAATTAGGCCCACTTAAATGTTTAGGCTTAATAGTATGACTAAAGACGCCATGAACAACTAGCTGCTGCTTCCCTCAGGGCTTATCATTCCTAATAACACTGCTCTGGATTGCTCTATAACACAAGCCTTTTCTGGCCTCAAAGTCATATCAGAAGAGTAAGCAGAACATTCAGGAATAATCAATTCACTGATTGGCTAGACAGAGTTTCTGGCAAAAGGAAAACATTAATTACCTCTGTTTATCTTTCACTAGTTGTAGCAGTGACTGTGTTGACCTTATGCGGTTGTTGCTGCAGAACCTTTAGGAACTCCATAACTGACTTTGGAGTGCATGGAGGACTCATCATAAACATGTACAAACTGGGATCGGTCTGATAAACAGGATTTGAACCAGTTTAATGCAGTACCTCTGATGCCAATTAAATGTTCTAATCTCTGCAACAGGATATGGCGGTCAATAGTGTTGAAAACAGCGCTAAGATCTAACAAGACAAGTACAGAGACAAGTCCGCTGTCTGTCGTTAGTAATTTTCACGAGAGCTGTCTCTGTGCTATGATATTTTCTAAATCCTGACTGAAAGCCCTCAAATAGATTATTGTTCTGGAAGTCACACAGCTGACTGCACACTGCTTTCTCAAGGATCTTAGAGAGAAAGGGAAGGTTGGATATTAGTCTATAATTGGCTAAAACCTCTGGATCAAGAGTGGGCTTCTTTAGAGGAGGTTTGATTACAGCTACTTTAAATGGCTGAGGTACATAGCCTGACAGCAAAGACAAGTTGATCATGGTTAAAAAGGAGGTGCTCTGTAACAGTAAAACTTCTTTAAGTAATGAAGTTGGGATGGGGTCTAAGAGACAGGTAGAAGGCTTAGATGAAGAAATCATCAAGTCAGTTTGAGGACGTATATGGGAGAAAAGCAGTCTAAATATACATCAGGTTCTTCAATGGATTATAAGATTCCAGAGTTTGAGGACAAAGCAGTTTCAGTTAAAGGCATATTGTGACTGATTTTCTCCCTAATAGTTCTAATCTTCTCATTAAAGAAGCTCATGAAGTCACTACTACTGAGAGTTATGGGAATAGATGGCTCAATAGAGCTATGGCTCTGGGGTTGTTTTTTATTTTCCTCTATTAATGATGAATAATAGGCTGGATTGTTTAATATAAGTTTAGGATTGATCAATAGACTAGAATCAAAAATGGCTGCAACCCCTCCTCCACGGCCGTTGTCTCTAGGAATATGAGTATTACTATGACTAGGAGGAGTGTATTCATTTAAGCTGACATAATCATCTTGACACATCAAGGTTTCAGTAAGACAAAATAGATCAATCTGGTTATCTGATACTAATTCATTAATTAGTAGAGCTTTGGATGATAGAGACCTGATATTTAAAAGTCCACATTTAACTCTCCAGTTCTGATGAACTGTTTCAGAGGTGGTGTTATTTTTTATTAAATTATTGTGTTAAACTCCCCTTTTGTTTACTATGAATTTAATTGATTTCAGTGGTCGTCGGGCAGACACTGTTTCTATGGGGCTCTGGGTGGGTGACTGCTCTAATGGAAACACAGAGAAGTGTTAAACTACAACTCTGTTTCCTGGTCTCAACCCTGGGTTGTCACGGGTTAGGTCAACTAATAAACTTGGCCGTGTTTCTAGAAATGAGATCTGCTCCTTCCAAAGTAGGATGGATACAGTCTGTCCTCATCAGACCAGGTTTTGCCCAGAAGCTGCTCCAATTATCAATGAAGCCCACATCATTAACTGGACACCACCTCGACAGCCAGTGGTGGAAGGATGATATGCGACTAATAAACATGTCATCAGAAGCCAAGCTAGAGAGGGGACCAGAGAAAACTATGTAGTCCTACATTGTTTTAGTGTAAGCACACACCGATTCCACATTAATTTTTGTGACCTCCGATTGGCGTAATTGGGTGTCATTACTACCGACGTGAATAAAAATAGCCCCATATTTATTTATTTACTTAGCCAGCAGTTTCAAATAGGATTCAACGTCGCCCGCTCTGGCCCCTGGAATGCATTCAACTGAGGTTGCCGGTGTCGCTAATTTCACGTTTCGGAGAATAGAGCTCCCAATAACCAGGGTTGGTTTCTCAGTGGGTGTGTCGCTGGGAAAACTTGTTAGAAATGTGAAGGGGTCGGTGGTGAGCCTTCAGACAGTTACCCACTCTCCCAGCTGCTCGGGAGTTGCCGGGGGACGGCTAGCAGGAGCTACGCTTGGTTGGCCCGCACCGGCTAGGGGCTGGCTATCTACAGAGGCATAGGAAGGACTTTGGATGGTGTGGAGCCGTGCTTCTAATTTGCTAAGCCTCGCCTCCAAAACCGCAAACATACTACACTTATTACATGTACCATTATCATTAAAAGAGGCAGAGGAATAACTTAGCACACACACTGAGCAGGAGAGAGCAGGAGAAGGAAGAGGAGAAGCCATGGCTATATGCTAAGATAGCTGCTAGGCTAAGTTATGGAAGCTAGTTGTTAGCAGAAAAGAGCCGCTAGAAAACACCAACAAGTGAGAGGAAATGTTATATTGAAGATATTTTTATGATATATATACTTTTTATGATATATTATACTGAATATATCTCTGACTGTGTGCCTTGTAGTTGTATTTCTCAACTGACTGTATGTTTCTCAACTGACTGTATGTTCTTAGTTCATGGTTAGTAATCACGATGAATAGCTGACTTAAGATTTGATAATGTGATGACAGGATATTCTTAGTCTGGCAGTTAAGTCTGTCACAATAGATACATGCCTGACTCACAACACACACACACACACACACACACACACACACACAGAGTATCACAACTTTAAGATAATACATGAGCAGTGGTTGACCTGCTCATATTGATGTTAACTGGCCAATTACACTTGGTCACATGTCAGTCCAACATCTGTATGGGACAGGCCCAGTCCAAGAAGATAAATGTGAACTGAACTCAGGATTCGGAGCTCTCGATGGCTGAGATCCTGCCAGACCTCTGTCATTCAGAGCCCAGCGCTGCCATACTTTATCTATGACCTGAATAAATATCTGTGAACTGCTTTTTTTAAACAGCTTTCTCTGGTGTGTGTTCTTGGGGTTTCCAACTAAAGAATCGGGCTAACGATCCCAAAATCCTCTAGAGTTTCTTGAGATTGAGATTGTGACTGTTTATTGTTTATTCCCATAAATTCATTCCCACATAAATTAGTTTTGATGGTTTCCTCTCACTGCCTGAAGAATAATCTCAACCCCAATACTGTAGCAGTATTTTTTTTTAGATCTGTAATTTTTCTTTTGGTGAAGTATCATTTAACATTGTGCTTCGCAACAGTCTTCAGTTTGTTACAAAGTTAAAACTAGTCATATGAAGAAGTATTGTTAAACTGGGTGAGAACTAAGCAGAAGAAAGGAGATAATAATCAGCTAAAGCAGACCAGAAACTACAGGTGTATCTGAACAATCACATATGGGTTGTGGTGGCAGTGAAATTAGCATTTTTGTACCATGACATAGTTTAAAAAAGTGGTTATGCCTATCTTAATTAATGAATTGACTGATCTAATGCACCACCGTGACCTGAAACTGTATTTGTGACCTGTAGTCCTACATTAAGGGCATGCTGAGGCTGGTTAGCGTGCTAAAAGCTAATTTGCTTGTGTAATATCGTTCAGCAATAACTTATAAGTTCACTGAGGACCTACTATCTTCAGTATTGTGCATGAGAAGTGTTTTTACTGTCCTGAGACTGTTAACCTCTGATGTGACAGTAAAGCCTCTGTCTTACAGTGGACCAGTTAAACTCGGACCTTTGACTCACATATGAACTTAAGTGACATCCCATTCCTAATCCATAGGGTTCAATATGACGTTGGTCCACCCTTTGCAGCTATGACAGCCTCAACTCTTCTGGCTAGGTTTATTAGTGTGTTTATTGGAATTTTTGACCATTCTTGCAGAAACGTATTTGTGAGGTCACACACTGATGTTGGACGAGAAGGCCTGGCTCTCAGTCTCCGCTTTAATTCATCCCTGACAGGGATCCATAGCCAGGAACCCAAATGCACGACTCGCACACAGTTTGTACAGTTCTCACAAAGTTTTTATTCGATGAGGCCAGGCAAATGAGCACAATGTTCCAGTGGGGAGGTGGAGCACGGCCACGCGCCACCAGGCAGGTGGAGGCGCGCGTCCAGGGAAGCCCTACTCTCTCTACGCTCAACTATTAACGGGGAAGAAATCAAAAACCTCTCTCAAAGCTGAGAGGGAAAACCATTAACATTACCTACAAACCAAAAGAGGGAATGCTGACTTAGTTGGCTATGAAAATTACGCACTAAGCACAGTACTAGAAAAAGGAGGGAAACTACGAGGGGCACTAGGGGGAGGGAGACACAACTAAAGTAACTAGGAGAAGGGAAACTAAGGAAATAAACAGGGACACCTACAACTCTACACTAGAGGAGGGAATTATCACAAAACAGGGAATAATATAACAAAAGAAAAACACACAAGGATCTACTCAGAGGAGGATTCTTCTTGTGAACTAAGGGGAACTAACCAAGGGTAACAAACTAAAGGGGTACAACTAGGATCTACTCCGCAGAGGATTCGTCTAGTGTAATCAAAAGAACAGGCTATCAAAACTACAAATCAAAATTTCCTCAGGAGATACAAGGAAGCTGGAAGACATGCAAGGCAAACGAGGGAGCGATGAACACACGGACACAGGGAACATGACGATCACGCAACGAGACAGGGGAAGACTGGACTATTTATACACGAGGTGATGGGGAACAGGTGGAGACAATTAGGGCGGGGTCAGACAATCACAAAACGCGGGAAACAGGAGGAAGGGGAAGTGTGAATCTGAAACGAGGGGGAAAACACAGTTACTTCAAAATAAAACAGGAACTGACAAGACAACATGTATGCATGAGACAAAAATAGATAACTTAACCAAAACAGACGGACAGATCCTGACAATCCCAAAGGTGTTCTACCGGGTTGAGGTCAGGACTCTGTGCAGGCCAGTCAAGTTCATCCACACCAGACTCTGTCATACATGTCTTTATGGACCTTGCTTTATGAACTGGTGCACAGTCATGCTGGAAGAGGAAGGGCCGGCTCCAAACTGTTCCCACAAAGTTGGGAGCATGGAATTGTCCAAAATGTCTTGGTATGCTGAAGCATTCAGAGTTCCTTTCACTGGAACTAAGGGGCCAAGCCCAGCTCCTGAAAAACAACCCCACACCATAATCCCCTCTCCACCAAACTTTACACTTAGATAGATAGATTGATAGATAGCTAGATAGATAGATAGATAGAAACTTTTTTCATCTCATAGAGAAATTCACAGTTCCACCACCTTGAAAGATGAAAACACACAGGGTTCAAGGAAATAAAAAATAAAATAGGATAAAATAGAATATCAATAAAATACCTAGCACCAAAATATATACATTTTTTTTAAAAAAAAATTTTCATACATTGTGGAGTCCAGTTTGTAGATGTGAGTGAGAAAGTGCATGTGTGTCCAGGTGTGGTGTGACTGTGTGGTGAATCCAGGGTCCAGGCTCAGTGTTTGTGTTGTCGCTCCCCCAGAGAGGTGTTATAGAGGCAAACGGTGTGAGGGAGGAACGATCTTCTGAGTCTGTCTGTGGAGCAGGACAGTGACAGCAGTCTGTCACTGAAGCTGCTCCTCTGTCTGGAGATGGTACTGTGAAGGGGATGGACAGGATTGTCGGTGATGGACAGAAGCTTGTTCAGTGTCCATCGCTCTTCCCACTGATGTTAGACTGTCCAGCTCTGTGCCAACGACAGAGCCTGCCTTCCTCCCCAGTTTGTCCAGACGTGCTGTGTCCATCTTCTTCAGGATTTGTGTGCAGCACAAAACTGCATACAGGAGGGCACTCGATATCACAGACTGGTAGAAGATCTGTAGCAGCTTGTTGCAGATGTTGAAGGACGCCAGCCTTCTGAGGAAGTACAGACAGCTCTGTCCTTTCCTGCACAGAGCATCTGTGTTGGCAGTCCAGTCCAGTTTGTCGTCCAGCAGTACTCCCAGGTATTTATAGGTGGATACCACCTCCACACAGTCCCCTTTGATAAAAACTGGCACTGGCTGAGGCCTGGGTCTCCTGAAATCCACCACCATCTTCCTGGTCTTGGTGGTGTTGAGAAGCAGGTGGTTGGAGTCACACCATGTGACAAAGTCCTGGATCAGCCCTCTGTACTCCCCCTCCTGTCCACTCCTGATACATCCCACGATGGCTGTGTCGTCCGCAAACTTCTGTACATGGCCGAGCTCTGTGTTGTACTGGAAGTCAGACGTGTACAGGGCGAACAGGACCGGACAGAGCACAGTTCCCTGCGGTGCTCGTGTGCTGCTGACCACAGTGTTGGACCTGCAACCCCCTAGTCGCACATACTGAGGTCTGCTGTTCAGGTAGTTAGTTATCCACGTCACTAGGTGTGATTCCACTCCCATCTCTGTCATTTTGTCCCTGAGGAGCAGAGGCTGGATGGTGTTAAAGGTGATATTGACAACCTAAGCTTAAGTTTGTCCCTTCTGAGTTCCGGTTGTGCCACCCTGTGTTCTTGTGCTTACCTCACTGTGTGCTCTCTGTCCTGACGTTGAAGCTGAACAGATGCCTGCATGTGAAATCCTTTCCTGGTCTCATGCTCATTATTATTAGTTGTAATACCATAATATAAGGAGTATACAACAAAACTGGCGACGAGGTGACGAGCCGTCACGTTGTGTTTGTTATTTTCGGTAAAAAGTCTGAGTTTAAGGAGTTTTTTTCGTGGGTGCACAGCGCGAGGTTGCGGCTAGCCTGACGACGCTAAGCTAGCTCCTGCGGTGTGTGGACAAGACGGCGCTGGACGACACAGCCGCCGCTGCTGCAGGGGAGGAAAAAATCTCCGCGGTTGAAAGACAAGGAGAGCAACCCGGGAAGGATTATGTCGGGACCTTAAACTGAAAAAGTGGCTAAGTGAAAATAAGCAAAATAAATAAAGGAAAAAAGATAAATACTGAGGCAAAATGGCTGGACTGGTTGGAAATATAGGACCATTTGAAGAAAGCAAGGAACAATGGTGCTCATACACTGAAAGATTTGAGTACTTTGTACTTGCTAAGAAGATAAATGATGACATCATTGTGCCAACCTTCTTAAGTGTAATAGGAGGAAAAGCATTCAACCTACTGCGCAGCCTTGTGCAACCTAGCAAGACTGGAGACAAGTCCTATGATGAAATAGTGACAATATTAGGAGATCACTACTCTCCCAAGCCACTGATCATTGCAGAGAGATTCCGATTCCATAAAAGAAACCAGGAAGACGGTGAATCTGTCTTACAGTTTGAAAACAGTTATCTGAATTGTGAATTTGGACTTTCACTCAATGACACCATACGAGACAGACTGATGTGTGGTCTCCGCAGCGAGGCTATTCAGAAACGACTACTGACTGAGGCTAACCTGAGATTGGGAAAGGCCATAGAGATAAGTACATCCATGGAGATGGCTGCCCGACAAGCCCAGCAGTTAAGTGCATCAACCCAAGTGCATAAGCTGGACATTAACCCCAAGAACAATGCAGCAGCTGACAAGTCATGCTACCGCTGTGGAAAAACAGGGCACTTGGCATCAGAGTGCTGGTGCAAGGACTTAGACTGCAGAAACTGTGGAAAGAAAGGCCACATCGAAAGTGCCTGCAAAAATAAAAGGGCCCAGTCAAAGAAACACACTGAGAAAAAGAAAAGTGGGTTCCACAAAACCAAGAAGAAACATGTGAATAAGTTAGTGCATGAACAGAGAGAGTGACTGTGACTCTGATGATGAAGATGCAGTGCATATTTTATCAGTTAAGGAGAATGATGAAGGGTACTGGGTTACACCACTGTTGGAGAACAGTGCAGTGCGGATGCAAGTGGACACTGGTACACGTGTATCTATGGTATCAGAAGCTGTTTACAGGGAGAAGCTGCATCATCTCCCTCTGAAAGAGACCAGGCTGAGGTTAAAGACCTACAGTGGTGAGCCTGTTCCAGTGCTAGGAGCTATGGATGTAACAGTGGAACACAACCATCAGAAAAAGACTCTTCCACTGTACATCATTCCAGGAAACCGTCCAGCTCTGCTAGGCCGCAGGTGGCTGAGAGAGCTCAGGCTGAACTGGAAAGAGGTGTTCCTCATTGAAGATGGAAACATAAGCCCCCTACAGGAGATCTTAAAAAAGCACTCCAGAGTTTTTGATGGGGAACTTGGCAGCATGAAAGACATCGCACTGACACTGAAACCAGGAAGCATACCAAAGTGTCTTAAAGCTAGACCTGTCCCATATGCAATCAAACCCACAGTGGAGGCAGAGTTAGACAGACTAGTGAAGACTGGAGTACTGGAACCTGTAAGCACAAGTGAATGGGCTACGCCCATAGTTCCAGTGATGAAAAAGGAAGGGGCTCCAAGGATCTGTGGTGATTTTAAAGTCACTGTGAACCCAGTCTTGACATCTGAACAGTATCCACTGCCACTCATCGATGATCTCTTCTCAGGCTTGGCTGGAGGACAGAAGTTCAGTAAGATAGACTTGTGTCATGCTTGAGTCTGTGTCATCGACCCAGAGTCACAGGAACTGTTGACCATAATGACACACAAAGGTCTCTTCAGGTACCGAAGGCTCCCTTTTGGGATTACTTCTGCTCTAGCATTATTCCAAAGGGTGATGGACCAGATTCTAAGTGGGCTTCCAGGGGTCCAGTGCTACCTGGATGATCTGCTTATCACAGGTCCAGATGAGGAGTCGCACTTAAGGAACCTGGACGCAACACTACAGTGACTGGAGGAGTATGGTCTGAAGGTCCGGAAAGACAAGTGTGAGTTTTTCAGACCATCTGTGGAGCACCTGGGGCACATCATTGACAGCACTGGACTCCACAAGGCACCATCAAAGGTGAAGGCCATTGTAGAGGCTCCATCCCCAGAGAATGTCAGTCAGTTAAGATCATTCCTTGGCCTGCTGACATACTACGCAAAGTTCGTGCCTAACCTTGCCAACAAACCGAAACCACTCCATGAGGTCCTCAACAAAACCAAGCAATGGAAGTGGACAGACAAATGTGAGGCAGCTTTCAAAAAAGTAAAGACAGCCCTCTCTCAGTCTGAGGCTCTCACCCACTTTGACCCGACATTGCCACTACAGCTGGCATGTGATGCATCACCTTATGGTGTGGGTGCAGTGGTGTCACACATCATGCCATCAGGAGAACAGAGACCAATTGCTTTTGCATCGAGGACCCTGAGTAAGGCAGAAGGCAACTACGCACAGATTGAGCATGAAGCACTGTCTATTGTGGTTGGAGTGAAGAAATTCCATCAATTCTTTTATGGCAGGAAGTTCACGCTATTGACAGATCACCGCCCATTCACCTCTATCTTTGGTCCTCATACCGGCATCCCGTCTCTTGCAGCCAGTAGGATGCAGCGATGGGCTCTGTTATTGCTCGCTCACCAGTATGACATCAAGTACAGGAAGTCGGATGAGCACAGGAATGCTGACGGGCTCTCAAGGTTCCCACTGCCTGTCACACAGAATCAACACAAACTGAGATCTTCTACTTCAAAGAAGTGACTGTGGCCCCAGTAATCTCAGCTCATGTAAAGAAACACACATGCACAGAACCTGTCATGTCTGAGGTTATGGATGTTGTCACTTGGGGAAGGAAAGGAGAGATGTCACCAAGTTTGAAGCCTTACCTGGTAAGACAAAATGAACTGTCAGTCCAGTCTGTATGTCTGTTGTGGGGTTCACGTGTCATTATCCCACCACCATTAAGAGAGAAAGTGCTTGGCGAGCTCCATGCTGAACACTGTGGCATGGTGCGTATGAAGGAGATTGCACGCAGCTATTTCTGGTGGCCAGGCCTGGATGCCGCCATTGAGGAAAAAGCCAAGTCATGCTCTGCCTGCCAAAAACTGAGAAATCTTCCACAGCTGGCTCCATTACATCCGTGGGACTGGCCTGAGGAACCATGGCAGAGAGTCCACATAGACTTTGCTGGACCACTGGAGAACCACATGTTCTTAGTGGTAGTGGACGCTCATAGCAAATGGCCTGAAGTTGCTGTCATGAAGAGCACCTCCTCAGAGAAAACCATTGAAGAGCTAAGGTCCATCTTCAGCCGTTTTGGTCTGCCACAACAGCTTGTTAGTGATAACGGCCCACAACTAGTGTCTGAAGAGTTTAAGACAGTCATGGAGGAGAATGGTATTCAGCACATCAGGTCGGCGCCCTATCACCCAGCTACAAATGGACTTGCTGAGAGATTTGTACAGACCATGAAGCAAGCTCTAGCATTCTCTCAAAGTACACAGTCTCCCAACAGACGCCTCAGCGCTTTCCTGTTGTCATACAGGAACACACCTCACGCCACCACCAAAGTTTCCCCCGGTTCAGCCATGTTTAAAAGACAACTGCACACTTGACTTGACCTTCTGAGACCTCAAAAGACAAAAGAGGTTGTGCACCTTCAATGGAGAGCTCAAGTGGAGAGACGAGCTAGAGCAAAGTTTCGTAGCTTCACTGCTGGAGACTTTGTTCTCGCCCAGAACTACACCAAAGGCGTGAAGTGGATGCCTGCAACAGTTGTCGCAAAAACAAGCCTTGTGTCATACACAGTTGAAACCAGCAATCACATCATCTGGAGAAGGCACATTGATCAACTGCTCCATGCTGGTGGATCCTGTGATGACTCATCTCAGCCAACGTCCCTTGTCCCAGAGCTGGGGGCCCACCAGGACGACCCTCCACCACCTGACGAATGCCTGAAACAACCTTCAGGACTGGACACTGTTTTTGGCACACCTGCACCTGCTCTGGTGAAGGCAGCAGACATCACGTCTCCGAGACCAGAGCCCGTGCAGTCCTCTCTAAGAAACAATGTGACTGACATACCAACAGGTCGTGTTTACCCCAGGAGAAACAGACGGCCTCCTGATAGACTGACACTGTAGTCTATGGACTGACCAAATATATTTGGGGAAAGTAGTCCTTCAAGTTCAAGTTGGGGTTGGGGTTGTTTGCCTAATTCCCTAGTTCTATAAAAAGGATTTAAAGCATAAAAAAAAAGTGAGAGAAAGAGAGTTTATTCGCAGCAGAGACATTTAAGTGAAGACACTGCAACTGCAAGATGAATCCTTGTTTGTTTACTTATGTTAAGGGAACATCAAAAGTAAAGGGGGAGGGATATGTTATATATTGACAACCTAAGCTTAAGTTTGTCCCTTCTGAGTTCCGGTTGCGCCACCCTGTGTTGTTGTGCTTACCTCACTGTGTGCTCTCTGTCCTGACGTTGAAGCTGAATAGATGCCCGCATGTGAAATCCTTTCCTGCTCTCATTATTATTAGTTGTAATACCATAATACCATAAATAAGGAGTATACAACAAAAGGTGCTGGAGAAGTCCAAGAATCTAATCCTCACAGCACCACTCCAGGTGAGAGAGAGATCGGTGGAGTAGGAAGGTGATGGCATCATCATCCACTCCTACCTTCTCCTGGTAGGCAAACTGCAGAGCGTCTAGTGCGTGATGGGTCTGTGGCCTCAGATGATGAAGCAGCGAGCGTTACATGGTCTTCATCACATGTAATGTCAGGGGACCGGCCTGAAGTCGTTCAGCTCAGCAGGATGTGGTTTCTTTGGGACTGGGACGATGCAGGATGTCTTCCACAGTTGAGGAACCCTCCCCTGTTCCAGGCTCAGGTTGAATAGGCGCTGAAGGGGGTGTCCCAGCTCTTGCGCGCAGGCATTCAGTAGTCTTGGTGATACTCCATCTGGACCTGCAGCTTTGCTGGGGCGTAGCCTCCTCAGTTCTCCATAAACTTGAGCTGCTGTGATCGTTGGTGGTGTGATGGGAGGAGGGGAGGTGTCCTCTGCTGTGCTGGTGATGGCTTGTGGGAGTAGGTGGGTGGGGGCTGCTGCGTTCAGAGGTGTGAATGGGATGGGGTGAACAAACCAATTAAAAAAACGGTTTAACTGGTTTGCCCTTCCCACATCCCCCTCCACAGGGGCACCTCTCTTGGAGTAGCAGCCTGTGATGAGCTTCATTCCCTCCCACACCTCTCTCATGCTGTTGTTCTGCATCTTTTGTTCTACTTTTCTTCTGTACTGCTCTTTCGCCTCCCTGAGCTGGACTCTGAGTTCCTTCTGTACCCGCTTGAGCTCTGGAATGTCACCGTCTTTAAAGGCCCTCTTCTTCTGGGTCAGAAGGCCTTTGATGTCACTGGTTATCCAGGGCTTGTTACAGGGATGTAAGCAATAAGAACAATGGCGTGGCTGAACTCCCTGGGCAAGTAATAGGGACGTAGACTTACAGCCAGAAGTTCAATGTCCCTGCAGCAGCTGGAAATGTTCACATGCCCAGGATTGCACCACCGTTTGTTCACATGCAGTGCGAGTCCTCCTCCTTGTATCTCCACTTCTTTGCCAGCCGCGCAGCTTTTAGCTTAGCGCCAGCTCTGCAGCCTTGGTACGGCTTCCTTACCTCCACAGGTAAACACGGAATCACACCGATGCGGGACTTGGCTCTCAGAGCATGTAAAAAGTTGCTTGAATAAATGAGTCTTGGTGTTGAAAAATCCATATCAATGGGATAGATTAATACGTTTCCAGAGAAACATCAGATTGCCAGATGGAGAACTGTGATTCATCACTCCAGAGAATGCGTCTCCACTGCTCTAGAGTCCACTGGCGGCGTACTTTACCCCACTGCATCCGATGCTTTGCATTGCACTTGGTGATGTATGGCTTGGATGCAGCTGCTCGGCCATGGAAACCCATTCCATGAAGCTCTCTGCGCATTGTTCTTGAGTTAATCTGAAGGCCACATGAAGTTTGGTGGTCTGTAGCGATTGACTCTGCAGAAAGTTGGCGACCTCTTCGTACTATGCGCCTCAGCATCCGCTGACCCCGCTCCGTCAGTTTATGTGGCCTACCACTTTGTGGCTGAGTTGCTTTCGTTCCCAAACACTTCCACATTCTTATAATACAGCTGACAGTTATTTGGATGGGTGAGCGAATACGTTTGGCAATATAGTGTATGTATATCTTTTACTTTCTTACTTAAGAAAAATATCTTTAACAGTACTTTTACTTGAGTACCATATTGTAGTACTTTTTGCAACTCTAGATATTGAACAATAGCAGATGACAGATGAAAGAGTCCTTCATTTGGACTTGTCCAAGATGCAGCTGGGTGTACTTACCTTTAATAGTGCTGATAATTAGCCCTGCCATTCTACATTCACCCGACGTAAACACACTTCCACTCACACACACCACAGAGTTTATTCTTGGAAGGGAATCATTATCGGGTATAATTTGAGAGCAATTTTGAGGCTTACCTATTACCTCTGTTTTGGTTCCTCCTGGTCATTAGCGAAGCTGTCAGGAAGATTGAATATTACACATTTAGAGGGGGGTCCCTGACTCCAGGTGTCAGGAGAAGTTAGGTAGAGCAAATGCAATGACAGCTCATCACACAGAAAGCCACGGTCTGTCTCCTGAACTGCAGCTGCATTTGTGTTTCTTGTTGAAAAATTAATTTGGTTAGTAATTTTGTGTATTTATCACCGGGGGACTGAAGGGACTGGGCTTGGATTGGCTAAGCTGGTTGTATGTGGTATCCAGAAGGAAGCTAAACACATCACTGTAGCTGATCAATAAAGGACACAATTATGAATCTGAGGTGTGGACATTATTTGTTGAGGCTTTCCTCTTTCTTGGATTAATTATGAGACTGTCTTGTACCTACTGAGTTTATTAAACCTTTTCATGTCTCAGCTTCCCATTCCCATTGTTTTTGGCCATTAATATGTAGATCAAAGAGGAGACAGACTTTCACTGGCAAACAGCGAGAACATGCTTCAAATCAGCACATTACTAAGCTACATAAAATTGTTCTTTTTGCAGCTCTGGGTGCACTTTCCCGCTGACTAAGCCATGACAAGGTTGAGTGGGCATGTTATTCTAGATGCAACACTTTTAACTTTACATGGTACATCTCATGGTATGTGCTTGCATATGCAGTATAAAGGCCAATTTATAGTACTCCGTAAAGTGCCGTACATAGAGACGGAGAGCCCTCTGCGTTGCCGGAGAGCCTGATGGAGAGCCTCTCCATCCTCTCCGGGCGTAGGAATTGTCCGTCAATCCATCAAGGGAAGATGGAGACGACAAGGGCTGTGATTGGTCTTATAGTTGCACCCTGCTATGAAATGCAGCCTCTCTCCCTACACAGAAACAGACAGACAGATCGCCTCTGCAGCAGCACGGACAGGAACTAAAGTATCGATTACCCTTGTGAAAGGCAAATCAAACACTTTCAACCTGCACAAAAAATCCATTTAATTCATTTAGTAATTATGGCTGGGGTATATTTCCACAGAGCATACCGAAAGTTGTTGGTTTGCGTTCGCTATTATCCGATTTTGTGTTGAAAAGAAAGAGGATGAGGAGTTTTAAAGACTGAAAGCAATCAGTGTTGTTCTCTTCTATCTCCCTCACAAATAATTAAATCATAAAATAATATTTTCCCCTGCTTTTATCTCCGATATTAAGGCGAATTGCTTCACTTTCCAAGGGGTGCATTTCACGGCAGCTGCACAACACGCATCACGACGGAGAAGTGCGAGGGCTCGAGGGGTCTCCATAGCTACGGAGTTGGATAACGTATTACGTAGTCGGAGAAGTATATTCCAGCCTTAAGAATGAAATTGAAAGACAGAGAGAGGTGTCTTTGCCAGTGTCTGAGGGCTTATAGAGAGACAGTTGTGGAATGGGCAAGTCCACACCTATAAATCTGCCTGATTATTGTTGATATTGACAAGCTTGATGCAAAAGTCTTTGTCACTATAGATCCCCCCACCCAACTTGTGCCTGGTGCTCGGGCCTGTTTTGTATTCTCTCAGCACTTTAAGGTAAAGCTGGAGAAAATTAAATCATGAAATCATTACTAAGAAAGGTCAGATCATAAATATTTAATAATGTGATATTTTCCCGTATAGGATTGAGTTTATGCGTGGTGACATGGAGGCTGTGAAAGACAGAAATACCAGGCTACTGAGTCTTTATCTTGGTGAAATGAGTTCACATTCTAAATTAATAAAATTTCTTTGTAGCCCCAGTTGCCTTGCATTAATTAATCCATTTTTACCCCTTCAGGAGATCAATGAGGTCCCTTACCCCAGCAGCAGTCTGTGCAATTTTGGAGCATCTCCACCCGTTAGCAATAGTAGGTGTACCTTTGCTCCGTAGTCTGGTCCCTCTTCTTCAGGATGGACCAGAAAATGTCACTCAGACACAGGCAGGCACCGCTAGTCCTGCTGGGCAGCATGGCTCCAGTCGAATAGAGTCCTTAATCCATGAAAGGTTGGTGCACATCCCACGAGAAAGATGTTGCCTGCTGTTTAGTGGTACTGGTATTCAGGGCTGGGTTGAGGAAATAAAATCCATCACATGCAGGCTTGCTCCTATTGACAGGGCTCATTTTATTTATGACCATTTGATTGGTGAGGCCCGTGAGGAGATTAAATATCACCTCCTTCAGGTGAGAGAGGAACCTGATGGTATCTTTGATATCCTCCTTGCTTAGTATAGTTGTCCCATGTCCTTTATTGCAGTTAAAGAAGCATTCTCTGCTAGAAAACAGCAGGAGGGTGAATCCCTGACGGAATTCTCCCATGCATTGTTTATGCTGATGGATAAGATGATCAAGAGTTGTTCAGAGCAATACATTCCTGAGGCTACTAGCTTGCTACGGGATCAGTGTGTGTGGGATGGGAATTTGAGCTGGGAACTTGAAAGAATTATTTGTGAACACCCTGATTATGATCTCCACGCTATTAGGGATGAAGCCATTAGGTGGGAGTGGGAGGGCAGGTCAGGGCAGTAGGTAGATCCCGAAGTTATTCTGTCCCCTCAGTGTACAGCATATGTGTCAGACTCAAGGCCCGCGGGCCACATCCGGCCCGGCGTACAATTCTATCCGGCCCGCGATATTGTTTCAAATAAATCATTTATAATGGCCTGGTGATATGAAGCGCTGAGAACACACAAACTAGTCCCATAATACCTTGCCGAACACAAGGTTACCTGGGAACATTCCTGCACCAATCACGTTAAGCATCTGTTGCTGTATACAAACTTGCTGTAAAGCTATGGTGAAGCTAGCTAGCTCCACACAATGGCGAAGAGAAAAGTTGATTCTGAAAACAGAGCCTTTCAAAACCTGAGAGGCTGTATATATGTTTACTGACATTGCCGGTAAACCCGTGTCTTATTTGTGGAGCTAATGTGGCCGTAAGTAAGGAGTTTAATCTAACTAGCACTACGAGACAAAACATCATGATAAGCTGAAAAACCTGGATGCAGAGCAGAGGATACAGAAAGTACAGGAGTTAAAGAAAAATATGACATTTCAGCAGACATTTTTCACCAGAGCAAAATCAAAAAGTGAAGCAACTGTGAAAGTAAGTTTCATTGTGGCAGAGGAAATCAGCCTGGCCTTTTACAGAGGGAGAGTTTCTGAAGAGCTGCATGATGAAGGTGGGCGACGTCTTGTGTCCAGACAAAAAGCAGATATTGGCAAATGTAAGCCTGAGTAGAAATACGGTTGCTGATCGGATTTGTGAGATGGCCACGGATTTGAAAACACAGCTGAGTGAAAAAAGCAAAGACTTAATTGCATATTCTCTTGCTGTGGATGAAAGTACTGACATGATGGACACGGCACAGCAGACTCCACTTTGCACATTACAGAGGAAATATTGGACATTAAATTGTCAAACTGTAACCGACATGAAACTGCCCTGGGACAAACTTGTTGGACTTACAACAGATGGTGCACCGGCGATGAGTGGTGAGAAAAGTGGACGAGTGGGAAGGATGCAAGTAAAAATGCAGGATGAAAACCGCACTGTACCGGTGAGTTGGCAGCATATCACTGCATCATACATCAAGAAACGCTGTGTGGTAAAGTCCTAAAAATGGAGCATGTAATGAGCACTGTAACGCAAACCATAAACTTTATCCGAGCCAAAGGGTTAAATCACCGGCAATTTCAAACATTTCTACAGGAAATAGGTTCAGAGTTTGCCGACATTCCTTATCATACAGAGGTGCGTTGGCTGAGTTGGGCAAAAGTTCTCAATAGAGTTTTTGAGCTCAGCAAGGAAATAAGTCTGTTCATGGACAGTAAATGAAAAGACACCACAGTTTTGCAGGACGAAAAGTGGAAATGCGAGCTGGCGTTTCTGGCTGACATAACAGCGTTAAACCTTCAGCTCCAAGGACGTGACCGCATGATCACTGACACGTATGATGTGGTGAAGCCATTTCAAGTGAAGCTGCGCTTATGGGAGACACAAATGCACCAGTGCAACTTGCCTCATTTTCTCTGTTGCCAAGTAATGTTGAACCAACGGTGTTCCCAAATGCACACTTTTCTGATAAACTGAATGCACTGCACACCGAGTTCGCACGGTGACTTTGAAGCACAAAAAAATATTTTTTTTTGCCGTTGATGTGGAAATTGCACCTGTACAGATGCAGATGGAGCTGATTGAGCTGCAGTGTAACGGGACGCTAAAGGCAAAATACAACACTGCAGGGCCTGCACTCCATTCCTGAAGCAATGCCTCAGCTCCATCTACAAGTGGCTCGAAACTTGTGCATGTTTGGTAGCACATATCTGTGTGAGAAGCTGTTCTCTGTGATGAAGATTAACAAAACAGCACACAAGAGTTGTCTCACAGATCAACACCTGCAGTCCATCCTCAGAGTCTCCACAACACAGGACCTCACACCAAACCTAAAGGAACTTGTGGCCAAAAAAAGATGCCAAGCATCCAGCGCTGACAAAATGGCATAAGAGCAAAGAAAAAATAATAATTTGATTTGCTGTTATTTTAGGTTTCGCTGAAAAGCACACATTTTATTTACATTTACACTTTTTGCAGTATGTTCGTATTTTGAATTTGTATAATTTTGACAGGAGCAAAGTCTTTCAAGATATTCAAAGTTTAAGTTTATTTGTTATAAAATGGCATAAGAGCAAAGACATTTGAATGTTTTGATTTGTTGTTATTTTAACATTTACTTAAAAGCATATTTTTACTTATTTTTCAGGGTTTTTTGTAGCATGTTCATATTTATAACTTGGATAATTTTGATAGGATATATTTTTATGGAAAGCAAAATATTTTTGCTATTTAAAGTTTAAGTTTATTTATTCTGGAATAATATTTCTGTCTGTTTTTATTTATATATGTTCAAAAAACATTTAGTTAAATGTGTTCAATAAATGTTTATCCTGTTCGGTCCGCGATCTAAAGTGTCCTTTGTCCTTTGTCCTTTGCCCCTCAAGTCAAGTCAAGTCAAGTTTATTTGTATAGCCCAATATCACAAATTATGAATTTGCCCCATTGGGCTTTACAATCTGTACAGGATATGACACCCTCTGTCCTTTACAAATGACCCTCGCATCGACTAAGGAAAAACTCCCCAAAAAAACCCTTTTAACAGGGAAAAAGAAACGGAAGAAACCTCAGGAAGAGCAACAGAGGAGGGATCCCTCTTCCAGGATGGACAGACGTGCAATAGCTGCCATGTGTACAGAATAACAACAATGAATACACATTAACACTACATACAAAATTGTATGGAAATGTCCAAGTCAATATAACAACAGCTAATATACAGTGTGTATATGTAGAATTATATGAGAGTGTCCAAGGGGATGAAGAGCATCATAAAGCTATCAGCAAAGGATGAGAAGCATGTCGTCCTCTCCACCACGCCAACCAGAAGAAACCTGGGCAGCACGTCCTCCTCTCCACCACACCAACCAGAAGAAGCCTGGGCAGCACGTCTTCCTCTCTCCACCACGCCAACCAGAAGAAGCCTGAGCAGCACGTCTTCCTCTCCACCACGTCCTAAGACAAAAAAAAACAAAAAACATCCAAAGGGCTGCTGCAGGAAGTATGGATTGAACAATATGAAAAAAGCTTCCAAGGTCTCAAAGCCAGGTTAGTAGAATCCCCTGTGCTAGCATATGCCAATTTTTCACTGCCATTCATCCTGGAGGTGGACGCTTGCTATTGGGGGACTCAGTGCGGTGCTTTCACAGTAAGGTGTGGCCTATTACATATGCTAGTAGAGGCTTAAAACCCACAGAACGAAACATGTCAAACTATAGCTCAAATAAATTGTAGTTTTTTAAGAGAATATCTGTTGGGCCAGAAATGTGTTACCTATACAGATAACAATCCCTTGAGCTACTTGTCCACTGCAAAGCTTGGGGCGCTGGAATAACGCTGGGCAGCACAACTCCTTTTTTTTGTCATTTAAATGTTTATTGAATTTTTCAGAAAATAAAAATAAGAATAAGTACAGGTTCAAGATACACGTTTTTCTTTTGGTGTGTTTTGGTGTGCATCCTCTCATATACCAAAAGGAGAGATTATGAAATCCAAACAAACATGACACATAAGGAATCCACAGGAAAAGAAAACAAGTCCACCAAGTAAATGATGCAGGGTGCTGCATTTAGTCTCTGGTCTGCTTTGTGTAGCTCCAAAAAAGTTCCCAAGAGCTCCTCCCTTCTTCCTCTTTGCCTTTCAGCCTGCAGAGTATACTTTCATAGGATGCTGTCTCCACCATTGCAGCCAACCACTCCTTCCGATTAGGAGACAATGTGTTCTTCCAATGTCTTAGAGTCACTCTGGAAGCTGTGATCAGGCCCACCATGATAACAGAAAATGTTCCTTTCGATACATTTGGTAACTGAGACCTGTCCCCTATAAGACACATCACAGGAGTCAAGGGGACTGCTAAACCACTCCATGCACTCAGGAAGTTCACAACTTCTGCCCAGAATGGAGCCACTAATGTACACTCCCACATACAGTGCAAGAAGGTTCCCAGTTCTGTTTTACATTTCCAACACTTATTGTCAGTCAACAGTTTCATTCTATGTAATCTCACAGGAGTGTGATAATATCTGTGTATAATCTTATACTGTGTGAACTTCCCTCGTGCCTCTTTTCCATATTTCCCACAGCCTGCCAGTATATCCAGCCATTTCTCCTGAGCAAAATTTATTCTCAGATCCCTCTGCCACAACATTTTTACATTAGTGGACTTCTCACTTACAGAAAAAATTGTTATTTTGTAAAATTGTGAAGCTGTGCAGCGATCCAGTAGTATTTTCATATAAATCCATAATAAAATTCTCTGAAGAGTTACTAATCCGAGATTTTACGCAATCCCTGATTTGTAAATATTTCCAAAAATGTTGTTTCCCTTATAGTTTAAAATGACTAATTAATTCCTCATAAGACATAAATTGTCCATTGTTGTATAGATCTCCTATTGTACATATACCTCTTAAGTGCCACTGCTTCCAGTACACTGACACATTACCAATATGAATGGCAAGATTGAACCATATTGAAGCGTAAGGCTGTACATGGTGTGAAACCTTATACATTTGATGTACTTTGGCCCATATTTCCCTAGAGTGGATTAATACTGGACTTTTTATGTCACCGCGCTGAGAAAGTATCTCCTTTACACTAAATGGTGAACACAACTCACTCTCAATGTCCATCCAGTCAAACCTGTTATCTGTCAGTTTCCAATATTTGGCCAACTTAGCCATTTCAAAAGATATGGCCTATAACATTGGGTCTGGTAAACCTAAACCCCCTTTTTCCTTAGGAGAACAAAGTTTGCTTAGTTTCATCCGAGGTTTTTTTGCCCTTCCATAGAAACTGTTTGACAACATCATCATATTTCTTAAAGATAGTGGGTGGTATCGTGATTGGCAACATCATTAATAGGTAATTAAATTGAGGAGCTATTATCATTTTGATAACATTAATTTACAACATGAACAACCTCTTCATCCACTTCTCCAGATTTGTTTTGATTTTTTTGTAACAGAGGGTTAAAATTTAGCCAAGGCAGCTCTCCCAGATCTTGACTGAGTTTACTTTTTCTTTTTTTTCCTTTATTAATCCCTCAATGAGGGAAATTAGATTTTTTCACTCTGTTAGTATATTTTTCAGTTGCACATTACACACACAAGTTATGAAACAAACACATGCACATGCATTAGAGGAGAGGTGTCAGAGTGAGGGGGCTGCCCCTTATCCAGGCGCCCCGAGCAGTTGGGGGTTCGGTGCCTTGCTCAAGGGCACCTCGGCAGTGCCCAGGAGGAGGAACTGGCACCTCTCCAGCTACCAGTCCACTCTCCACATTTTGGTCCGACCTGGACTTGAACTGGCGACCCTCCGATTCCCAGCCCAAGTCACTACAGACTGAGCTACTGCTGCCCCGACACCGAGATACTTGATGCCTTTAGATACCCATTTAAATTTAAATTTTTCCACCATGTGAGGGAGGCATAATGAAGTCAATGGCATTGCTTCCGATTTATTACAATTAACTGGGTAACCTGACAGTTTAGAGTAGGACTGAATGGTTTCCATCAAGTATGGCAGAGATGACTCAGGGTCCGTCACCACACCTGTATTTTTTCTAATACTGACAGCCAGAGTTTCTAAAACAATTATAAACAGTAGGGGGCTCAAGGAACACCCTTGACGGGTCCCTCTAAAGAGGCAAAAGAAGGGTGACATTAATCCATTAGTTATTACTGCTGCCTTTGGTTCTTTATATAATATCTTTACCCACTGAGGAAAACAGGGACCAAACCCAAAATATGACAGAGCAGAAAAGAGAAAGCCCCATTCTACCTTGTCAAAAGCCTTCTTGGCGTCTAAAGAGATGGCAGCTATGGGAAAATCTTTAGAATCTTACCCGTCTTTTCCCCACCCTCATAGAAATTAGTTTTTAATCTATATAAGGAGTATTCTACTTTTTATTGTTGATTCCATGCAGCTGAAACTTAAGTTTACAAAGTTCCTGATATTTAGATTCTGAAAATGTCAGTGCAAATCATTTTCCTTTAATTTAATTTAATTTTCCAATTTTCTAATCTTATTTTGGTTTTCCTTTTTCTTCAAAGCTGAGTGCGCTATCAGTTTCCCTTTTATGTAGGCTTTTGAGGCTTCCCAAACTGTCGCAACATTCTCTGTACTGCCTATGTTAAGCTCAAAGAAGGATTTCAGATCTTCACCTAAGAATGTCCTTAAGCCTTGATCTTGTAATAAGGAGGTATTCATTCTCCATCTGGTGCTCTTAACCATATCCGATCCAACCATCATACACAATTCCACCGCTGCATGGTCTGTAATGGCAATAGATCGTATATTACAACTACTTACACTGTTAATTAAGGGGCTTGCATTTAGAAACATCAATTCTGGAATGTGATTTATGGCAATGAGAAAAAAAGTGTATTCCCTCTCCTGAGGATTGGTCTCCAGACATTTACAAGCACCATATCTTCTTTTAACACGTGTATTGCTTCCCTATCTTTAGTCATCAGTGGACTGTTGAACTGACTTTTATCTAATATAGGATCCATGACTTGATTAAAGTCTCCTGCCAGTATTATTTGCCCATCCATTTCTCCCAGAACCTTATTCACCTCATGAAAAAAATGTGGGTCCCCTTTATTTGGTGCATAAATGTTGC
This sequence comes from Synanceia verrucosa, assembly GCA_029721515.1. NCBI lineage: Eukaryota > Metazoa > Chordata > Actinopteri > Perciformes > Synanceiidae > Synanceia > Synanceia verrucosa. Next base: position 20,930,593 of record CM056553.1, read on the forward strand.
ACAGTATCACCTGTAAACCCTCTATTATCGCCTGCACACATATCATTCGTCCCTCTGTGTCTTTAACCTCTTTAAGCAACACAAAGTGTAGGTTTTTACTGACCAAGATCATTACTCCATTGCGTGAACTTGATAGTGAACTATAGAAATTGTGGAACTCCCCCGACGTCATCTTTGCTACACATATGGGCTCTTGAATACAAACATACGTCAGCTCTCCTCCCTCGTTAGATGTTCAATCTCCATCCTGGTTGTTGTTATTGATGAACTTGTCCGCCGCCGTCACTGTGGCGAAGCTCATGTTTTTTCCCTGCCACTTCAACTGCAGTGTGGCCGGGTTGGCCAGTGTGTACTTCACTTCCATCTCCTGAAGTTTGCGCTTCACCGGTGTGAAGGATTTTCTTTTCTCCGCCAACTCTTTCGTCATGTCGGGGAATACCGACAGCCGTCATCCTTCCCACACAAAGCCCTGTTTTTCTTTTGCCACATTTATCACTTTATCTCTCGCTGACTGTTTCAGGAACCTAATGAGCACCGGTCTCGGCGGTCGTTCTGGGTCCGGCATGGGTGTGAGCACGCGATGTGCTCGCTCCATTTCTCAGCAGCATCAGCCCTAATCCCCAGTCCCTCTTCTAAGATTTTCTGAACACAGCTCAACAATGTCCCATTGGTCCCAAATGTCTCCTTCAAACCCACCAGCCTCACGTTATTCCTTTTGCTGTGATTTTCCATTGCTTGAATGCGCGCCCACATTACCTCCATTAGCTTACTTTTCTTGTCCTTGTTAGCGAGGGTCTGCTCCGTAGCTTCCTCCAGACGCGTGATTCGTGTTTCGGCCTCTGACAATCTCTCTTGCATGGCCCACACTGCTGTTTTCAGCTCAGTTGTTGTCGCCTTAATAGTCGAGACGTCTGCCGTGACACTTGACAGTGTTGTGTTCATTTTAGCAATTTCTGTGAACAGACTGTCTAAGGAGGCAGGTGGCTCACCTGCTGAGCTTTCCTCATGCTGGGGGCTTTTCCGGGTCGCCATGCGGTCTGCGCTTTTAAAATATTTCGACGATGACATTCCGACTATTTTCTGTTGTCAACCGTATGCTCTCAAAGGCGGAGCTAACTCTTCCTCAAATTCGAGCCTCTTTTTGAAATAATTTACACAATTTTACATGTCAGGGAAAGGAGAGTCCCTAGACTGCCGCCACCTTGTTTGCCGTACCCACGTGACTCCCACAACAAAGGAGTCCCATCCCCTATCGCATCTTTAAGCTCCCTGATGGTGCTGGTCCAGTGTAAACAGTGGCACTTATTCATCATCCAGCAAAAGTGAAGCACATTCACAGACAACTCATCAAGCCTATTCCCAACAACCTTTGTGAAAGAATCAACAGGGACTCGCAGAGGACTGATGGCCCCAGCAACCATCCGGGGCCACAGTCAGAATCTGAGGATGGAGATTTATATGTGCTGCAACAAAGTGAGCCTCCAACAGGTAACTTCTGCCTTTTCCCTTCTATTCCTACCCAAAGAAGGCACCGGAGCAACCGAGCACCTCGTTGAGTCCACCACCCAGTGCTGGATCTCAGCCAGGCTCTCCAAAGGTACTTTGTAGTGCTTCCCCTCCCCCAAATACTGCTCTTAGAAGAACAACACGCTCTGCTGCACCATGCCAACATCCATTGCCTACCACAATCAGCTGCTGCATTGTTGGTACACCAATACAAAAACCAGGGGGCAGATGCGAGGGCTAGCACCTTGGTCAGGTCACACAGACACATACACTGCTGTTCAGGTAAAGGTGAGGGCTGGCACCTTAGTTAGGAGCACCACCCCTGGTTGTTGTTTAGAGAGAGCTCCCCTCTTTATAAGGACAAGTGTGAGCAATTAGCCCCTCTTTGTCTGAGACCTGGTCGATGAGCGATGGGCCTGCTTGTTGTGGTGCAGCAGCTTCGGTGTAATCCAGTTAAATGCTTTGTAAGCCTTGGTGAACAGGTAGGTTGCTGACAACCTGGTCTCTAACCTCATCATACTACAGACAGTGTTAGTGATGTGTGTAGCATGAATAGTCTAGAGCAGATTAGTCAATCATTAATTAATATCAAATTATGTATTTATGAAGAATAACTTTTACGTTATTGATCATAAACCATGAATGGTCATAAAGGGTGAAGGAGAGTGGTGACACTCAGCTTCAAGTATAATTCACTATTCACTATTACTTTTAATAGTGGAAATTATGAGGGCGCCACCCAGTTTTATTAAACACAGGGAAAACTTGTGAATTTGACATTAATTGATAGAGTCTCTTAATCTCAGGGTGACCAGTTAAATTCAGTGGTGGTTATCTATACCAAATTAAGAACTAGGCTGTTGTTACCAAATATTGGTTTAGGTTTGGTGGCGTTCAGCAGTTGAGAGTTTGCGAGGCATCAGAGAAGACTGTGAGTAATTTACTATTCAGAAATTGTTTAGCATTTTACTGATATTTTACTGAGTATTATTAAGTTTGCTAGATTAAGCTCTAAATTCCGACCATTTAATTTAGCATCTAATCATCAAACTCTTTAATATCTGAATGCATTATATGCATTACATCACAATTAAATCTTTTCTATTTAAAAGCTTCTTTCTTTCCTCTGTAAAACGACACCACACATCAATATGTTAGAAAACCACTGAACAAATGTGACCAACTGAATTTAAATTAATCAACAAATTAAACACACAGATGAACCATGAAGTCACAGCATGTAGGTAGGCGTACTATACAGGCAGATCTATGTATGATTGTATTGTAGACTTAGTCCACAACCAATCCCACATGTCACATTTGGTCTTTATCAGAAGGAGGAAAAAGGAGGATCTATGTGGAGACTGAGCTTTGACATTGTAACAGTGATACTTATATGACTGTAGCTGAGGAACTAAAGCACAGTTGACTATTAAAATCTTAATATAATGTTTTGTTCCAAACAGGGAGAAAGGAAGAAGGCCACATTGGGCTGTGGATGTGTGTCTCAGGATGAACGCAGGAATATAGGGGAAACAAAACCCCCCTCCTTGTGTATGTCCTGGAGTTCCTTGGCCAGTCATAAAACTTAAGGCTTTAGCACTTAGGTGCCACATAGTTTCAGATGGATTTCCTGGGGAGATACTCAGAAATGAGAAGAGTTAAGTTCATTATTTTATACTTATTCTCATGCTACATGTGTCCAACTTAATCCTTTAGGGCAGGAGTCAGCCTTCCTCCTGCAGATAGAGCCAGTCAGCTCCACCAGTGCCAGTGTCCGGCCGAGCCCCAGAGGGGGAAGGTATCATTAATTGGTGTGGTACTGTAGCAGGGTTAGTCCCACTGAGGCATGTTTACCTGTTAATTTAATCACTGTTTTTCTTTTTTTCAGAATCAGATTGAGATCCAGACTGCTACTTTGCCTGGACCAATGTGCCATGTGGTCTGGTTGCTGACTCTTAACTTCTGATTCATGTGGATGTAATCCAGCTCGACGTAAGCTGTCTATTGTCTCCCATAGTCACTTTGAATTTTACTGTGTGAACCGAGTATTTACCTCTATTAATTTTGTATTTTCTTTTGTTAGGTTGTCAGGCAGTGGGAGGATCTATGGGGAGTATCTGTGGTGCATGCATTTTTGCATGCAGTGTGGTAGGTTTGAAGAGTGGTGAGCACCTAACATAGTCGGTAAATTTACTTCAAATGTTGCATTGTCTTTTGTAGTGATTCGTGATGAAGGTGTACACATGGTTTCTACCAGGCTTTACAGTAGAATCTCCTTGTGGTAGAGTAACCTGTCTGATCATCTTTTTATTATCCCGTTTTGTTTCATGTTATTGTAATTGGTCGCTCATGCTACCTTGTAGTTTTAAATATTTGTGAGGGATGTATCATTTAAAATAATTATTGTTTCTTTTCTTCCAGTGGCAGGGCTATTTTTATTGAATTTTATCTTGTACAGTAAATAAAAGGTTTTTGACTTGAATGCGTTTCCAACTCTCGTTGTACCTGAGCATAAATTTGGTTGTGGGTTTATGTAGAGACCCTTATATTGGGGTCATCACACCTGCATAGTTTTTCTCTAATAAAACGATCCAATAACCCAAGTCTTTGTGACATGTCCTGGGGTGTTGAGGCCCACACATCTGTGCACTCAACTCTCCCTTCCATTTCTCAATGATCAGGATTAGAGAGGCTGGGGCCTCCACTGTAGAAGGAAGCAGCTGCTTCCACACTCATTATAACCTCACAACTCCATAGAGTGGTAACAGCTGGGACACACATTTCAGAGGGGGAGAGAGCTGGGGCACTGTGAAGATCTGATGTGGCAATCAGCATTGTTGAGCAGTAAGCTGCACCACTGTGGCATCACATGACAAGCAGATCACAAGGAAAACAGAAGCAAGATGACTGATACATTAGTGGAACTGGAATCATTTGTTTGGACATTATGCAATCCAATGGGGGGATGGTGGCATGATAACATGGTGTCACATAATAGAGTGCTTTAATCAAGGAGCTGTGATGTAGTTAAATGACAATGTAATCTCAAACAGCCTATATCTGCTTGCCAATGATCAGAATCAAAATTCTTTTATTGTTGATGATAACAATATGAGGTGGGCGAATTAAAGGGATGGTGGAGTGCACTGATAAGGCTGCCCAGACTCAAATAATACTTTAATGACTCAATTGTCCTTTGCATTCATAATGGGAACACGGTTTGTCTGCAGCTGGTTGATAAAATTGTTACACCATACAGCAGTGACAGGCCATTTGCTAAACATAAAATCACACCCTTATACCTGCACTGCAAATGCAAAATGTCAGTGATGCCCCTGTAGAGGGGGATTAGAAAGTGAACACACAGACACGATGTTGTTGTCTTCAAGTTCGCCATGTAATGAGCATAATAATCATATCCACAAAATGCACACATTGCTGTACATTAACCTTGTTTACCTTATAACATTTGTACCACTAACACTCGCATAGCACACATCAGTTTTAGCTAATAACAATTAACTTCTGTTACATTCATTGCTAGTAGCAGCTAACATCTGTTACAATCATAGCTAGTAGCAGCTAACATCTGTGGCATCTAATACCAGTAGTAGCTAACATCATTTTAACTACAGTCTGGCTGTAAAAGCACACACTGAACACTGCCCAAAATGGCTGCTAACGGCGCTACTGAACACAATTCGGACGCGCCAACAGAGTGACTGACTAGCCTGTGCAGCACGTAATAATACCTCATTTTAATACAGTCATTTCAATGTGGATTATTGTTACTGTGGTTCGCTCTTGGCTACACAGATGAATACACACACTCAAGATTAATTAAACAACGTTCTCATCTGTAAAGGGGGATTAGAAAGTGAACACAGACACAATGTTGTTGTCTTCAAGTTCGCCATGTAATGAGCGAACTGTCAGCAGCGCCCTCTCCAACACAGGCCAGACAGAAGACAAAAGCAATCGATTCAAAACACATCAATCCCTTAATCCTATTATGATAAAGTATATCTCACATACACCTGCGAATGAACACAATACAACCAACATCCTATTTAAAGTTTAAGGAAATTTAACTACAAATTTCCATTGTGCTTTATACAGCTCATCTTTTATATCCACCACACTAACACAAAGACACTTAGTTGTAACTTTAAATTGAATGGCCTGATGAGCCTCGCTGGACATCTCCAAAATAACTTAAGAAATTGAGTTTGCACTCATTTATGTTGTCTGAGAGCATCCATTGTCCCTACTGGCTGGCTGGTCTGGGTTGAGACGTATTTTGTGAATTACCCAACCTTTCTGTAATTTTCCACTAATTGTCTGGAAAGCTCTGCATTCAGGTATGGAATAATACTGACCTGGGTGGCGGATTGAAATTCTATTGTTTCACTCTTCAGGGTCATAGTCACAATATCCAGCATGGCAAAGCTGTCGTCAGCTTAGTGTTCTGCATGCATTCAGAAGAATTCCTCCTGCACTGTGTGATGAGACAGTGGTACCTTTGGGCATATTATTGTGACAGGTACAGACACTTCACACCCTGGAGATCCTGAACTTTCATTACGGAGCACCACTGAGTAGGTGCAGGTATCACATTTAGAGGTCCAGTAAACAAAAAGAGAGGAGAGGAAAAAATTTAACACAAACAGGAAGAGATGCCAGTGTAAGTAAGACAAGGTTGGTGGGAAAAAACATTTTGCATGATAAAGTAGCATGAAACAAAAACCCCACTACCAAAAGCAACTGCCAAGCAAGCCTCATTTCCATTAGAACCCCACTATTGAATGTATGGGCACCATGTGGGTGAGCATATATCATGTACCAAAAAACTCCTCCCATGATGACTGATGAAGAGCTTTTATCTATTCATTACTTGTGGCCTGAAATATTTGCTGGGTTGTTGTAAGCAGGCAACCTGCTTGTTTCCAACAATTAGGCCCTGAAGAACAAGAAGCTAAAAAATATCACCCTCTGTGGCCTCTGCCTTTGATTTCAGAAGCTCTGTCTCTGTTTCCTTCATCAGGCCCTTGTAGTTTACAGCAACTCTTTTGGGGTGAATGCTCCGTGCAGCTGCAAGCATGTGTGAGTGAGATGGAGACACAAGAGGAAAGGAGAAGGAGGAGGCTTCTTTATGTGCCTTGCTTACAGGCATTGTGTGTATATTCTATTACCCATATCTAAAGAGTAATTGTTCCATTGGGGGAGGGGGTGTTTTTGGGGTGCCAAGCTTTCTCTCAGCGACTAGTTCAGTGTGGTAATCTCACACACCATCTCATTACAACTTAAACCCCCAGCAGCTGCTCACATTAGACTTTTATTACACGCTGCTGCTCACAGCTGTGCTGGCATAGGTCTGACAGGATGGTGAGAGATGGGGAACAAAGACAGACAGACATGGGGATTCCAACACAACATTTGGCTCCCATCAAAAAAGTGGAAATATCAGTGCAGAGGCTTGTAATGACCCTAGCAGCCTCTCAGTGTGATAACAACGTAGCCCGCTCTCTACCTCAGGCCCTAAATCACGGCCAAGGACAGATGCACAGATGGACCAAGTCAAATCCAGTCAGATCGGGATTCAATCAAAAACTACCAGAGCAGTGGCCATGAAAGAGCTTAATGCAGAGATGGCTTTCATAAGCATTTGTCTTTTTCAGAAAGCAGCATGGGGCAGTGGTGCTCTGTTTTAAGCCACTGTAAATGTGTGTTGATACATGCCTGCATGATGTATACAGACAGTAAGCACAACAGTAAGCACAACAACTTGAACAGCATACCATGTTCAATATAATTTTATCATTAGCCAGGATGCTAGAGAACATTTTAACAATGATGTGACACCTCAGCAGTGACGTGCGGTCACGCTGACCATTCTGACCATTTCTCCCTGCTGGAGGCACGGCAGTTCACAGTGTTTGTGGACCACAAACCACTGACATACGCAATGGCCAGTGACTGAACCTTAGTCAGCAGAGCAGCAGAGACAGCTGTCCTACATTTTGGAGTTTACAAAGGACATACAGCACATTGACGGGAAACACAACCTGGTCGAGGACTGCCTTTCCAGGGCCGTCGCAGGAACTGTCCACCTGGGGATTGACTATGCCCGCATGGCAGCAGACCAGGCCACAGATCCGGACGTGCAGTCTTTCAGGACAGCTATCACCGGGTTGCAATTGGAGGACATGGCCTTTGATGAAGCCAACAATTCACTCCTGTGCAATGTTTCCACAGGTCAGCCACAGCCCATCATCCCCGCCGGCTGGAAACTGCAAGTTTTTGAGGCTGTTCATGGCCTCTCTCACCCAGGAAGGAAACCTTCTCAAAGACTGATAGCAGCTAAATTTGTCTGACATGGTCTCAAGAAGGATGTCAGGGCCTGGACTGACACCTGCTTGGACTGCCAACGCACAAAGGTGTACTGCCACACCAAGGACCCTCTAGCACAGTTCTCTGTGCCCGAGAGGAGGTTCGACCACATCAACATTGACCTGGTGGGACCCCTACTCCCCTCCCATGGTTTCACACACCTCCTCACCATGGTTGACCGGACCACATGGTGGACAGAAACTGTTCCGCTGTCCTCAACAACGCCCACTGAGGTAGCATTATCACCTGGGTTGCCCATTTTGGCATCCCGTCTGACCTCTCCTCTGATAGAGACCAACAGTTCACCTCAGAGCTCTGGAACACAGTAGTACCACTGTCTAACACAGGGTACAGGGTTATTCATTGTTCCATGAAGGCCGCATTGTGAGCCAGCCTCACAGACAACAGCTGGGTTGACAAGGTGATTTTAGGCCTGCACCTAAAGAGGACCTGCACCCAAAGAGGACCGTCAGACCTCATCTGCGGAGCTGGATTTCCTCCCCAACACCACAGCTCTTTGGTGAGAGGCACCTGGCTGCAGACCTCCACTGTGAGGTCGCTTCTGGTGCAGGCTCCATTGTCAGAACCCACCGCCACTGTCAGGACGGGAAGTGAGGATGTCTTTTTTTGGGTAGGGAGGTAGGGAGACATTTTGAGAGGGACATTTTCACCTGCCTTTTAATTCATGAGAGACCAGCGAGTGAGCGTGTATCCTGATTTTTATTATCCACAGCCTAAAATTCGTAGTTTCTTGTGTTCTTCCTCAATATAGGTATCGTAAAAAAAGCAGCGTTATAGAAGTCAATAATGATGCAAATTACCAAATGTTACATGTCGGTTGTCGTTTTAGATGACTCCACAGTTAACTTTCACCAATAGCGGTTAGCATAAACACCTATGGATTCTTAACTTTTTAGTGCCTAATGTAAAGTAACTGTTTGCATCTGTTTGTATGTAACGTCATAAAACATTTTTGTAAACTCTCCTTGCATCAGGTGGACATAGTCACAAAGTTAAACGTGTCTTTCTGAACTCACGAACTATGCAATGCACCAGCAGTACTTTTATTTTTGAAGCTTGAGTATATTTTGCTTCTAACATAACATACTAAATTATTTAAGTGTCTTGTTTTATCCACTTTCACTTAGGTAAGTATTTTCATAGTCATTATTACTACCTCTACATAAGCAAGGCCTTATTTACACTACCTGGTGCAAGTGGCCATTTTACCTGTAAGCAAAGTCTACCTGTAAGACAAAAAGTTTGCAGGCTGTATACATTAGTTTGAATTGAATACTGTAATTCACACACATGATACATTATATATTCTTTTTGCCCTGCATGGGGGGAGGAGGAACAGGCAGAGGCTGCTCTACAATACGGGAGGATGTGGAAAGAACACATGGATGTAAATGAAAAGAAAGAAATCCTGGAGCCCTTCAAATTCACATTTTACAGCACTGAAATAATGGAACACAGAAATTATTTGGCTTATTGTGAATGTCACACAGATGACTGAATGTTTTCATGAATAAAGGGCTACAGAACATGTGATCATGTTGTGACTTAATGTGTTTTTAGTTATCACTGATCATTTAATAATTTGACTTGGATTATACTGTATATATCAAGAGTTAGGGTAGTATTTTTGGTGCTTGGGTGTTCTAGGCATAGACATAATAAAAATGCTGAATAATAAAACAGAAAATAATTGAAAAATATATAGAAAATAGTTGTGCAATAAAGTCAAAGTTAATAATAATGAATAATAATGTACTCTGTATAGTACACAAAATGTATAGGCCTATGTCATCTTATGAATATGAGTAATAGCTAAGCTTTATAGTAGGGTACAAATAGACAATTGAGCCCCGAGTCATATCACCCACCGTTTGTTTTTTGTAATAACGAAGTTTTAAAGTTACGCAGTGCAGTGTACATTAATGGCAACCATTAATGAGAATTATCTTTGAATTAATACAGGTTATGATATGAAACAAAGAACAAAAATGACAAACATAACAAAAGTTTACATATAAAAAAACACAAACAATATAGACAAGGAATTGATAGATTTTATGTCATATTGTTTACTAATTAATGTGTTTGTGAGGGAAATGATTCAACTGGAAGTGCATTCACAATTTTATTTTCAAATGTATCCCCAGCATTTCCTATCCTGACAGTAGAGGTGGCCTGAGGTCTGCAGTGGAGGTCTGCAGCCAGGACCTCTTGTCCTTGGTTAGCAACGCATCAACGGACCTCGCTCCTGGACAATGCCAGAGCCTTCACACCCATCCTCACCTCACAGACCGTCTCCCTTGGTCTCATGTGCCCACTTACCTGCAGATGGCTAAGTATGTTTTCATCCTCCACGACGCCCACCGTAGGCCCCTGCAACCTACCTACGATGGACCATTCTGCGTATTGGAGCACTTTGTGGTGGACATGGGTAGTAAGCCGGAGCGTGTCTCAATAGACCGCCTCAAACCAGCTCACCTGGACTTGGACCGGCCTGTGGAACTGGCCCAGCCCCCGCAGAGGGGGTGCCCACCTGCACCACCCCTGGATCCCTCCTTGGATTTCCTGGCAGGAGCTCTGGCCCCCGCACCTGTTGTTTTCATTTCATTCGTTTTAAGGTGAATTCTGGGGGGGGTAGTGGACTGAGCGGACATAATTCACCGTTTGGTTAGTTTCTTTCTCACTGACAACATACTCTTAGGCTAAGCACAGTGAGTAATCATTGCAACAGAGGCGCCCGGTACCTCAGCGTAAGTGTCAGCAGGTTACCTGGGCAATGGAGGGGTTTACTGTTTGGAGTTGATGTTTTTCAGCTATTTTTCCAGCCGTTAGTTGATTTTTTTGAGTGGTGTGTTAGATAAACGACTGTAAGGCAGTCAAAGAGAGAAGTTGTTCCCTTCCTATTTTCCACAACCTCAGTGTCCTAGACCAGGGTTATTCAACTAAAATTCAAAAAGGTCCAATCCGAGAAAATGTATTAAAGCAAAGATCATAGTGTCCAATTTGAATTAGTGTGATATATGTTAATGTAGCCTAGTAATGTTGCATACAATCAATAACTGACTGTCAAATCAAATAAATACAGTGTGATTCAAAAACATTTTTACAATATTCATTGTCATTTAAAGGGACACTATGTAGTTTTTCAAAGTATTTTATTACCTCAAATCAACGTCTTCAGTCATAAATAAATCCTCATTGGTGTAAAATAACATATGCCAACAATCTGACTTATCCTCCTGGGCGAAGAATCAGTTATCTGTCTTTTCATAGAGTGGGTTGCTCATACGGAGGCTTCCATGTCTTTCCGGTCTACAAGAACTACAAACTGCTGAGAGGGACATAAAGCACTACCTGCTAGTACCCATAGGACAAAATGCATTTCCGTGTTTTGTGATTCACTTTTCACAAGGTGGAGATGCCGGTGTAAACTAAAAACTGCACTGCACTTTTGGTCATAATACAAGACCATACTTGTGCTGCGCTGAATCCTCATTGCCAAAAAAGCGTAAAAGTGCCATAAAACCGGAGACTTGGAGCTCCTGGCCGGAAATATGACCGGAGCTCTGGGCCAGGGGCTGGGGATCCGTGTGGATAGTGGCCACCCGGGAGTTGACCCATTCCACTTACCATAGCTCCAACCATGTTGCAATGCATGCAAAGTCAAATTTAACCACTAGATGGGAAAAAAATGACAAAGTGTCTGTTTAACATTTAAGTAAACAAATACATAACACTGTAGATAGGAATCTACAGTCTCATTTGTCTCATTAAGTAAGAGCAGAGCTGCATTTAGAAATAAGACAAAATAACACATTCTGAATAAATGCTCTGTGAATAACTTCATCCAACTGAGGTGGTACATCCCTTAATATCATGTCACTTTTCCTTGTGGCTGATGATGCTGACATGTTTTTTTTTATTTTATTACAGTACACTTTTTTTGTTTTCCCTAAAATAAGGTTTCTTCCACTGCACTCATGCACTCCATCGGTAAATGTTTTTTGTGTTGACCCAAAATCCAAGTACCTCTGATGGAACTGATTATGCTGCGCTTTGAGACAGTTCACACTTCAGTGGGTATGCTTGGTCAAAATGTTAGTGTTTTTTCTCACAGTGGCCCTTCACTTCTAATTAGCACTACAGTCTCGGAGAAGATCAGGTGTATGTTTCCCAAAACGGTTGTTGCTAACTTCCTTAGCTACTTCCTAAGTTCAAATGATGGCAGTGAAGTGTTTCCCAGCATCGTCTGAACGAAGCAACTTCCGATGTTTACGACTAACATAGTCCGATGCATCATTGAACGATGCAAGTGTTTCCCAAAAGCTTAGTTGCATTGGAAAGTTGTGTCATTCAAATAAATAGCATGGAGCTGTTGTTAAAGGTTTGTTCAGGTAATGTCTTATGTCTTCTTCGTCTTTTTGAGGCTTGAAATGTCAGGAATGGGCACCCTGTGTTGCATGATCCCTACCTACAGCATGAATGAAGGATGTCGCTTTAACCTCCACCTCACAGTTGAGGTGGAAAGATGCAAATTTTGTTTTAAAAACAAATGTTTGTGTTGCCCTAGAAGTTTCAAATTACAACTTTGATAGTCTTTTATTAAATAATTGTATTAAGATTTTGAATTGAAAATAAGTCATCATTAAAGCACTCCAACTGAATAAGATAGTGTGACCTAGGCTACTGCACCAGAAATTATGCAGGAAATGGTGAGGAAGTTGGATTGCTGCAGTCAAACATACGGCATTGCAAGGTTTATAACCATGCTATATTGTCTTATCATGGTTAGGTTGGTTTATTTGTGTGACCAACAATTGATGAACAAGTGATGTTAAATCTTCACAAATATTGCAAAAACACAACTTGGTAATCAAATACAAAGTCAGAAATTTTCCTAGGCTACATTGTATCTGCCAGCAAAAGTAAAACAACTTATCGCCCTCAGCAAGATTTGAATCTATGCTTCATTTAATGCCATATTTACACGTCAAATGTCACAGTGCCCATGCTCTAACCATTCTCCCATCCCACCTGTAAGAAGGGTCGTCACCCGACCCAGGAATCTCAGGGTGTCTTCTATAGAAGTCTCTGATGAGAGTCTTCTGAGAGAGAGAGACCCCTCCCACTCTTCCAAAAACTGCCTCCCCCAACCTCTGTTGCATACTGCCAGGAGTCTTCGGACTGTGTACTTCATACGGGCCATGCTGCATTGAAGGATGCGGCGGGTGGCCTCCCACACCCGGTGTGCACGGCGGACCAACACATGAGCTGAGGGAACCGACACCTCCCTTTCCAGGTCGGGGGAATGCTGGAGGCTGGTAACCGTAGACACAATGGAAGGGGGAGATTCCTGTGGCTGCCGACAGAAGAGAGTTGTAGGAATACTTCACCTAGGGGGAGTAACTTGCTCCAAGAGGTGGAGTTCTGTGCAATCAGGCAGCGCAGGCAGGTCCCCAGCACTTGGTTCCGCCACTCTGTCTGGCCGTTAGATTGAGGATGGTAGCCAGAGGACAAGCTAACAGTTGCACCGATGAGTCTACACAGCTCTCTCCAGAATCTCGATACAAACTGTGGACCCCTGTCAGAAAATATGTCTGTAGGAAAACCATGGATGCTGAACACTCTAACTAAACATAACTTCGGCCGTCTCCTTAGCAGACGGTAACTTGGGCATGGCGATAAAGTGAGTCATTTTAAAAAATCTGTCCACCGCTGTGAGTGCAGTGGTTTTTCCATTAGATATGGGGAGTCCAGTGACGAAGTCCAGAGCAATCTCAGCCCAAGGCCGACTGGGAATGGGGAGCGGGTGGAGCAGACCTGCCTGCGCCTGCGCTGACGACTTGTTCCTTGCAGAGACCGGGCACGCCTCCACATACTGTCTGACGTCAGACTCCAAGGCCGGCCACCAAAACTGTTGGCGAATAAAGAAAACAGTTCTCTTAACACCAGGGTGACACATGAGGTGAGATGTATGAGCCCACTGTTCCACTTGTGGCCTCAATCCCACCAGCGCAAACAGCCGGTTGGGAGGACAGCCATCAGGTGGCGGATCTTCCCCATTGGCTTGCTTGACCTCATTCACTATTGGCCAAGATACTGCTCCTGCCACACAGTCAAGTGGCAGGATGGGTTCAGGTTTCTTGGCAGCAGACTCGGGATCATACAGCCACGAGAGAGCATCCGGCTTGGTTTTTTGAGTCCCGGGCCTGTAAGGCAGGGAAAGTTAAACCGGTTGAAAAACAGAGACCACCTAGCTTGACGTGAGCTAAGTCCTTTGGCATGACGGATTCAAGGTTCTTGTGGTCCGTCCAAACCATGAATGGCTCCTGTGCCGGCAACTCTCGGTTCCCGACATCATAATTTCTCTCCGCCTTTGACAGCTTCTTAGGCACAGGGATACATCTTGCTGTCATCCGCTGATCTTTGGGAGAGGACCGCCCCTATCCCTACGTCAGACGGATCCACTTCCACCACGAATTGCTTGGTGGGATCTGGATGGATGAGGATAGGAGCCGTGGTGAACTGTGTCTTGAGCTGTTGGAAGGCCACCTCTGCTGCCGGACCCCACTGAAAAGAGCACTGAGGAGAGGTTAATGTATGCAGAGGGGCCGCAATGGCACTGTAGTTCTGAATAAAGCGCCAGTAAAAGTTCGCAAATCCAAGGAATTGCTGAGGCTTTTTCTGGTTATTCGAACAGGCCACTCTGCCACCGCCTTTACTTTAGCCAGATCCATCTGTACAGATCCAGAGGCTATGATGACGCCCAGGTATGATACTGATTCGGCATGGAATTCACACTTTTCTGCCTTGACATAGAGCTGGTTTTCTAACACCTGGCGCACATGCTGTACATGAGAGTCTAGGTCAGGGGAAAAAATGAGAATATCATCAACGTAGACAAACACAAAGCGATTCAAATATTCTCTCAGCACGTCATTGACAAAGTTCTGAAAAACCCCGGGGGCATTACAAAGGCCGAAATGCATGACGAGGTACTCATAATGTCCTGAGGGCGTGTTAAAGCCCGTCTTCCACTCGTTCCCTTCTCTTATGCAGACAAGGTCAAGTCAAGTCAAGTCAAGTTTATTTGTATAGCCCAATATCACAAATTATGAATTTGCCCCATTGGGCTTTACAATCTGTACAGGATATGACACCCTCTGTCCTTTACAAATGACCCTCGCATTGACTAAGGAAAAACTCCCCTCAATAAAACCTTTTAACAGGGAAAAAGAAACGGAAGAAACCTCAGGAAGAGTAACAGAGGAGGGATCCCTCTTCCAGGATTGGCAGACGTGCAATAGATGCCATGTGTACAGAATAATAACAATGAAAACACATTAACACTACATATCAAATTGTATGGAAAAGTCCAACTCAATATAACAACAGATAATACACTGCCTGGCCAAAAAAAATGTCGCCACCAAAAAAAAAAAAAAGGTCACACACTCTAATATTTCATTGGACCACCTTTAGCTTTGATTACAGCACGCATTTGCTGTGATGGTAGAGTCTGACCGCTGCACAAAGCCTTCTCCAGCACATCCCAGAGATTCTCAGTGGGGTTAGGGTCTGGACTCTGTGGTGAAAATGATGCGTCATGCTCCCTGAACCACTCTTTCTCTATTTGAGCCCGATGAATCCTGACATTGTCATCTTGGAATATGCCCGTGCCATCAGGAAAGAAAAAAATCCATTGATGGAATAAGCTGGTCATTCAGTATATTCAGGTAGTCAGCTGACCTCATTCTTTGAGCACATATTGTTGCTGAACCTGCAGTAATTATCCAATTGGAGACTTTGCTTAGTCAAATCCAGGTGGCTTTTTTTTTGGCCGGGCAGTGTATACAGTGTATATATATATATAGAATTGTATGAGAGTGTCCAAGGGGATGAAGCGCATCATCAAGCTATCAGCAAAGGATGAGAAGCACGTCTTCCTCTTCCTCTTCCACCACGCCAACCAGAAGAAGCCTGGGCAGCATGTCTTCCTCTCTCCACCACACCAACCAGAAGAAGCTTGGGCAGCACGTCCTCCTCTCTACCACACCAACCAGAAAAAGCCTGGGCAGCACGTCTTCCTCTCTCCACCACGCCAACCACAAGAAACCTGTGCAGCACATCTTCCACTCCACCACACCAAACAGGAAAAGCTTCCGCAAGATGACCTCATCACCACCACATCACTCAGAACCAGAAGATGAAGCCTGACTGGTCTGCACAACCCATACTCCACCAGGTAGACTGGATCCATGGATACCAGTGAGATGAGAACGCACAGGGACTACGAGGCACAAAACTAATCTGCAGCATGTGTTAAAGGGAGGAAGAGTAAACACATCCTCTTCTCCACTACTCTAACAGATACAACCTGAGCAGCATCGCCTCTTCTCCATCTCACCACCGTCACGACAGACGAAGCCTGGATGACACCATCTCCTTCTCACCAAGTAGCTTCAGCTCATGGACACCTGGGAGCTGAGAGCACAGGGACTCCAGTGAAGAAAATTAGTTAATAAAATGACTTAATGGAGGCATCCAAATGAAGAAGAAGAGAAGCTCAGTGTGTCAGAGGAAGTCCCCCGGCAG
Source organism: Synanceia verrucosa (assembly GCA_029721515.1). NCBI lineage: Eukaryota > Metazoa > Chordata > Actinopteri > Perciformes > Synanceiidae > Synanceia > Synanceia verrucosa. Next base: position 20,947,108 of record CM056553.1, read on the forward strand.
TCTAGACCTATAGCAGCATAACTAAGGATTGATCCAAGGCAGCCTAAGTCAGCCTTGGATCAGTCCTAACTATAAGCACTATCAAAAAGGAAAGTCTTAAGCCGACTCTTGAATAAGGGGATGGTGTCTGCCTCCCGGACTGAAAGAGGGAGTTGGTTCCACAGAAGAGGAGCTTGATAACTGAAAGCTCTAGCTCCCATTCTACTTTTATAAACCCTAGGAACTGCTAATAGTCTTGCATTCTGAGAGCGCAGAGTTCGAGCAGGATTATAAGGCACTATTAGCTCTTTAAGATAAGATGGTGCCTGACCATTCTGTGCCTTGCAGGTGAGGAGGAGGATTTTAAATTCAATTCTAGATTTCACAGGGAGCCAGTGCAGAGAGGCTAACACCGGAGAAATATGGTCTCTTTTCCTGGTTCTGGTCAGAACACGTGCTGCAGTGTTGTGGACCAGCTGGAGAGTCTGGATAGACTTATTAGGGCAGCCTGATAATAAGGAATTGCAATAGTCCAGCCTAGAAGTTTCAAATGCATGGACTAATTTTTCTGCATCGTTTTCAGAGAGAATATGCCTTATTTTTGCAATGTTACGCAGATGGAAAAAAGCTGTTCTAGCTGTTTGTTTCATGTGGACGTTGAAGGACATATCTTGGTCAAAAATTACTCCTAGATTCTTTACAGTGGTGCTCGAGGCTGGTGCAAAGCCACCTAGAGGAAATAAGTCATTAGACATTATTTCTGAGATTTTCGGGGCCAATTAGAATAACTTCAGTTTTATCTGAGTTTAACAACAAGAAATTGTGCATCATCCAAGATTTTATATCCTTAAGACATGTTTGGAGTTCAGCTAACTGACTGGATTCGTCTGACTTAAATGACAAATATAGCTGAGTATCATCTGCATAACAGTGAAAGTTTATGGAGTGTTTTCTGATAACATTGCCTAAAGGAAGCATATATAAAGTAAATAGAATTGGCCCAAGCACAGAACCTTGAGGAACTCCATAACTGACTATGGACTGCATGGAGGACTCATCATTAACGTGAACAAACTGTGATCAATCCGATAAATAGGATTTGAACCAGCTTAAAGCAGTTCCTCTGATGCCAATTAAATGTTCTAATCTTTGCAACAGGATATGGTGGTCAATAGTATCAAAAGCAGCGCTAAGATCTAACAAGACAACTCAAATAGATTATTGTTCTGGAGGAAGTCACACAGCTGACTGCACACTGCTTTCTCAATGATCTTAGAGAGAAAAGGAAGGTTGGATATTGGTCTATAGTTGGCTAAAACTTCAAGATCAAGACCGGGCTTGTTGTAAACGCCTCTGTCGCGCCTCAGGAGTGAGCCCGGTCCGACCCACCTGCATGGGCTCCTCACCGGGAGTCGGAAGCGCTCGGCGAGCCGTACTCTGGGCAGCAGCTGGACCTGCCTCCCGAACCTCCCCAGCAAGTCCCGTCGGTCCTCTCCTCCGGTGGTGATAATCTCTGACCCAGTTGTCCATTCGGATAGCCGCTTCGATGACCACTTCCAGATTGTCCGGCATCTCCTGGGGTCCAATTTGCTCGTAGATCTGGTCGTTCAGTCCGTCCAGAAAAGCCTCTACCAGAGCCGGTTGACCCCAGCCGCTATCCCTAGCTAACGGACGGAACTGAATGGGATAGTCCGCTACTGTCCGGTTACCCTGAGTTAACCTGAGCTCCGCTATAAACTGATCCGGTGAAGAGCACAATGATGAGTCCTGCACCCACTCAGTGGTAGCCCACGCCACTGCCCTCCCGGTGAGATGAGATGTGATGGCAACGTGGAATTGGGGTGTGGGAAAAGCCATGGGGTTCATTTGAAAGTGCAGTTCACATTGAACCAGGAATGGTCTGCATTGTTCAGAGTCACTGGCAAACTTCTCAGGGGGGGCCAGGCGAAGGGGTGCATGGACTATGGTGGACGTCGGAGGAACAGGCTGGGTCTGGCTGATAACAGCCTGAGGCTGAGCAGAGTCTGTGGACTGATTGTGGAGGTAGGTTAACTAGTCTTTCATATTGCGGGACAATATGTCTACCTGGGCGGTCATGGATTGTCTAAAGTCCTCCTGGCGAGACGACAGATTAGCTATGTCTCTTCTTAACGCTTGGGCCTGCTCCTCCTGCTGTGTGAGCCAGCTATTATGGGAGGCTACAAGCTCCCTGAGGTGAGTTGAGTCTGCTGGGTTCATGCTGGCCAGTACGTTCTGTAAGAACGTGGCACAGACACGGAAAAGAACCCAAACGCAAGACTCCAAAAATCAAAGTAGCAACAAAGGATTTATTTACAAAAATTAATCAACAGTACAGAGAGGGATTCTAATCTGACTGTAACACAAAATCACTTCTAAGGCGAAGGTACTAATATAAATAACTAACAGAAGTGCTCAGGCAAAAATGCAAAAAGGTAAAGTAATAACTGAAAGGGCAGACAACACGAAAGGTAACTAAGGGCGCTCACAAGGAGGATACAAAACTAAACAGAAAAGCCTAGACAAATAACTAAAAATGATCACCAAAGGTGACGGGGACAAGAACTGAACGGGGAACAGAAGCTGGACAACAGACTACACGTGGTTAACAAACAAAGTGACAAACAACTCAGACGGTCAGCTCACACAACAACCTGACTTGGATGGGATCGAGGATGTGGATGATGGCTGGTAGCTTGGCGACGACACAAGACATACTGGCACAGAACTGGGAGAGACACGGACAGAAATACACTAGGTAATGGGGAACAGCTGGAAACAATAAGGGGCGGGGCTGACAATCACCAGACGGGGAAACACGGGGCAGGAAGGGTGAAGCTGAAACACAAGGGAAGACAATTAATTAGGGCCCGAACAGACTGTGAAACAGGTCCGCAAGGGATCTATTGAAACTGAAGTGAAACTGTAGTGTTTATTATTATTAGGGTCCGAGCAGACTGTGAAACAGGTCTGCAAGGAACCTATTGAAACTGTAGTGTTTATTATTAGGGCCCGAGTGGACTGTGAAACAGGTCCGCAAGGGACCTATTGAAACTGTAGTGTTTATTATTAGGGCCCCAGCGGACTGTGAAACAGGTCCGCAAGGGACCTATTGAAACTGTAGTGTTTATGATTATTATTATTATTGTTAGGGCCCGAGTGCACTGTGAAACAGGTCCGCAAGGGACCTATTGAAACTGTCGTGTTTATTATTATTAGGGCCCAAGCGGACTGTGAAACAGGTCCGCAAGGGACCTATTGAAACTGTAGTGTTTATTAGGGCCCGAGTGGACTGTGAAACAGGTCCACAAGGGACCTATTGAAACTGTAGTGTTTATTATTATTATTAGGGCCCGAGCAGACTGTGAAACAGGTCCGCAAGGGACCTATTGAAACTGTAGTGTTTATCATTATTATTATTATTATTATTATTATTATTATAATTATTATTCTTATTAGGGCCCGAGCGGACTGTGAAACAGGTCCGCAAGGGACCTATTGAAACTGTAGTGTTTATTAGGGCCCGAGCGGACTGTGAAAAGGGTCCGCAAGGGACCTATTGAAATTGTAGTGTTTATTAGGGCCCGAGCGGACTGTGAAACAGGTCCGCAAGGGACCTATTGAAACTGTAGTGTTTATTATTATTATTATTATTATTGTTATTATTATTCGGGCCCGAGCGGACTGTGAAACAGGTCCGCAAGGGACCTATTGAAACTGTCGTGTTTATTATTATTAGAGCCCGAGCGGACTGTGAAACAGGTCCGCAAGGGACCTATTGAAACTGTAGTGTTTATTATTATTATTATTATTATTAGGGCCCGAGCGCACTGTGAAACAGGTCCGCAAGGGACCTATTGAAACTGTTGTGTTTATTATTATTAGGGCCCAAGCGGACTGTGAAACAGGTCTGCAAGGGACCTATTGAAACTGTAATGTTTATTAGGGCCCGAGCGGACTGTGAAACAGGTCCGCAAGGGACCTATTGAAACTGTAGTGTTTATTATTATTATTATTAGGGCCCGAGCGGACTGTGAAACAGGTCTGCAAGGGACCTATTGAAACTGTAGTGTTTATTATTATCATTATTATTATTATTATTATAATTATTATTCTTATTAGGGCCCGAGCGGACTGTGAACTGTGAAACAGCGCCCCCCAGTGGTAACAGGAAGTGACCCGTTCTTACTTTTCACATTAACTCATGCCACATAGAAGACTCCATCAACGTCATTCCACTATTAAAACCTAAAGAACAACTTGGTGAAGCTTCGTTACGAACGCTACGACTAACGGCGCCCGTATGGCATCGCTGCGATTTTTTGATCATTCGCCATGAAAATACGTTTGTCTTTTTGACGGCTTTACTAAAGTCGTATCGTCATGAAAATTGGTACACATGTCAAGGCTGGCGTCCTCTAACATCTGATGTGGTCCACACCAATGGGTGGGGCAAAATGGCCCCATAGCGCCCCCTTGACATTTTCAAAAACCCCTTCTCATAGGGGTTTTTATGGAGTTGGAACACGAAAATCAGTACACACGTGTAACTTGACCAGATGCACAAAAAAGTCTCTTGCACCAAATGTCTATTCCAAACAGGAAGTCGGCCATTTTGTTTCAACTCTTCATTTTGGTGTGATTTCCACATTGAACCATAGAATGGCCATAACTCCTTTGTGTATTGGCCAAATCACTTGATGTTTATTGCACTCTGTTCACACCGCCTTCCCCATCTGATACCCGACCGCAACATACCGCGAGGGCCCTACATAACCGCTCGCGGTTTTCTAGTTAGGGCCCGAGCGGACTGTGAAACAGGTCTGCAAGGGACCTATTGAAACTGTAGTGTTTATTATTATTATTATTATTATTATTATTCCTGAACATCTGTTTTCCCAATTTTCGCCCCTTTCCCACCGTTAAAAAGTTGTATAAATTTGTACATTCCTGCGGCCCGCCCCGAAATTCGATATTTTCGGGTGTTCGCACACGTTGCATGCAAAATGGCTGAATGGCGCCACCTACAAAGTTGAAAAATCCCCATAGGGAAAATCACCAACTTTGGCGTACCTCAACGAAAATCGGTACACATGTTAAACATACCCAGACAAACAAAATTGTTTCTTGGCAGGAAGCTGAATTTCCAACAGGAAGTCGGCCATTTTGAATTTTTGATTTTCTGATGAAAACGAACTCGTCCTAGGGATTTCGTCCGATCGACTTGAAATTTGGTACAGATCATCTCCAGAGCTAGCTGAGCAAATGTTGTGCTCTGCGCATAATTAGGTCAAAGGGCATGGCCGCTAGGGCTTGCCAAACTTTGGCGAATTCGCCGTCTAAATTCGAACGACTCTCACGTTCACATACTCGATCCTAGCAGCTTCAAATTTTCAGAGCATGACAGGGGCGCGGCCCTGAACGTTCCGATGTATTAACGTCATGCCTTACTCATAGTGCCCCCCAGTGGTAACAGGAAGTGACCCGTTCTTAATTTTTACTTTTACCGATTTCACATAATTTACTTCATCAACTTCATTACACTTTTAAAACATAAATAACAACTCAGTGAAGCTACAGTCCGAACACTGTGAGGCTACGGCTAACGGCGCCCGTGTGATAGATGGAGCATGACAGTTTTTCCTTAGTCGATGTGAGAGTCATTTGTAAAGGACAGAGGGTGTCATATCCTGTCCAGATTGTAAAGCCCTCTGAGACAAATTGGTAATTTGTGATACTGGGCTATACAAATAAAATTGACTTGACTTGACTAACGCTAACACGGCTCTGAAGCATCCGGAGACATTCTCTGCAGTACCAGGGGATTTTAACCATGCTAAACTGACAGACACCCTGCCTCAGTTCCATGGGCACATCACCATGTGCATTATATTGCGGTGCACTGCCCCCTACCTGTGCTTCTCCGACCACATCTCCATCTTGCTGATTCCTGTGCATCGTCCTGTGCTTGGACACAATAAGCCCATAGAGAAGAACATCACTGTGTGGCCCAGTACAGCTGGCCCTATGCTTAAGGACTGTTTTGAACAAACCAACTGGCAGATCTTCAAGGATGCTGCGACCAGCAAGGGCCGAGTTGACCTGGAGGACTATGCATCAGCTGTCTGCAGTTACATCAGCAAATGATGATGTCACAGTCACCAGAAGGATTACCATCTGCCCCACCCAGAAACCCTGGTTCAATAGAGAAGTAAGGCATCTCCTAAAAGCCCGGGATGCAGCGTTCAGATCTGGGGACACACCTGCACTGAATGCAGCAAGGAGGAACCTAGAGGCTTTTTATGATGTATGCTGCTGGTCCCAAGTACAAATTTCGTTTCATGTGTACACATGTAACAACAATATAATGAACCTTGAACCTTGAATGTCTTTATTACAGAAATCATTATTCCTCAGCTGACACTGATATTACTATTGCCTGAGTATTGGTATCCTGACAAAAGCACTACTGTCAATTACAGTCAGTAGCCATGCTCAAGATGCTGAAGTTGCGAAATAGACTGGATGCATTATCAAGCAGAACAGTTACATTTATGAGCAGAGCAGAAGCAGCTCACAAGCATCTCATCTGTTGGTTCATTTTGGCCTCCATTTGCTCCGGTCTCCATTAGCCAGTCGAGAATGAGAGTGGCACTCATGTGAGGTAACTAAAGAGATTAGCAATCTATATGTCTATATACAGTATTGCTTCAGTTGAAATCATGCTGTACACAATCATGAACCAAACATTTTAATTTCATTTTATCTGTATGTCTGTGTGAGGGTGATCATTAAAAGACAGCCTAATAAATGCAGCATGACGGATGGATGGATGAACAAATCAGGCTTTGGAGGTGAGCTCTGTGAAGCTTGTTAGAGTAACACATATGACCGTGTAGGAGCCATAATGAGTGTGAAGCTAGCTTGGAGAACTGTGTCTTGACGACAGAGAACATAAATCTTCTGTCCTGCTCGGCGCCCAGGGACTGCACAAACACCATTATTGTGTGAGCCTGCATGAATCTCTCGGAAGTGTATACGGTGTGAAGGAAGGGAATGTGTGCACGCGAATACACACATAATGCAGACTGTAGCTGCATCCTCCTTGGAGTCTCATCCTGCATAGCTGAACAAAGCAGGTTGTTTGAATTATTATCGAACAATGGTGTTACTGTCCCACTCAAGAAATACATCCAATACCTGGCATATCCATCATTACCACAGGACTCAGGTTCGCCTTCTTTGTTTTTAATTTGGAACACGTTTTTGGTAAATCAATTTGAGCGCATGTGAGTGCAGTCTGTGGTATCAGTCGGGTTCAAGTCACTTCACTCCTGAGTCTTGCTTGCGCTTATCTGCTGTACCTGGATGATACAAAGTAATATATACGCTGGCGGCCTTTTTCCCCACAACACACTTCCTTTAACCTTGCAGTGCAACTGACTGCACTGCAAGGTTAAGGCACTGCGGGCTATGAGCTTCTACAGTGTTTTAAATAACTGTATGCTCATGTCTGGCTGAAAGTGTACTAAGATCACACGGGCAAAAAGCTCAAACAGATTTCTTTGTCATCATGGGACTCGCCAAAACACACACACATGTATATATATATATATATATATATATATATATATATATATATATATATATGAATTTGACTTATTACACATGAAATATCATATGAAATCTCAAAGGATTTGCTTTTGTTTGCTGTGTGCCTACATGTTGTTTCACTTGACTGCACATCCTTCGAATTTGTCACCGCTGATGAAACTGAGCAGAGCTTAATCACCAGTCCTTTTAAAACTTGGTCAATAAGTAGCCGTACCAATGGCGATCTTTTGTACTCAAATGCATTGTCCTGGTGAAACGTTCGTCCATGGCACGACTACATCAAAATCAGAGAGAAGAGAGCATGGCATTCTTCAGGTTAGTTTAGTATCTGAAGCATCAACAGTTGTTTGTTTGTTTACAGACTCAAAATGGCCAGAAAGAAAGAACTTTCTTCAGAAAACCATCAGGCTATTGGTGTCCTTAGAAAGGAAGCCTATTCAATGCGAGAAATTGCAAGGAAACTTAAGATTTCTTACCATGCTGTTAACTACTCCCTGCAGAAAGCAGCACAAATTGGCTCTAACAAGGACAGAAAAAGGACTGGGAGGCCCCCAGTGTACAACTGTGCAAGAAGACAAATATCTGAGAGTGTGTAGTTTAAGACAAAGACACCTCACAGGTCCTCAACTGGCAGCTGTACTTAATAGTACCTGTCAAACACCAGTGTCAGCATCAACAGTGAAAAGGAGACTTCAGGATGCTGGACTTCAAGAACTGGACTGCCAAGAAAAAGACATATCTCAGACTGGCCAATAAAAAGAAAGGACTGAGATGGGCAAAAGAGCACAGACATTGAACACTGGAAGACTGGAAGAAGGTGTAAGGTGTTGTGGACAGACGAGTCTAAGTTTGACGTCTTAGGATCACACAGAAGAACATTTGTGAGACGCAGAACATATGAAAAGATGCAAGAACCATCAGTCAAGCATGGTGGAGGCAGTGTGATAGTCTGGGGATGCTTTAGAGGTGATAAAATAGGAGATTTGTACAGAGTGGAAGGGACCTTGGGGATCCTCCAACAGGATAATGACCCTAAACACACCTCCAAAATGTGTCAGCAATTTTTAAGGAATAAACAGTCAGCCAGAATTCTGACTGTAATGGAGTAGTCTCCTGATCTGAAGCCTACTGAGCTGTTGTGGGAACAGCTTGACTGTATGGTACAGAGGAAGACTCCATCAAGCCAATCCATCTTGTGGGAGATATTCCAGGAAGCATGGGGTGAAATCTCATCAGATTATCTTGACAAATTGACAGCTAGAATGCCTAAAGTCTGCCAGGCTGTAATTGCTGCAAAAGGTGTTTTTTTTATGAAGACAAAAGAAGAGAAGAGAAGAGAGAGGCCTGAGCCTGCTACATCCTCCTGGAGCCTGGGCCGACAGGCCTGAAAGACTGATGATTTACCTTCTTTTACTTGTCTGAGAATGTGCAACCTAATCCTGGACCTGAACTCCAATGTATTCGACTCACGCTTAATTCAAATCAATGTCTGGTCTCAAAACTGTTCATCTTAATGTGTGCAGTTTACTACCAAAGATGGACATGGTCAAAATTTGGGTTAGATCAACAAATGCAGACATTGTGATAACCTCTGAAATGTGGCTAACTAAAACTATTACAAACAATGACATTAACATTTTAATATTAAAAACTGGATGTAATATTTATCACACTGACAGGCCCAGAAAAGGTGGTGGAATAGGAAATTTATGTTAAATCAAGGTTTGATGCTTCAGTTATCTTGTCTGAGTCGATTTGTATGAAGCCAGGCTAAGTAACACACAGACTTCAAATACAATTTTTGTGGGTCCTTATTGTGTTCCCCATTTGACTTGGTAATTTTTAAAATAACAAGAAATTATATTTGGCCTCCACCGAAACAGTATTGGAAAGTTACCACAAAAACCAGGTATGGTAGGAACAGTAGGTATGGTGTACTGTCTCACATTTGTTTAACACAGAATATAGGCAAAAAATACTTCTGTTTTCTTCTGTTTTCTGTGGCTACAGAGAAACCTAGCTTAAACACATTAAGCTCTAATAGTACACATGTTATGTTCGATCCATCAGCATCTGCAATCCTAGGTTCAACAACTACACAGAATGTAGTTTTATGAGAACATCGTACAGCATTCAACCAACATATTCATATATTGTGCCATATAACCCTTAAACAACCTCTGAATATCCAGTGATCACCTCACAGTCGGTATCTGCTAGCAAGCTCCGTGGCATGGCGAGCCATTTACTTCCCTTATTCTCCCAGAATCCTTGACCTTCTTAAACAGAATGCTGCTCAAAATAATAGTGAACTACTGCCCCCTGCTGTCCAAAGTTACTCCACTACAGGTCGACTCCCCCTCTTGGGTCTGGCCTTGACATGGCGAGGGGGCTTCCAGTGATCCTGGAGAGCCATACTGTCGGGAGCTTGCTCCTGGTAGGGTCACCCTTGGGGGGCCGGTCTTCAGGGTAGGCTCCAGACGAACAAAGACCCCAGCGTGTCATTACGCTGTGATGTGGCAGCCCCACCAACCAACTATCCCTGCAGAGGGCTAACAACCCACCCAGGAGAAATCCCTTTTGTTACGAAACTGATCAGAAAAAGAAGCCGGACTGCCTAACACAGTAACGGATCCCAGCCTCCCCCCGACCATGGAGTACGGATTAACCTTCCTCATAGGACCCGCGTCGCCACATGGAATGTCTAGACACTCCTTCGCCCCGGAGCTGCCACCCTGCTGTCCCGAGAGATCTGCCGCTATAACATCACCCTGGCTCAGGACTCTGCGAAGCTCGATAGAAAGGCAATTGTGAAACAACAGCAGGTGACCATTGCTACATCTGGAGTGGCCCCGAGAGATGGACAGGCCTTTATGGTGTTGCACTTGCCATCCCTAAAGCCCTCCATGAGTCCCTCATCAGCTGAACACCCCTGAGCAACAGACTATTGTCTGTCCGCTTTCTTCACCAACACATTGACAGTAATTGTTGCTTATGCCCCAACTGATGTTGCCGATGAGGATGTGAAGGATGCCTTCTTTGACCAGCTTCTTCAGGCTGTTGGCCAAGTCCCATCGCACAACATCACCATCATCCTCACTGATGCCAGTGCCACTCTGTCCAGCAGTGATCGGCCCACCGGTTCACCTGTTGGCACAAACTTTTTCTGATAGGTCCACAAACGATAATGGTAACCGCCTTCTCCTTCTCTGCCACCACAACAACTTCTGCATTACTGATACATGGTTTCCACGAAACTCATCCATCACTGGACATGGTACAGCCCAGATGGCAGAACCAGGAAGGTGCTGGACCACATCTTCATCTCCCGATGCTGGAAGTCATTTGACACCCCGAAAAAGCCTTGGATATCAGAGAGGAGGCCCACCTCCGTGGCAACCTGACAGAGTATCTGCAACTGAACCGCCACCACAATGTAGCTATAGCTGAGGACAGGGAGAAGTTTTGGAAAGCAGAAGCTAAACACTTAGTCTGTGGCGAATAGTAATAACATGAGCCATGTCTTCAGTCTGCTGCGCCAAGCCCGTAATGGCCCACGCATTAAGACAGCCCTGATGAAAGATTTTGATGGCAACCTTATAACAACCAAAACCAACTGCCTAGAGTGCTGGAAAGAGCACCTCAGCCTCCTATTGCAGCACGGTACCACCCCAGCTGATCCCACCATCCTAGTGGCCGCAAAAGCGCAACCCTTAGTGACGCCTGTAGTACAAAGCCTATCACACCCGAGGAAGTCAGATTCGCTCTGAAAACAGCATCTGTGCAGTAACTGCTGAGATGCTAAAATCAGGCGATGATAGCATTGTCGAGTGGCTCACCCACATATTCAACCAGGTGTGGGAGACTGAAAGGCTACCCAGCAACTGGACCAGAGGAGTCATCCTACCCTTCTGAAAACGCAAGGGTGACAGGCTTGTCTGCAGTAACCATAGAGGAATCACCCTTCTCTCCATCTCCGGCAAGCTCTTCACCAGGATTTTGTTCACTCATGCTCTCCCAGCCATTAGAAGCAGCCCCCATCCCCAGCAGGCTGGATTCATGCCTAACCACTCTACAGCAGACCACATCTCTGCCATTTGTCTGCTGATACAGAAGACCTATGGATTAGGTAAAGACCGCCATCTGTACATTGGGATCTGAAGTCTACCTTCGACACCATCTGCCATACTTCACCATGCAATATTCTGCAGGCCCTCGGGGCACCATCTATGATTGTTGCCCTGCTCAAGTTGCTTCACAGCAACTCACAGACCTGTGTCTGCATCACTGACTGGTTTCCCATCTCCAGTGGCATTTGCCAGAGCTGCGTGGCTGCTCCTGACCTCTTCAACTGCATCATTGACTGCCTGATGTCCAGGGTTTGTAAGCGGGTCCCCTTCGGCAACTACCACCTGACTGACCTGGAGTATGCCGGTGATACCATCCGATGCACCTCCCCTGCAGCTTGATAACAACATCATAGAGCCCATCAATAATTTTGTGTATTTGGGGTCCATAGTGACAGATAATGGTGACGTAAAACCAGAGATTATCCACAGAAGAGCCTTCGCAGCATCGGCTCTGCAGACCCTCATGAAACCATTCTGGCAGCACCAGACCATCTCACCCAAGACAAAGCTTTGGATGTATAACTCAGCGGTACTCTCTATCCTGCTCTACGGCATGGAAACTTGGCCTTTAAATAAGACTCTGCCCGCAAGACTAGATGGATTTGACAGCAGAGCTCTCAGAACCATTGAAAACATCAGGTGGCCTCAATGGGTCTCCAATGAAGCATTTAGAGCCTGCACGCGCCACCCCAGAGCATCTTGCCCAGTCGCACAGAGTCGCACCCGCTGGCTTGGCCATGTCCTCCGTCTTCCCCCTGACCATCCAACGAGAGCCATTCTACAGTTTGACCCAAGGGCTGTGGGCTGGAGACAACCACGATGGCTCAGTGGGTAGAGTGGTCTTGTGACCGGAGGGTTACCGGTTTGATCCCGGCCTGGAGCGTTCATGTCCAGGTGTCTCTGAGCAAGACCCCGAACCACTAACTGCTCCTGATAGGTCGTGGGTTAGTGCCTTGCATGGCAGCTTCCACCATCAGTGTATGAATGTATGTGTGAATGGGTGAATGGGTGTTATGATTAAGGGACAAGTATTGACTCCATTTTAAACTTTAAAGAGAACTGCAAGGCTTTGAGCAAGAAGGGACACCAGACTGTTTTGTTTGAGGAAGTTATCCCGTTTCCAGGTTGATAGGACCATAATGACACTCTTTTATCATGCTTTTATTGAGTCTGTTATAGCCTTTTCACTTGTTTCATGGTTCGGCCATATCTTAAAAGTCCTGAAAAGTCTACTTTAATTGATTTAATTCTAACAAATCCTCATAAATTCTCATCTTTGGGTGTCTTCTGCAATGATTTGAGTGATCATTGTGTTGTTGCAGCTTGCAGAGACGCTAAAATCCCCAAAGAGGAATTTGAAGCAAATTAATGAACAAGCCTATTGTCATGATTTGTCTTTGGTTAATTGGGGACACATAGGTCTGTTGCCAGATGTTGAGCTAGCTTGGGCATTCTTTCAGGAAAATTTTGAGAAAATAAATTATGAATAAATACGCTCCTATAGAAAATTTAGAGTGAAGGGACGAGAAAATTCCTGGTTCTCTCCAGAATTATCTGATACCATTCACCAGCATAATGTGGCATGGGTGAAAGCCAGCAAATCTTTATCTCTAAACAAAAGCACTCAGGCTCTTCCAACATTTGTTCTAAAAGACTCAGACGCAGTATATGATGGAACTAAGGTTTTAAATTGCTTTAACAAGCATGTTTTCTGGAGACTGTTTTAATTTTGTACCTTTTACTGTGCAGCAAGTGGATAAGGCTCTGAAAACTTTAAATCATAGAAAACCTTGATAGAGCCGTACTTTTTGAAAATGGCAGCTGATTTTGTTGCACCGCCTCTTACAATACTTTTTAATCTCTCAATCGAAAGTAAAGAAATTCCATCGGTTTGGAAGTCAGCTTTTGTTGTTCCTGTTTTAAAAGGAGGTGATCCATCAGTTTTAACTAACTACAGGGCAATATCAAATTTGTGCGTCTTGTCAAAAATCTCTTGTGTGTGAACTGAAAGAGTTTCTATACACAAATGAACTTCTCTCAAAATTACAATCAGGCTTTAGGAAAAAGCACAGTACCATTACTGCTGCAACAAAAGTGATTATTGATATACTTGTTGCTCTTGACAAAAAGCAATACTGTGCTGCACTTTTTAATTGATCTGTCAAAAGAATTTGTTTGGGTTTGTCAGATCATGTTGTTTCCTGGTTCACAAATTATTTGAGTGACAGGCCTCAGTGTATTAAACATGATGGCTTGTGTTCTGAATTTGTGTGTCCACAAGGGGGTGCCACAGGGTTCAATATTAGATCCTTTATTGTTCATTATGTACACTCAACAAAAATATAAACGCAACACTTTTGTTTTTGCTCCCATTTTTTATGAGACAAACTCAAAGATCTAAAACGTTTTCCACATGCACAATATCACCATTTCTCTCAAATACTGTTCACAAACCAGTCTAAATCTGTGATAGTGAGCACTTCTCCTTTGCTGAGATAATCCATCCCACCTCACAGGTGTGCCATATCAAGATGCTGATTAGACACCATGATTAGTGCACAGGTGTGCCTTAGACTGCCCGCAATAAAAGGCCACTCTGAAAGGTGCAGTTTTATCACACAGCACAATGCCACAGATGTCGCAAGATTTGAGGGAGCGTGCAATTGGCATGCTGACAGCAGGAATCTCAACCAGAGCTGTTGCTCATGTATTGAATGTCCATTTCTCTACCATAAGCCGTCTCCAAAGGCGTTTCAGAGAATTTGGTAGTACATCCAACCAGCCTCACAACCGCAAACCACGTGTAACCACACCAGCCCAGGACCTCCACATCCAGCATGTTCACCTCCAAGATCGTCTGAGACCAGCCACTCGGACAGCTGCTGAAACAATCGGTTTGCAAAACCAAAGAATTTCGGCAAAAACTGTCAGAAACCGTCTCAAGCTGATCTGAATGCTCGTCGTCCTCATCGGGGTCTTGACCTGACTCCAGTTCGTCGTCGTAACCGACTTGAGTGGGCAAATGCTCACATTCGATGGTGTCTGGCACGTTGGAGAGGTGTTCTCTTCACGGGTGAATCCCGGTTTACACTGTTCTGGGCAGATGGCAGACAGCGAGTGTGGCGTGGTGTGGGTGAGCGGTTTTCTGATGTCAATGATGTGGATCGAGTGGCCCATGGTGGCGGAGGGGTTATGGTATGGGCAGGCGTCTGTTATTGACGAAGAACATAGGTGCATTTTATTGATGGCATTTTGAATGCACAGAGATACCGTGATGAGATCCTGAGGCCCATTGTTGTGCCCTACATCCAAGAACATCACCTCATGTTGCAGCAGGATAATGCACAGCCCCATGTTGCAAGGATCTGTACACAATTCTTGGAAGCTGAAAACGTCCCAGTTTTTTGCATGGCCAGCATACTAACCGGACATGTCACCCATTGAGCATTTTTGGGATGCTCTGGATCGGCTTATACGACAGCGTGTACCAGTTCCTGCCAATATCCAGCAACTTCGCACAGCCATTGAGGAGCAGTGGACCAACATTCCACCGGCCACAATCAACAACCTGATCAACTCTATGCGAAGGAGATGTGTTGCACTGCATGAGGTGGTCACACCAGATACTGACTGGCAAAGGAGAAGTGCTCATTATCACACATTTAGATTGGTTTGTGAACAATATTTGAGAGAAATGGTATGGTAATGGGAATATTGTATGTGGAAAACGTTTTAGATCTTTGAGTTCATCTCATAAAAAATGGGAGCAAAAACAGAAGTGTTGTGTTTATATTTTTGTTGAGTGTACATTAATGATTTGGGACAAAATGTGTCTGATGCTAACATGCATTTTTATGCCGATGACACAATTATTTACTGTTTGGGCTCAAAGCCAGCTACAGCTGTTGAATCTCTGCAGAAAGCTTTCAATGTGGTTCAGACACACTTCTACAGCTAAAACTAGTCCTCTTTTCAAAATCCAAGGCTCCTCAAATTATCCAAACAGTGTCCACTCTTGAGGGAAAAGAAACTGAGGTGGTCCATGTGTACAAAAATCTTGGTATCCTGACACTCTCGCTTTCAAACCACATATTGACAATCTTGTAAAGAAACTCAAACTGAAACTGGGCTTCTCCTTTCGAAATAAATTGTGTTTTTCTTTGAGGTGAAGAAGCGGCTTGACATTTTATCCATTTTAGATTATGGAGACTCGTTGTATATGAATGCTTCAGCTCAATGTTTGAGGAAAATTGACGCTGTGTATCATGCTTCTCTGAGGTGTAGAGCCTTGACCCATCACTGTGAGCGATATTCTTGAGTGGGATGGCCTTCTTTGTCCACCAGGAGGTTGGAACACTGGTACACTTTTATTTATAAGGCCATGCTTGGACTGCTGCCCACCTATATTTGTAACTTAATCACACAAAGAAGTGTTGATTCTTATGGGTTTTGTTCAAATTATTTGTTGCTCTCTGCCCACACTGAACTGGGAAAATGACTTTTGCTTTCTCTGCTGCTTCTACATGGAGCATGTTGCAAAAGAACTGGAAACTAATGGACCTTATTCCTTTGAATGACTTTAAATCCAGACTGACAGCACTTGAGACAGCCTCCTTAAGGTGTAATTGTTTTTCTTTCTTTCTCAAATGCTTGCATGTAAGTATATAAACATGTTCCTCTGTACGACTGTGACAGCTATATCATATAACCCAGGAACCTAAGGATGGGGGAAAGTTACAATTAACCCATTGAAGAAGCGTAGCCCCGTCCTACACAGCATGTTTATGCTTTGGTCATGCAATAATTACACGTCATCTTTTGTTTTCTATTTCACATAAAGTAAAAGAATATAATGAGGGAAAAAGCAAGTTATAAAGAAAGAAAAAAAATACTACATAGGCTTTTTGTCTTCTAGCTCATTTAAACCTCGGGGTTTGAAATAGGAGGAGGAAGGGGGAGAGTTAGAGCGCCTTCACTATGGAAATACCAGAAAAAAATAAAGTCCTATATTGTGAATTACTTTACCATGACTGTTATGATCAAAACATATTGCCTTATCCTTGTAAATGTAGCACAGCAGTCTATTTGGGTCAGACTCTGTAATACTCCCTGCAGGCCTTCTTTAACAGATGAAACAATATAAGGGTGTATTCTTTTGCAGAGTCTGCATTATTGGATTTGGATTGTAACATTGTTGTATCAAGTTAGGAGGAGATGGAATCTCACGCTGGAATCACAATAGACAAGGGCTGATTGTTACTGCACCGCACCTCCATTAATAATTCAATCAATTTGACCTGTGACATGATTTCCCATAAAACAATTTGATCTCTCTGTGGGCCGATAGAGATATTTGAAACCCAATATGTGTGCGATATGCATGTGTGTCTGTTTTGACCTTCCCAGTATGACACAAAACCAATGCCTGAGACTAACTACAAGTATAATATTTAGCAGGAGAGAAGAGGAGAGGGGAGACAATACATTGGAAAAGTGTGTGTGTGTTGCAGTGTTTTCCTAAAGCTGCGCCCACTCCAAGAGTGCTCCAATAAGCACGCTACAGAAATGGAAAGGCCTTGCTCAAACTATGCACTCAAAAAAAAGTAGCACTGCAAGTACAAGCCAGTAAGAACAATGTGGTGCATTAAATATAAAAACACAGTATGTAAGAGTTTGGAAACAAAGTCAACAATATCATAATACATTGTTTCAGGGATCATTGATGATCAAATGTTGATGGGTCAAATGTTCTTGATTTTCTGACTACTGCAGACTTGGATCACCCAACAAGAGCTGCAGTTTTGAAGATGCTCTGAACCAGTCATCCAGCCATCACAATGTGGTCAAATCTGCTCAAATCCTTACACTTTCCCATTTTTTCAACTTTGAGGTCAAATGTTCATTTGATGCCTTATATATCCCAGGTGCCATAAAAGAAGAGATAATGATAAGAGATATTGAACCATCTACTCCCATAACCCTCAGTAGTAGTGACTTCATGAGCTTCTTTAATGAGAAGATTATAACTATTAGGGAGAAAATCAGTCACACTGTGCCTTTAACTGAAACTGCTTTGTCTTTAAACACAGGAAGCATAGGACCCATTGAAGAACTTGATGTATAATTGGACTGCTTTTCTCCCATAGACCTCCACAAACTGACTTCATTGATTTCCTCATCTAAGCCTTCTACCTGTCTCTTAGATCCCATCCCAACTTCACTGCTTAAAGAAGTTTTACCGTTACTGAGCACCTCTTTATTAAACATGATCAACTTATCTTTGCTGTCAGGCTATGTACCTCAGTCATTTAAAGTAGCCGTAATCAAACCTCTTCTGAAGAAGCCCAGTCTTGATCCAGAGGTTTTAGCTAACTATAGACCAATATCCAACCTTCCTTTTCTCTCTAAGATCCTTGAGAAAGCAGTGTGCAGTCAGCTGTGTGACTTCCTCCAGAACAATAATCTATTTGAGGACTTTCAGTCAGGATTTAGAAAATATCATAGCACCGAGACCGCTCTGGTGAAAATTACTAATGACCTGCTAATTGCGTCAGACAATGGACTCGTCTCAGTACTTGTCTTGTTAGATCTTAGCGCTGCTTTTGATACTATTGACCACCACGTCCTGTTGCAGAGATTAGAACATTTAATTGGCATCAGAGGAACTGCTTTAAGCTGGTTCAAATCCTACTTATCGGATCGATCACAGTTTGTTCACATTAATGATGAGTTCTCCATGCAGCCCATAGTTAGTTATGGAGTTCCTCAAGGTTCTGTGCTTGGGCCAATTCTATTTACTTTATATATGCTTCCTTTAGGCAATGTTATCAGAAAACACTCCATAAACTTTCACTGTTATGCAGATGATACTCAGCTATATTTGCCATTTAAATCAGACGATTCCAGCCAGTTAGCTAAACTCCAAACATGTCTTCAAGATATAAAAGCTTGGATGACGCACAATTTCTTGTTGTTGAATTCAGATAAAACTGAGGTTATTCTAATTGGCCCTGAAAATCTCAGAAATAACCTATCTAATGACTTATTTACTCTAGGTGGCTTTGCACCAGCCTCGAGCACCACTGTAAGGAATCTAGGGGTAATTTTTGACCAAGATATGCCCTTCAACATCCACATGAAACAAACAGCTAGAACAGCTTTTTTCCATCTGTGTAACATTGCAAAAATAAGGCATATTCTCTCCCAAAATGATGCACAAAAATTAGTCCATGCTTTTGTAACTTCTAGGCTGGACTACTGGAATTCCTTATTATCAGGCTGCCCTAATAATCTATCAAGACTCTCCAGCTGGTCCAGAACGCTGCAGCACGTGTTGTGACCAGAACCAGGAAAAGAGACCATATTTCTCCGGTGTTAGCCTCTCTGCACTGGCTCCCTGTAAAATCTAGAATAGAATTTAAAATCCTCCTCCTCACCTACAAGGCACTGAATGGTCAGGCACCATCTTATCTTAAAGAGCTAATAGTGCCTTATAATCCTGCTAGAACTCTGCGCTCTCAGAATGCAGGACTATTAGCGGTTCCTAGGGTTTATAAAAGTAGAATGGGAGATAGAGCTTTCAGTTATCAAGCTCCTCCTCTGTGGAACCAACTCCCTCTTTCAGTCTGGGTGGCAGACACCATCCCCTTATTCAAGAGTAGGCTTAAGTAGGCCTTTAACACATGCTGCAGATTAGTTTTGTGCCTCGTAGTCCCTGTGCGTTCTCATCTCACAGGTATCCATGGATCCAGTCTCCCTGGTGGAGTAGTGGTTGTGCAGACCAGTCAGGCTTCATCTTCTGGTTCTGAGCGACGTGGTGGTGATGAGGTCATCTTGCAGAGACTTCTCCTGTTTGGTGTGGTGGAGCGGAAGACGTGCTGCACAGGCTTCTTCTGGTTGGCGTGGTGGAGAGAGGAAGACGTGCTGCCCAGGCTTCTTCTGGTTGGTGTGGTGGAGAGGAGGATGTGCTGCCCAGGCTTCTTCTGGTTGGCGTGGTGGAGAGGAAGACATGCTTCTCATCCTTTGCTGATAGCTTGATGATGCTGTTTATCCCCTTGGACACTCTCATACAATTCTATACAGTATATACACACTGTATTATTATTATTAGCTGTTGTTATATTGAGTTGGACTTTTCCATACAATTTTATACGTAGTGTTAATGTGTTTTCATTGTTGTTATTCTGTACACATGGCATCTATTGCACGTCTGTCCATCCTGGAAGAGGGATCCCTCCTCTGTTGCTCTTCCTGAGGTTTCTTCCGTTTCTTTTTCCCTGTTAAAAGGGTTTTTTTGGGGGAGTTTTTCCTTAGTCGCTGCGAGTGTCATTTGTAAAGGACAGAGGGTGTCATATCCTGTACAGATTGTAAAGCCCAATGGGGCAAATTCATAATTTGTGATATTGGGCTATACAAATAAACTTGACTTGACTTGACTTGACATAATCAGTGTTATTCACTTCAACTGTCAGTGGTCATAATGTCTTGACCTGTGAAACAGTATTAGCTTGCTTGTGTAACACACTGAAACTTTTTTGTCCACTCCATTCTACTACTGCGGCTGCTGCGAAAAAGGAGAAGACAGACAGGAAGCAAATTGAATGCAGGGAAGAGTGGGGAAAAAAGAAACAAAAGGCAAAAAGAGATAGTGCTTAATCACTTCCGTTTCTGGGGAGGAATACCAGCATTATACCAGAGGAATGTTTACTCTAATTAAAGCTTCCAGGTATACAAGTAAAAGGCTGTCAACTCTCTCCTGAGAACAATTACAAGCACAGAACATGCAATGTCCAGGAGTGTGCCGTGAAGCTCCCTTTGTATATCATTACCAGTTCGCCAACAATAAAAGCAGAATAAATGGAAAGTAATGTGGTTTCCTCACCCATCCATTTGTTTGAATGGTAATTAGGGTAATACCAAAAACATTCCTTCCTTCTGTGCTTCAAACCCCAAACAACCCCCCCCACCCTTTTTTCCCTAAAGTCCTGCCTCCGTTTCTCTCTCTTTCCTCCACTAACAGAGAATTTTCTCCAGCCTCTGTCCTCTGTGAGTAACGGCATGTTTACAATCATCGGTCGCTTTTGTAAAACCCTGAAAACCCTCTATTACTTAACTGTTTCTGCCTCAGAGAGACAGAGGCAAAAATGTATAGAGTTACAATTCAACACTCAAGTTCCCCACATAAACACTTGTCGTATTTTTTTTGTTTCTGTTCCAATAAAAAAAGAAAGCGTGGGGGTATAATATCTGGAGCTGGGGGAAATTAAAGCTGAAGCTCCTCTGCTCCCACTTCTCTCTCTCTCTCTCTCTCTCTCGCTCTCTCTCTCACGTAAGCACCCATTAATCAGCAGCCCAGAGAGAAATCTAAGACCACATCTACACCCAGTGGAAGGAACCTGATACAACCACATCACCCCCATCCCAAATCCCCCTTTCTCTTAATCATCAACACACATACATGTACTCATCCATGCTGATAAACCAGACACAAAGGTTCAGAAAGATTAACTGAAGTTAATGAATAGAAGTTAAGGGAAGTCTATTAAATGAAAAGCATTTTAGACAAACAGTGGACATTCCATTTTGCCCTTAAATCTGCTTCTTCTGCTATTTCCTTTCCTAAGCCCCCCCCCTTTTGTCTCAAGGCAAGGAGTTTCCCTGAATTAGTTTTAGCTGACCACCCAAATCAGCAATATGCACCAGAAGATCAGGAGCAAGGTGGACACTCCTGTTTTAAGTCTTATTTTATGGTGAATCAATGGGTAAAACTGCTGCTCAGCTGCAATTATTAGCAGATACCAGACAGCTCTTAAGGCCCATCTTTGACTATGTTAACAACACAATTACTGTAGTAGCATGATAGCCAAATGGTAACAGTGTTTAACATATGATCACAATGCCACAGTTGCGATTTCGGCCTTTGCTGCATGGGTCTGAAAAACGATATGTCAAAATGCGGAACATAGCTTCAAAATGGCAGCCCACAAGCCAACGTCTGTGTGGACAGTCTTTGATTTCTACACCGTCCCAAAGACAAAGTTCTCCAAAATATATTTAAAAAATCACACGCACACAATTACTCTCAACACATGGCACATGGTTGTTGATCTTGTCATGTCAGATCTTGTGTCAATGGCCATAAAATCATGGGTTTGGGTCCCAGCTCGGGACTTGCTAAGCTGTGCTCAGCTCAAGGCCGACCAGTTGCAGAAGTATGTTTCCTCTCTGCTCCCCCCTCTTCAGCTCTCAGTGGTATCAGGTTCACTCTCCTCCTCCAGCCCATTACACAGGCCTCTTTATGCTGTGATAAAAGCTGCTCATGTTCAAACTCCCCTGGGAAAAGCTCCTTCAAGCACGTCAGGAACAGAGGCCATGTCTGATAAAATATTAATGTGAAGTTAATTGGTTGTTAATGGACTGGTGCTTGGGTAGAAATCTCCCTCCATTAGCTAGGTCACAGAAACAACCCATTCAGGGGTATCATCTTACCACCTTCTCAATCTGATTGTTTTCACTGTAGACACGTCTTGCGGTAACCTGGTGTTTGAGATATTATTGGTGGAGTTTTATGTAAGGTCCTGCATGAAGTATTATATCCAGTGCCAACCACGTTTCCATGCAAGTTTTGATGTTGTGGGTATTAAGTTACCTAGGTGTGAAGTTTTAATTCCACTAGTTGTTTTATTTTGTGTCATTCTCTCACATTCAAAGTCAATCTCCACATGAGGAATTTTTTTGGCTTTTGTTGTTTGTGGCCAGTGTTTGTGCTTTCTGTGGTTTACTGTTACTCAAAAAGAAAAAATCCCTCTTCTGCTAGAGTTGGCATGTAATATTGATGCAGAGCAGATGAGAAAACAGAAATCAAATAGAATCCAAACTTTCAAATGTCTACAGCAACACATACATTTTTAATCATTGCAAACCTACGAGATGCCAAATCTTTAAAGGTTGAAGCCACAGGGACATATGTAACGGGGAATATATTTAGAAATAAGTAATATTTCAGTGTGTCTTTCAAATCCAACTTTCGTTCAGCTTCAATTAATTTATGAGAGAGGCTGTTCAGGAAATAAGAGTTAATATGCTGGTGGCAATTACCCAGGTGGACTGCTTTTTACAGTTTGGGCTTTTAAATGAAAAATCAAATTACCAAAGTAATTCAAATGCATTCTTTACTGACTTGTCCCCTTCAGTGCTATGACCTCTCTCTCGTGATTCTGACCATTTAGCGGTAACCCTGTTCAAACACTGAGTGAAGCCGTGTCCAATTATGTGACGAAGCAAATGTCAATGAATCTTACAGATTTCAGATTCCTACTCCGCAAGTGAGGAGTGTCAGTTTACTCATGCAATTTCAACAGCGGTAACCCTGTTCAAACATTGAGTGAATCTGTGTCCAATTATATTACGAAGCAAATGTCAATGAATCTTACATATTCCAGATTACAGATTCCTACTCCACAAGTGAGGAGTGTCAGTTTAGTCATGCAATTTCAACAGCGGCCATTAGATGGCATTAAAACACAGGCAGCTTCTGATGTCATCTCAACAGACATGGCTGTATTTTTGTGGTACACTGGAGATGAAATAAATCAGCCCGGCTTCCTTCTTTGATTGTGACATGTTATGGATCCGTGCTATGATCTATTAACCGGGTTGGGTGGATGGGATAATCCCAAGTGTGGGAATCAAACCTAGTACTGTACTGTACTGTAATGTACTGTGTACCCTGCTTTCTGCCCTAAGACAGCTGGGATAGGCTCCAGCCCCCCCCGCAACCCTATAAGCGGTAGATAATGGATGGATGGTAGGCACTTAGTCATGTATGATCTATGAGGGTGTCTATGGGGCGCTGATTGTAAAGTTGTGCATGCTAAAGTAAACAGCAACTTTTTGCCACATTTAGCAAAAAAAACATATACATAAACCACGTGATTTTTTTTTATTATTTTAGTTTTGACAAGATTTACAGCAATGTTTGTGAACTTTTTGATATTTACTTCTCTTGTGAAAATATAATTTAAACGTTTAACCTGAATAAAAAAATCTAAATCTAAATGTTAAATCTAAATATTAAATGTTAAATATAAATATAAATGTTAAATATAAAAGTTAAATATAAATATAAATGTTAAATGTAAATGTCATGGGTGAAACTAAATATTTAGCCAATATGCAAATTCACTCTGCCTGTCACCAGAAGTACCAAAATAAAAGCTCATTGATGCGAACAAGCAAGAGGTGTCACTGTTGTGAAAACGGATCTACAACCCACCTGCGAAGCAGAAGAAGCAGAGTAAGTAGAAGGTTGCTATGGACTCCTGGTTGCTAAGGATTTGCTTATCATTTGCGATCATAACACCAGTTTTGTATTAATTTCTTAGTTTATTATAGATATTTACTGATGTATTTATTGTTCAAGTTTTCATTTGAGCTCTAGTGTTTCCCAAAGGGGGCTTTTCCTCACTCGGTACCATGCCATGCCATGCCTAAGTGTGTGTGTGTGTGTGTGTGTGTATTTATCAGGGGTTGTTTTTTCTATTGTTGTTTTTAGCCTCTGTGAGGCATTTTGAACTGCGCAATGTACGAAAAGTGCCATACAAATCAAGTTTGTAAGGCACATTTATATTTATATTTATGTGGCAGGCATCATTGGCCGGGCTTGTGATAAATGGGGCTACCAGCAGGGGGAACGGATATGACGCTTTTTTTTCCGGTTGGTGGGTTGAGACGGGTGCTCATCTCAGTCCACGCTGCATGCAGACAGGTAGAGAGGAGAGGGAAGGCTAGAAGGCAGGAGTCGCTGGTAGGCCTGAACCTGTTGCTCATGAGTGTCATGTTGCAGCATCTGTGAGGATGCATTTTGTGTTTTATATTTCTGATGCATTTCCCTGTGTAGCGAAAAGCAGCTGTTAGTTGATAGGGGAGTGTATCAATACGCCAGGGTGGTATTCTAGGGGGTTCAACAAACTCTGAGTCTCTTCCTGAACTCTGAGTTGACTTACCCTGAGATGGGAAACTCTGAGTTTCCGGTTCCAGAACAGCTGATATGAATTAGTTCAATCAACTCTATGTTCTCCTTGAGTTAAGCGTGTGCACCTACCACAATAAAAAAGCCATCATCAATGGAGCCCCGATACCTCGACTCACCATGGCAACCAGAGATAAAAAAAGGCACGATCAACATATTTTACACCTGTAGAATCGGATGTAGACTTTGAAATCGTAGCACACAGGTGAAAAGTGGTGGAGTGGTTTAGAATAAAATCTGATTATCATGTAGGTGTAAACCTCGGAGGGGAGAAATGGACTTGGAAGCAGTTTTATATTAAATATGAAAGCATCATTCAAACAGGTAAAGTATATCTTATTTGGTCATGGTTGTACCTTTATTTTTTTTTTTTCATTTTTGATTTATTAAACAAAGTAGCTCAAAAAAATTGAAGTGAAGTGAAATTGAAGTGAAAAAAAAGTGTTTGTACCTGTTTCCCCTGCTAATTCTTATGCAGACTGAGTCTCAGCCACGCAGCAGGGCAGGCTTAGAGCATGCATATTCAATGCAGTGTGACTTATTATATTGGTGTGAATTGGTTAAGTTGCAGTGATTAAGGGCACACTCACACTGGGGACATCGTACCGCGCCCAGGCCCATTTGCTGCTAAAATCTGGATTCTATGGATAGTATGAGTGCAATCGAGCTACTCTTGGGCGTGACACAGATCCCCAGTTTGGCCCGATTGGTCGAGGTGGGCCTGGGCACGGCACGGTTGGCCTTGCATGTGCACACCCGCAGCGATTTAAATGCACCCCCCTCACCCGACACTGAAACAGACAGACAGGTCACCTCCACAGCAGCATGGAGCAGAAACTAAAGTATTGATTAGCCTTGTAAAACGCAAGTCAAACATTCACTTTACTCAAAAAAATCCATTTAATTCATTTAGTAATTGTTACTGGGGTAATCCACAGAACATACCTAAAGGTGTTGGTTTGCGTTCGCTATTATCCATTTTTTGTTTTGAGAAGAACACTTGTTATTTTCTCTCTTTAGAGGAGTTTTAAAGACTGTAAGTGACTGATGTTCTTCTCTTCTATCTCCCTCACAAATAATAAAATCATAGTATTTTCCCCTGCGTTTGTCTGCGATGTTAAGGTGAATTGCGAGGGGATGCATTTCACGGCAGGGCTGCACAACACGCATCACGCATCAACTGCGAGAGGTCTCCGTGGCTACAGACTTGGATAACATATTATGCAGTTGGAGAAGTATATTCTGTTTCCCATGATGTTTCCATACAACAACAAGAGCGTCCCTAGCAACAACATGGCCAAATTTATGATGATGTCGCACCATGTGTATTACGTGAATCAACGTGATGGCTTATATTTCAGAGGCAACTGGGCCTGGGTGCGGTTGGATTAGAGTAATATGAGTGCGGGCCAGCGGGGGACAGGGGAGGGGGGAAATCAGGCTTCGGCACAGCAGAGAACGACTGGCCCGAGTGTGAGTGCGCCCTAAAAGTGATTGTGGGATTTTAGACCCTGCCCTGTTAGCAGCGGATGAAAAGAAGACTGCATTGATAAAGCAGGCCTAATGAACTTGTCCACAATAAAGGTATTTTCATATTGACCTGTGGGTTTTTCCTGCCTTTTCTTCTGCTAGTTTCTTGTGCTAGTCCAAGCACAAGAACTGCTTGGATCTTGCAATATACAACAAACAATCCTGACTGAAAGCCCTGGACTGGGCTGTACTGTACTGTGTCTTGTGTACCAGTCTATATCTTGTCCAACTGTCCTTTAAAGATAATTTCTGAATATAAATGTTTCAATGTCAAATGTTATATGTTAATGTCTCAATGTTAAATGTTTTCTCTATTATTTATCACTCCGCCACTTATTACTACTCTTACTGTTACTATTTCAACTGTTATTTATCACTACATAACTTTATATTACTCTTACTGCTACTATTTCAACTGTTATTTATGACTACATCACTTATTATTATTACTCTTACTTGTCACATTGTTATTGGTCCCTCTTGCACTCCAATGTATGTCTTGGTAAAATGTCAGTCTTGTGTCTATGTCTTTGCATGGGATAGAGAGAAACGCAATTTCAATTTCCTTGTATGACCTGTGCATATGAAGAAACTGACAATAAAGTTGACTTGACTTGACTAGTGGGTGTAACATTTAAATTTAACATTTAGATCGATTTGATTTGATTTGCGCTCTAGAAAACAACGAGCGGCTCATTTATTAACCAGGAATTAATGCTGTCTGGACAGCAGTGCTGCAGTCTGACATGTCTGCTGAACAGAGAGTCTTGTAGTGTGAACATCTTCAAAGGAACATAGAGATGCTCTGAAAGCACAGAACTCATGGAGAGAAATCGTGGAGACCATGGGGAAGGACGGAACAACATGTAGGAGTCACTACTCTCTTCTCCCCCGTCAGAGTTTTGAGGTGTTCACACTACAGGACTGGTCAGCAACGGGAGTGTTCACATTACAAGATTACATTGTTTTTTTTATATATATATGTTTTTTTACTAAATGTGG
This sequence comes from Synanceia verrucosa, assembly GCA_029721515.1. NCBI lineage: Eukaryota > Metazoa > Chordata > Actinopteri > Perciformes > Synanceiidae > Synanceia > Synanceia verrucosa. Next base: position 20,974,411 of record CM056553.1, read on the forward strand.
CAATAATTTGCTGTTTATTTTAGCATGTGCAACTTTACAATCGGCACCTCGTAGGTGTCAGTCTTTAATCTGTTTCTTTCTAAAATAGGTGCACCAAGGAGTGTAGTCACTACCAGTGTCTGCCAGTGTTTGTATTGTGATTAACATGCACTCAAAAGAGACCAGAGTTAAAGAGATTTGTTCAATAATGCCACCACCACATGCATTTCTTTCAACTCTGTCTTTCACCATCAACAGATACACACACGTTTCAGTTTGTTTTTATTATATATCAAGTGGTTATGCATTGCAATATGTGAGCAGATTCTCAGCGGGATGTTCAGCAAAAATGTCAGAAACTACAATGAATACATGATGATACGCAACAAAGTCCTCACAAAGAACACCTTTTAAGAAACTGGAGAAAAGCAACAACAGTATGAAATGTCCATTCTGCATCACCTGCAGTTTGAAAATGTATTTGTTTCATTAAAGCCTGACAACTACTGGTCTTTGCTTTTTTCTATGGATTAGAACAGCTTCCCAGAATTCTTATATGTCATATCTTGTTTTATGCATAGGCAAAACCGCTATGATTCGCAGAATGCATGCCATAGCCTTTTATTAACTGTCAATCAACTTTGTTCATCTCTGAGCACAATAACATTCATTGTTTAAAATAAGCTTATAGTGCAAATGTCATACCAGTGCACACAGATGAGATATGGTGAAGTGAACTTTTTTTCTCACTACCGTTGAAATAAAATATTACATGCTGTCCGTTATGCACAATGTTGTCTACAATTGCCAGGGGAGTTGGTTTCTATGAGCCAGTGTGGAGGAATGCATGTTAAAAATGTGTCTTAAATCAGCTCCAGAAAACATTTTTGGTATGTGATACAGATAACAAGACTCAGTAAGACTAGATGCAGTTAGATAAGGAGAATGTACTGTATCCCCTTCACAGCTTCACAGTGCTCCTTTGTCACCCATTTGGTAAAAAGGAGCTTACACTGAAAATCATAAACCCTCTCTGGCCGTTCCAGCTTTTGCAGCACAGGGTGCCGGAGCGATGTATATGACAATAACAAAGACCCCCTTTAGGCTGTGTTGTGGAAAAGGATGGGCTTGACCATGCCTGACAGGATCTTGGGCACATGGACGCTCACAATCTCTGAGATCATCTCTGGGAAGTTGACATGTGTCTGCAGGGACTGCGCTTGGATGAACAGATCATAGGTGAACTGGTGTAACTTCCTCACAATCTGAGAATAAAAGAAAGATGAGAGGTTAATCGTGACAAAGATGTAACACAAACGTGTACAGTGCTGAAAAAAAGGACAAAACTTGTTGATAAAAGAGGAAATAGCAAATTACACTTAAGCCCATCTTAAATGTAATTTATCAGACTGTAATTTGTCAGACTGCAAGCCCATCTTAAGTCAGACTGCAAGATGCAAGATGGCTGCCGGCTAGTTGCATTGTGTTGCTTGGCTCTACCAATCCATCAAAAATCAGGAAAATAGATTAACATCAACATGTTCAAGCTTCATCTCTACAAGAAAGATATCTTTCAAGTGATGCCTGGAAAAGTGTCTGCATGTCAGCGAGGGAGAAGACAAAGACAAATCCACTCTTAAGAGCCTCTGGAGGACTTCCTGGAGCTCACAGATCAACCTTAAGACCGGAAGCGAGCGTGGTCGGTTTCCTTCGGCGTCTAGTCGGCCTGCGTGATGAGGCCCTGTTGTCTCCTCCTGGAATCATCAAGAGTCACAGTGCTTAGCAGCCTGAGGCCCACACTATCCACCCTGCTCAGCATCCTGAGGCCCACACTATCCACCCTGCTCGGCAGCCTGAGGCCCACACCATCCATCCTGCTCAGCAGCCTGAGGCCCACACCATCCACTCTGCTCAACAGCCCGAGACCTACACCATCCATTCTGCTCAGCAGCCTGAGGACTACACCATCCACCTGCACAGCAGCCTGAGACCCACACCATCCACCCTGCTTAGCAGCCTAAGGCCCACACCATCCACGTTGCTTAGCAGCCTGAAGCCCACACCATCCACCCTGCTCAACAGTGAACAGTCATGCTCCCTTTAAGAGAATCAGAGTTAAAACCCGATATAGTCCTTGGTTTAGCTGTGAACTGTTGGAACTAATCCGGCAAAAACATCTGGTTTAAAAAAAAGCAAAGACCTCTAAGAAGACCTCCGATTGGCAGTCCTTTAGGGAAATAAGGAACAAATGCACCCAGTCGATCAGGGAAGCAAAAGTAGACTATTACAAACACCATCTATCTGCATGTGGCCCTGACCCTGATTGTTTTGGAAAACTATTAATTCTATTGAAAATAAAAACACATCTTCTCAATTACCTTCTGCAATCAAATATGACAACGCTGTCACTTCAGATATACCCACTATGGTGGACTGGTTCAACAAGCATTTTGCTAAGGCTGGTCATGCCTTTGCAGCTGCCATGCCCACTTCCGCTGATAACCTTGCTACCCTAGTTTTGAGCACCGGTCCGCCCTCTATCACCCCACATTTCTCCTTCCAGCCAACAGATAAGGATAAGGTGCTTGAGGAGCTGCTTACGCTGGATCCGTATAAATCTGCTGGACTGGATGATTTGGACCCCTTTTTCCCGAAGTTGGCCGTTCATATTGTTTCAGCCCCCATCACTTATCTGTTCAATCTCTTGCTAACCTCTGAAGTTCCCAATGAGTGGAAATCTGCAGCGGTCATTCCTCTATTCAAGGGAGGCGACAAGTTAAATTTAAATTGCTACAGGCTCATATCTATCCTGCCCTGTCTCTCCAAGGTTCTTGAGAGACTAGTTAATGATCAGCTCACTACCCATCTGGAGTCTCACAGTATTCTCAGCACAATGCAATCTGGCTTTAGAACTGGCTATGGGTGCACCTCTGCAACACTCAAAGCGCTAAATGATATCATATGCTCCATTGATGGTAAGCTTTACTGTGTAGCTGTATTTATTGACCTGGTAAAGGCCTTCGACTCAGTGGACCACGGCATCCTGCTTGACAGACTCAAGGATGTGGGACTTGCAGAGGATTGTCTGGCATGGTTTTGTAGCTATCTCTCTGGCCGTGTACAATCTGTGAAGGCCCAGGGTTTGCTGTATATCCCTCTGCCCCTGTCCATGGGTGTTCCTCAGGGCTCTATTATTATTCAAAATTTACATAAATAATGTTGTTCATGCCGCTGCTCACACATTCATCTGTATGCTGATGACACTATTTTGTATACATCTGGTCCCTCCCTGGTTTCTGCGCTAAATTCCTTGCAACAGAGCTTCAATATCATCCAATATGCTTTTTCCAACCTTAACCTCCCCTTAAATACCAAAAAACTAAATGTATGGTTTTCAAACGGAACCTACCCAATGACACCTCTCTCACAAAAATCACCTGTCTGGACGGCTCAGAACTAGAATTTGTCAATTCATACAAATATCGAGGTATCTGGCTCGACAGCTCAATCTCCTTTCAAACCCACATCAATACCCTGCTCTCCAAAGTCCGCACTAGAATTGGTTTCCTTTATTGAAATAAAGCATCCTTCACTCACTCCGCGAAATTCACTCTGGTTAAAATGACTAACAATTCTAGATTATGGGGACGTTATCTACAGGATTGCCCCTAACCACATCCTTAATAAACTGGATGTCATTTATCATTCTGCTATCTGTTTTGTCACTGGTGCCCCTTTTAACATTCATCACTGCGACCTGTATTCCCAAGTCCAGTGGCTATCACTTCATACCAGACATATCCACCATTGGTATCAGCTTATTTATAAATCCATCATTTGCAAAACTCCTCCATACCTGTTCTCTACTCCACTCTTCTCTACGCGCTAACAAATTCATCACTCTGGTCACTCCCAAAGCTCGCACCTTTTTTGGCCGATACTCCTTTCAGTTTGTGGCTGCTTCTGACTGGAATGAGTTACAAAAGATATTAAAACTTCACACCCTCATTCAACTGCAGTCGTTTAAAACCCTGTTACTTGAGTCTGTCTCTGATGAGTGTACTTGATTCGGAACCAATCTCCCATGGTTTATTGCATTTTCTTCCCATGTATTAACTTTATAGAATTTTAATTTAAGCTTGTATTATTTATTTGTGATGTACATACTTTATTTTTGCCTCTTGCTCAGGTTGTCATTGTAAATGAGAATTTGTTCTCAATTGATTTACCTCATAAAATAAAGGTTAAATAAAATAAAAAAATAAAATCTTTTGACATGAGCTTTAAGTGGCAACCCTACCAAGAATCTTCCCTCATATCTCTTCAGTTAATGTCTTGGCTACATTGTTGCATTAAAGGTACAATATGTAAGAATTTTATTCTAATTAATCATAAAATGGACCTGATATGTCACCAGACATTAAGAAATCATGTTCATTTCAAATACTTATATCACTGACAACAGTAGTCCAGCCAGGATATTCTCATTTAAAAAGCCAAGTTGCAGGCCTCAAGTGATGTTGATGTTTTGCAGCAGCAGCACTCCCGATCGTCCACTCTCACCGGATACCCCCGGCCACCGCCCGGGAGCTCCGCTCTCTTTACTCCGGACCTCCACAGCTCTCCTCCGGCACATTTTACTCTTTCTAAATGTCCATGATGATGCCCAAGGTGGCTGCTTTTCATTCACTGTTACACTTTGAAACTTTGGACCTCCATCCAGACCCCCGGTGCTACTCGCCGGCTTTTGATGGGCAGCAGCACTGCCGATTGGCCACTATCACTGCGGATCCACAACCCCCGACCCAGAGCTCCACTCACTTTACCCCAGCCCTCCACAACTCTCTCCCACCCCATTTTACTCCTTCTAAGTGCTCATGGTGATGCCCATGGCGGCTGCTTTTCATTCACTGTAACACTCTCTGTTTCTGCTGGATACTGCAGCCGAGCTGGCAACCTCTAGTCAGGGGAGAGGGAGAGGGCAGACAATGCTCTACAGTAATTTGAAAGTGATTGCAGTACCAGTTTTGGCCACCATCCTACATACCGGTCCTTTAAGCAGGGGATGTGCAAAATAAAGTAAAAAATGATACAGCACAAATGAAGACATGTAGTCATAACAGATGTGACTGCGTGCTTTTAGTTTTAACTATAAGTTTTGAAGGTGCAGTCTTTAGTTTTTTTTAATTATTTTATGTTTCATTTAATACTTTACCACACCTACGCTAAAATCAACACAATCCTCTGGATGTTAAATGATCCAATAGAAGTACAATTCAGCATACAATTCTTTCTGACTTAGCCTTAACTTGAGACTTTTTAAGGAACAGTCTGTGAAGTTTGCAGGTTAGACTTGAAGTGCAGTTTGCAGCTACTCGATGACAAGGTTGGATGATGGCTAGGACTAGACTGAATTACTTTGTATCATGGACAAAAATGTGTCTTTATGGGCGCTTTACATTTATTTTTGATGTGGCAATACTACCACCAAAGCTTCATCATGCACTCATCATTTTCCCTCTAAGTAAGCAGCCAGTGTACTGAAGCTAAAACAGGGGGCATATGATATTTGGTATGTGTTTAACCTTAGTGGATGTGCTGGGAATTTGTATGCAAATGGGAGGTGCACCACAGGTGGAGGAGGAATTACTTTTGTCGGGGTGATATTACAGTTTGAACTGTCTGTAACTGCTGCTTGAATTTCAAATGTAATAGCTGATAGCCTTGAGTATACTAACCACTCATGAAATGTTCAGCAAATCTTGAGACGGTATAATTAGTTGAAAACTTAAGCCAGTATTACTGTAGACAAATGGAGCTAAGCGAAAGTTCAGACAGGAAGACTACCTCTCTAAGCTCACATTCAAGTCTCTTCCCAGTTCTCCCACTATCCTCTCACTCCGCCCTCGTCACTGAAGCATCCAATCACAATCTACTACCCTCATTTCTCTTCCACCAATCAGCCATTAGCTGTCAAATTTAAAAGTGTTCTCTCTCTCCACTGTCTTCTTGCTGTCATTCAGCTGAAACTCCAGCAAATATGGTGTGGTCATCTACCACTTATTCTTCCTACATTCATCCAGACTAACTCCATACTGGCTGCTCGGCGATCTCTGAAGCCTTAACCATGATAAACATGCATATGTCTGGTGGTGGTATCTCCATTTTGTGGTTGCCTCTCAAACTCTGTAAATTAAGGGCTAGCATTATGTCTCTATCCTCTCTCTCCTCAGCATAGCATTGCTGCTTCTACTGCATATTTTTGCTGTCTTTTCCCTCTCCACAGCATAGCATTGCTGTTCCTACTGTTTTACATTGCAGTATTATCTGTCTCTGCTCCGCGCAGCTTTGCGGTTCCTCCGAATATCATTGCATTCTACTCTCCATCTCCACTGCCTCAAACTCACGATTTCCTCTTCATAACCTTGCCAGTCTATCCTCTCCATTTGCTGTGCAGTGTTTTAGCCTTGTCTGTTGTGTTTTGTTTTGTAGATTGATTCTGTCCAAATCAGGTAAGGTATGCCTTTACTTTATTTTGGGGGGAGATCATCTCTTCAGATGTCGGCATCTCTTCTCTAGATTAGTCACGATGCTGATCTACTCCCTGGCGCCTGAGCGCCAAAAAATTTATTGTGTGCAGAACAAATGTATTTCACCTTTCACTTAAGTCTATGCATGCTATCATTGTACATGGTGTAAGGCATTTCTCACAATTCTCTAGGTGTTAACTGTTATATGGAATTGGGTACTTTCATGTATTAACTGTTGTTATATGGAGGTAATATTGCTTTATCGCTGTTATTCTGTACACATGACATCTATTGCACGTCTGGCCATCCTGGAAGAGGGATCCCTCCTCTGCTGCTCTTCCTGAGCTTTCTTCCATTTCTTTTTCCCTGTTAAATAAAGGGTTTTGTTTGGGGAGCTTTTCCTTAGTCAATGTGAGGGTTGTTTATAAAGGTCAGAGGGTGTCATATCTTGTGCAGTCATCAAGCCCCGAGGCATTCGGCATTGTAATATCGGGCTACAATAAATCGCCTCGTCTATACCTTTCAGCCATCTCTCATCTTATTAGTCTGTCCTGATTGAAATGCATACTCTACACTACTTCTTGCTCAAGCAGTTCAATGACCTGAACTAAAATTATATCATAGTTCACTCAGTGGTCAGTTTTTATATATTAATTGGAATTTGTGTCTATTACCGACTGGAGGTAGTCCAGCAGCTGTGTGAGCTGGAACAGCCTCTGTGTGCGGGTGGTTTCACCACAGTGGCTGGCCAAGCGATCCAGCTCCTTGATGTAGGAGGTCCGCAGTTCATCAAAGCAACGTTGGTTCTTCAGGTCCTCTGCTGGCACTGTGACCACAAAGCCAGAACACAACAACTCTCAGAGACTCTATTCCATCCCATCAGTTCTCTGAAGTATGGCTGAACTCAATTATATAGTCATGTTTTACTCGCTGAGTTAACATTATTATTCTCAGACACACTCCCTGGAGGACTCACTGATGCTGAAGAGGACCAAGGCTTTCATGCACAGGAACTCCTCCTGAGTGACCTTCAACATGCAGAACTTTTGGGAGAGCACTTTCATCCTCACACAGTGTTCATACATGCTGGACACTTGCATTCTTTGGCTATGAGGAGAAAAAATAAAAGTGTGAGAGGAGAAGAAGGAGCAAGTGTGACAAAAGGAGTAGTGAGTGGGCAGGAGAGGGTCAGGCAGAGAGAGAAATATAGATAGGAAGAAGAAAAGTAATGGAGGCAGAACAGAAAAAAGAGGTAAAGGAGAAGTGAGAAGAAATAAGTGAGGTGGATAATGGAAAAAGAGAACGGCAGAGAGGTAGAGAAAAATGAGGGTCAGCAACAAGGGCAGGTGTATCCATTACCATGCAGGTCAGCAGCAACTCAATAGAGTGACAGTGGTCTAATGCAGACAGAATGATTACTTCACTATTGTTGCATGATACAGCTGCTTTGAAGGGCCTGCAACTGGTTCAAGCATTCTAACATTCAACACTGAAAACAATTCACAAATACAAGGTAGAATTGTTAGTTATTTATATCTGTGATTTGCTGTAGGGGGTTGTGGCATGAATGAAAAAAAGTTGTCAAGGTGAAAAAAGAAATGACTACAATGATGCAGCAGCAGTTCTCAAAGACCAGTAATAGTTTTGTGAAGATGAAAAGGAATAAAACATCTAAGGTCATCCCACTGCGGCCATGTGCATCAGACGCAAAAGCGGCTGTAAAAGTAGAATCAAATTATTTACCATCTCACATAAATGTTTTTTTAATAAAAGATATTCTTTGTATGATTTTTTCTCTGAAACTGTATTCCACTGTGCCTTTTCGTTCCAACTGAGGTGACAGGTGAAATCTCATGATATTGTTGACAAACCCAGTGCCACTATAATTAACTCTTTGAGTGCCAGTCTTTTTTTAAAATCGAAAGTGTCTTGTGCCAGCGTTTTTGCCCATTTTTTCAGTCATATTTCAAAACCCACAACATATTTCGTACCATGTCTCTGAAAACACAGAGAAGCTCAAATGAAAGAAGAGTTGCACTATTTCATCATGAAAAAAACATTTGTTTTTACCTTGTTCCGTTCTCATTTTGTGTGGAGGAGAGTAGAGACCACTTTCACCAAAATCGTCACTTTTTATACAGAATCCATTTGGTTTTGCTCTTTAAATACGATCATCTCCACCTCCTGCTTTGATATCTGTGGCGCATATTAACTCTTTACGTCCCAGCGACAAATCACAGAAGCCCCAACATTACTTACAGGCTGCGGCAGACTGTGATGAGCGACCACACAGCTCCACTCACTTTACCCCAGCCATTGACGTAATACTACATCAATGGAACTCAAAGAGTTAATATGGCTGTTTCAGTTTTTCAACTATCTTTGCTTGATTGAGAGACTGAGTTGGGTATCTTAACTTTGTTTAATTCAAACACATTTGAACTGCAGTGCACCATGTGAAAATAAGTGCATTTTTCGGCCACTTACTCGTTGAAGACCAGGTCTGGAGCAAAGTAGAGCATGGAGCTGTTAGTGAGTGTGTACGACCTCCAGCCCAAAGCAAACACCATCACACCCATCCATGACAGCTGAATCACGGACATTTGGTCATTTACGTGCAGGTCACGGAAACCTGGTGAAGAATAATGATAAAATAACACTTCACATTTGTCAAACGTGAATATTAAGACTAAAAACATCACAGATATCACAGTAAAGACACATTGCTGGCCTTTTTCAACCTGCCGTTCTTTGCTTAAACATGAGCATAACCCCCTCTGGTCTTTCATGTATGAACACGCTGGTTTGCATTGTGTGGGATCGGCTCAAACTGGAGGACCTGAAACTGGCATAAAGTTCTGGCAAGGCCTAGTGAGCAAGAAGTTATGATCTTGCCCAATGACAAGAAGCATAAGATCGACATTAGACATTTTCCTGGTGGCTGCAGAGATCGTCTAAATTTTAGTGAACCATGTAACCAAATGACTGATTTGCCTCTCAGTGTGAGGCAATCTCTGTCTCAACATGACATGTCTGACCTTGCAGTGTTTTTCTTGGCATTACAATGATGATGGCAGCCTTCGACAGAAAGAGGCACATGTACAGTATGAAGCATGCACCTTGCCCCAAACTTCTTTACCTGGTATTGCCTTGGCCCAACGCACCACGTTCACCAACTGTCTTTCCCCCAACTCATTGAGGCTAGTGAGCAAAGACGCTGGGCTGTCTGGCTGTGCGTGGTCATGCCCGGCATTGACCATGGCCGGTTCAATGGCCTGCAAGACGCTGAGCAATGACAGACAGGAGCGTATGGTCGGTGGGATGCCTCGAGACAGGGCCTGTGATGCTGCTCATCATACATACCAGAAGAGAAGTATAAAAAGAAAAAGAGCATTAGATATTTTATGGAAAATGTATGTTCATTAATGAGTCACTGTAAAAAGCCTCACTTTGCCCCCTGGCAGCTGCACTTCCGGGCTCCAAACCGACATCTCTCTTACTGGCTCTTTCTTCAGGTCCTTTCTCCTCCTCTCCAAAACTTGTCTGTCTGGCTCCCTTCAGCCTGCGACCTAGATGCCACCACAAGCAAGTAGAAGACAAGAGGGTGAAAAGGCGTTAAGATGCTTCCATTATTGATCTTGTTTTGTCTGATTTATTATTACACAATAGATCGCATGAAAAGAAATCATAAAAGCAACTGGGTTGGAATAGCTGGGTTAAGCTAATACTTAAATGACTAAAATTTCTTGGCCAGTGACCAGAAATTACTCTTTTGGTCTTAGCTGAAATGCATTTGTTCCACATTATGTAAGCAGGTACATCTGATTAGTAAGTTCTGATTGAATGTGTGTACATGTCCAACCACCATTTGCCAAATGCTTGACCTTTCTTGGCCTCTAGTCTTTCGTCCTTCACCTTTGAGGCTCATCCCTGACATGAAGCATCTCTTCAAGCGGCAGGAGGCGCAGTTCTTCCTCCTCAGCTTGTCGATGGTGCAGTCATTCCTGCTGGCACACAAGTGGTTCTGCTTTCCTGGTGGTATACAGAATATTAGTGTTACACAGTATACAGGTGGGTGGTGATTGCAGATTGGTGGATGCCTCGGCTTCATAATGTCAGGTCACTGTGAACTTCCTGCACAAATGAAATAGTGAGTGGGTGTAAGAAATTAAATCAGCATATGAATAATCGTGTGTGTGTGTGTGTGTGTGTGTGTGTGGGTATGTTTGTGAGTCACACCCACCTGCAGCAGCCCTCTTAAAGAAGACTTTGCAGCTGCCACAGGTGACGGCTCCATAGTGGCAACCTGAGGCATCGTCGCCACACACCTGACATATTCTCCTGTCTGACAGGTACACTGCTGGAAACAAATCATCATGCCTAGACACACACATACATATTACTATAAAAAGTGCTATTTACCACATTACATTTTTGAAAACAGCTTTACAACTGCCTGCTGTGACGTGTACGACTTCACTCCAAACCAATAATAGGAATACAGCAACAAATGAAGACTTTTACTGAATCAAAAAGTGGAAACGGTCTTTCATCCCAAGTACAGGATCAGCAACAGGTTCTGTATCTCATGTTTACAGTGACACTGATATATTGCATATTTTGTCACACCACAAATATTTAGGAGTCAGGGATAGGGTGAACTTTGATTCAGTCTAAAACATAAATTGCCAAGGCCAAGAGGATCACAAACAATGTAATGCTAATGCACAGCTGCCTCTGCAGCTAAAGTGGGTGTGGATTCTACAGCATATCAACATGAGGCATCACAAATACATATTAATACAGAGAAATAATTTCTGTCATCTGATTTATTTGTGTGCAATAACTTAAAATGTATTTTGCCCCAGGTTTAGCCCTGTTTCAAGATATACACGTTAAAAGAAGTGCAACTCTAAAATAACGTTATAGATTCGATAAAGCATCAAATTCATAAAACAATGCAAGAGCCATCAAGAACAGTTGTAAAGCTTGGTAGATTATAGCATCATGTTCATGCAACATTTGATCCCCTGATTACTGGGGAATAAAATAGATTAAATGAGTGGTAGGAAAGAATGTGGCTCTTAACATTATTTGCCCTCTTTATTTGATGCCAGTTCAAAAAAAAAACTGTTATTTACCTTAAACTGTGATTTGAGCAATCCAACCAAACAGAAGACTCTGTCTTGATGGGGGGTTGAGTGGTCTGCCCTTGAGAAATTGCACTTTGGCATGCGAGCAGCGATGGCAGACGGCCGTCTGCCATCGCTGCTCTCATGCCACCTTTGCCATCCTGCTCCCCTCCGCTGTACCAGACACAGCGGCATTCCTGTCTGGATCCAAGAGGGGCTTGTCCGCAATTACAGTGTTTACACAACAAATTATACACGCTGGTTCCGCCTCTCTCCGGCTCAGATCGGCTGCCGTACGCGTACAACACATTCGGTGCGTCTGTGTAAAGGTTCAGGTTGGCAGAGTACTCAGAGTACGGTTTCAAAGGCAGAAGCTCGCCCGTCACCCGAGAGGGCGGATGCATCTCTGCCGCCGGGCTCATAAACAGGTTAGACTCCTGGCGGATGTATCTGGATATACCGCGCGTCACGGTTTGCGCGCTGTTCATTTCGTCCGACCGGAGGAGATCCATGCAGCTCACCTGCCGAACGCCGTGGCATACCTCTCCAAACTCGTCGCCTTGTGAGTTCGTATGTCGAGCCGCCCCTAAGTCCGTCGCTTCTTGGGAAGTATTGCCCACAGCCAAGTCCACAAACACGCAGTCAGAGCCCCCATGCATGTCGCTGAGCGGAGAACACACAGAATCCAGACCCAGGGACACTGCTTTGCTGAGCTCCGCTGTGGTCGGGCACGCACAGGTGTCTGCTGTGTCCGACCTTTCGCCCTCGTTTTTTACGAAAGAGTTTGACGTTTCTTTTAAATCGGTCAAGCTCGAGTGAAAGGCCATAACCAGTTGGCGTTCTGACAGTTTTATAAGGCAGTGCGCACTGGTCTACACGGAGACAAATCAAACAATACTCCACCCTGTGACACTCCGGTCCTATGTCTCGCGGATATTAAATTCAGAGCAGTCGTCGACGCAGGTTGTTAACAGGGAAGGGACGTCCCGTCGAATGAAAGGCTGTTGACTTTTTTGTCTCTCGAAGTAACGGTTTTCATAGACTGGGCACCGTCAAAAACAAACACAATAAGTAAAGGTTGGAACTTTGTAACTTGACTTTGTACTCTGGCAAGTTGACACATCTCGCGAGAGCGTGGGTTAAATAATCACCAAGACAGGCAACAATGCACGAACTGATAACTGCCATGTTTGTTCAGAATATATATATATATATTTCACTTAATTTTGGACTTAAACAGTGCCTAAATCACTGACGTTTGAAAGACAACACAAAAGTAGAAAATATTTATTTTGCAGGAACAGTAAACGGAGGGTCTAACAGAGCAGCAAGAGACAGGTATCAGGTAGACAGCTAGAAAAATCTGATAACAAATACACTCACTTCCTTTAAGTTGGGGATATGTCCCTCTGTTGTCAAGTGCCTGCTGCCTTTTGCAGTGGAAGTGCAGAGGTGCTTTGCAGTTGGGGAGTTTATACAGCTCGTGGCAAAGTAACCTTTTTTGCTTATTTTTTTGTTTACAGACAAACATGTACTTATGGTTGATGACTGGTGATTTTGATTGTAGCTTTAACATATTAGGCTCATTGACAGAAGGTGATGTATCCTCGCTCATGCACAGGGCCGCCCCTGACCTCAGTGGGGCTGGAAGCAAAATTTTATGAAGTGGCCTCCCTACCCTGCCTCATCCCAAATGTATAGGTATACAAGGACCATACAACAACAGCCATTCCACCTGACTAACCTTTATTAGCAATAACAAACAACAAAATGAGGCAAATAAATTAACCTGAAATAAATAAATGAATATAAAAAATAACTTCAAAAGCCATCTATTCTCTGTGCACGGCTCATGGTAGTGCATATGCGCATTCCTCAATAAAATTAAAATGCAATTAATGTAAATACCAGAACTAATAACAACAATACTACTACTACTACTACTGCTAATAATAATAATAATAATAATAATAATAATAATAACTACAAAACAGCAAGCGATTATGTTGGGCCCTCACGGTGTGTTGGGTATCAGATGGGGACAGCGGCGCGAGCAGGGGGCAATAAACGTCAAGTGATTCGGACAACACACAAAGGAGTTACAGCCATTTGATGGTACAATGTGGAAATCACGCCTAAATGTGAGAGTTGAAATAAAATGGCCGATTTCCTGATTGGAATAGACAATTGGTGCAAGAGACTTTTTTGTGCGTCTGGTCAAGTTAGCATGTTCAAGCCTGAGGCCCCGTTATGCTCAGAAAATTTGAAGCTGCTCGGATAGAGTATGTGAATGTGAGAGTCGTTTGAATGTAGACGGCGAATTCGCCTTAATTACTCGAGCCCTAGCAGCCACGCCCCTTTGACCGAATTATGTGCAGGGCACAACTTTTGATCGGCTAGGTCTGGAGATGATCTGTACCAAATTTCAAGTCGATCGGATGAACTCCCTAGGACGAGTTCGTTTTCATCAGAAAATCCAAAATTCAAAATGGCCGACTTTCTGTTGGATTTTCAGCTTCCTGCCAAGAGACAATTTTGTTCAACTGGTTATGCTTAACATCTGTACCGATTTTTGTTCAGGTACTATGAAGTCATTGACATTCCCTAAGGAAATTTTTGAAGATTGTAGGGGGGCGCTATGGAGCCACTTTGCGCCGCCCATTGGCTTGGCCCCCATCAGATGTTAGAGGTCGCCATGCTTGACCTGTGTATCAACTTTCATGATGATAGGCGTTTATTAAAGCCATCAAAGAGCAAAAGGTATTTGGAGGCACCGAAATGATGAGTGGAAACAAAATGGCTGACTTCCCATCTGGATTAGACAATTGGTGCAAGAGACTTTTTTGTGCGTCTGGTCAAGTTACACGTGTGTACTGATTTTCGTGTTCCAACTCAATAAAAACCCCTATGGGGAGGGATTTTTGAAAATTTCAACAGGGCGCTATGGGGCCATTTTGCCCCGCCCATTGGTGTGGACCACAGCAGATGTTAGAGGTCACCACCCTTGACCTGTGTATCAACTTTCACGATGATACGAGTTTCTTCAAGCCATCAAAAAGCCAAAGAACTGGTCACTTCCTATTACCACTGTGGGGCGCCATGAGTGAGGCATAACATTAAGACATCAGAACGTTCAGGGCCGAGTCCCCGTCATGCTCAGAAAATTTGAAGCTGCTCGGATAGAGTATGTGAACGTGAGACTCGTTTGACTTTAGATGGCAAATTCGGCAAAGTTTCTCGAACCCTAGTGGCCACGCCCTTTGACCTAATTACGTGCAGAGCACAACTTTTGCACAGCTCGGTCTGGAGATCAATTGTACCAAATTTCAAGTCGATGGGACGAAATCCCTAGGATGAGTTCATTTTCATCAGAAAATCTGAAATTCAAAATGGCCGACTTCCTGTTTGGAGTAGACAATTGGTGCAAGAGACTTTTTTGTGCATCTGCTCTACTTGCACATGTGTACCGATTTTCATGTTCCAACTCCATAAAAACCCCTATGGGGAGGGTTTTTGACAGTTTCAAGGGGGCGCTATGGAGCCATTTTGACCGCTCATGGGCGTGGCCCCCATCAGATGTTAGAGGTCATCACCTTTGACCTATGTATCAAATTTCATCATGATACGACTCTATTAAAGCCATCAAAAAGCCAAACGTATTTTCTTGGTGAAAAATCGGAAGACGCGGCGCCACCATACGGACGCCGTTTAGCGTAGCTTCACGGTGTTCGCAATGTAACTTCACCAATGTGTTGTGGATGTTTTAGAAGTGGAATGAAGTCGATGGGGTCAACTATGTCGTATCAAAACATGTAAAAGTTAAGGGTGGCGCTGTGGAGGCATTTGGCCACGCCCTCGGCGGGGACCACATCAGATGTTAGAGGACGCCAGCCTTGACCTGTGTATCAATTTTCATGATGATAAGACTTTATTTAAGCCATCAAAAAGGCAAACGTATTTTCTCGAAAAATTGTCAAAATTTCCTATTACAGTTCCAGGCTGGAATTCACTGAGCTCCTGAGAGCGACCCATGCTTTCACAAATGTTTGTAAAAGCAGTCTGTATGCCTAGGTGCTTGATTTTATACACCTGTGGCCATGGAAATGATTGGAACACCTGATTCTGATTATTTGGTTGCGTGAGCGAATACTTTTGTCAATATAGTGTATCTATCAATCGATCTATCTAATACAATTATTTAATAGTAGGCTATTTACGTTGTAACAACAACATTTGTTATTAAAACATAACTTGCGTCTTTTCACCTCACAGTTGAGTTAAAGTGACATCATTCATTCATGCTGTAGGTGGGATTATGGATCACAGGGTGCTCAGTCCTGACATTTCAAGCCCCAAGAAAAAGAAGAGGACATGATGTCACCTGAACAAACATTCAACGACAGCTCCATGCTATTCATTTGAACGACACAACTTTCCGATGCAACTATTATTATAGACTATAATACAAATATGCTTCATGGTGGTGTAGTGGTTAGCACTGTCGCCTCACAGTAAGAAGGTACCGGGTTTTGAGTCCCGGGCCCAGGGGCCTTTCTGTGTAGAGTTTGCATGTTCTCCCCGTGTCTGCATGGGTTCTCTCCGTGTACTCTGGCTTCCTCCCACCATTCAAAAACATGCATTGGGATTGGCTGGTGGTGGTAGTATTATGCTGAGGCGCTGTTTTGCTGCCAATGGAACTGGTGCTTTACACAGAGTAAATGGGATAATGAAGAAGGCGGTTTACCTTCAAATTCTTCAAGATAACCTAAAATCATCAGCCCGAAGGTTGGATCTTGGGCGCAGTTGGGGGTTCCAACACAACAATGACTCCAACCACACATTAAAAGTGGTAATGGAATAGCTAAATCAGGCTAGAATTATGGTTTTAGAATGGCCATCCCAAAGTCCTGACTTAAACCCCATTGCGAACATGTGGACAATGCTGAAAAAACAAGTCCATGTCAGAAAGCCAACAAATTTAACCAAACTGCACCAATTCTGTTAAGAGGAGCAGTCAAAGATTCAACCAGAAGCTTGCCAGTAGCTTGTGGATGGCTACCAAAAGCACCTAATTGAAGTGGAAATGGCCAAGGGACATGTAACCAAATATTAGCATTGCTCTATGTATATTTTTGAACCAGCAGCTTTGGTCACATTTTCAGTTGACCCATAATAAAGTCATAAATGAACCAAACTTAATGAATGTTTTTGTGACAAAGAAGTACATGTTCCAATCACTCTATTGGAGTAAAATCTGAGTTGTAGAAATAACTGGAAACTCAAGAGAGCCATGACATTATGTCTTTTCAAGTGTATGTAAAATTTTGACCAGGACAGTATCTAATGAGTAACAGCTTGGGTAAATTGCGCCACAAAGTTTTATTTCAACAACATATCCGCCTAATTTACTCGCTCCCGACTTATGATGTCTTTTGAACAACATAACAACTTCTCACTTACTCTGCAAGTGTGTGCCGCCGCTCCTCTCTGATTGGTCAGATGTCGAGCATTGTCATTCATTGCAGTGACGCCTTTGCGGTCTGATTACAGGTCTCTTCTTTCCTTCCTCGAGCTGATTTGATGCTGTACGTGTACATCCATTGCGCATATCCACAAATGCGTCCCCTCGCGCAAAATGTGGCCTCTCATGAAGGATGAGGTCCCTACGCAGATTGCGTGTTCTGCGTTTAGGGAGGGGCGGCACTGCTCATTTACAAAAACAATGCACTGATTAGATTTCTGTACATTTTATTTTTATTTTAAAGGAAAGAGGATTTAATGTTTAGAAGAAAGTGTCTTAAATGTCATTGCTCTCATAACTAATATTGGTACAATTTCCATAATTGAAATTTCAAATGCATGTAATACGATGGACAAGGAGCACGGCAAACTTTTTCATAAATTACATCATACCTACATGATGTGTCTCATGTGTTTGCAAAACTGAAATAAAACTGTGAATGGGTTTACTGTTCAATACATCAATTTAACAATGAATATTTTTTTCAACAGTAATTTCTCTGTTTCCAAAGTAAATGGCATTTAAAATGGACAATAAAGGTGGTAACAATATAATTAGTCATCATGTTCAAACCTGTTATGTTAGTTCAGTTTTCTATATAAGCAAAAATCTATGCACTTGTAAATTCTTTCAGTGTGACATATTTTGTTGTCTACCCTATCATGCCTTTTGTATGAGTGAGGCTATGAGCAGCCCCCTCTCACATAGACTCAAATTCATCAATGCGTTGTTTGGTGTTACCCTGACGAATCTGACGTAGGGTCTTGTATTTGTCACGGCCTGCCTTCACATTTTCGGCGTGGATCAGGTCACTGGGGGTCTTTTTGCTCTCGTCTACAGCTCCAGCCAGCTCAGCGCTCAGGAGCTGAAGGAAAATATAAACATGCAGTGAATGAGATCTTCTTTCTCCAAGACTCTTTTAGGAGACTATTCACAAGCCTTGCCTCTCTCCCGTCACCCTTGTACTCCACTCAATCCCCATCTGAAAACACCCTATTGTCCACAGTTATTAAGCCCATTTTTGTGTTGAGTCTTCTTTGCAATGCCATATCTTGTTTCGGCTGCTGGATAGCGAGCAATGTTGTTCCATTTATTATGAGACATGGTCTGGATGAGATTTGCGACTTGATAGAAACCCATAGAATGATAGTGTACCTGCAACCATGTTTTATTACAAAGAGTGCACTTTAGGTGAAACAAAAATAATTGGTTGCAATTAAAGTGTTAGTTTAACAGCAGAGTCAAAACTCTATGTGACACAGTGAACAGGCAACTCAGTGAATGAAACAGAAGATAAAATAAGATTTTCAAATCACAAAAAGGAAGCATGATAAGATGTGTTACTCCATACATGTTATTGAGGCTAATAGTTCTAAATTTTAAATGAAATAGTTAATTTAAGCTGCAGAATCCCTGGAAACAATAAGAGTCTACAGCCAGCAGCTATGTGTGGCTGTATTTGGGGATAGCATTTTGAGCTAAATGCTGATATCATGCTTATGTTTAGCAGTTAACATTTCCGTGCTTCACTATCTTAATTTAGCCTGTTGGCATGCTGGCATTTGCTTATTAAGACCACACATAAATTACTTTCACTTTAAAAACTGAAGATGATGGCAACAAATAAATGTTTTGCAAGTCACAAGTCAAGTTCTAAGTCCCAATTGATTTACCAAAGTCTTTAGAATTTATGCTTTAGGGCACTGAATACATATCAATTAATCCATCAGATAGTTAAAAAAAAGTCACTGCAAACCAGAAATGTCAACATAATAGTGGCACTAGAGAAAAAATCAATTAGAGTCATACTCTGAGGACCATGAATGGTTATAAAATTTCATGGCAATCCACCCAATAGTCACTGAGATATTTCGGTCCAACGTTGCCATAGAACCACATACTCTTAAAAGTTCCAGTAGCCCAGGAACTGTTAATCTCCATCTGAACACAATCTCTGACTATAGATTGTAAAAATAAAAATTATATTAGTCAGTTAACCTTACCTTGAGGTTTTTCTGCAGCATTTGGTTCTTCTGGGCCTCTGTTACCCTTTCCTCCTCACTGCGATCTCGCACCATGCCAGGAGAAGTCAGCTCAGCACTCGCCTCTGCGCTGCTCTCATCCGTCTCGTCATGCTCATGCATATGAGGGTGGACTGAATCTTGGACATGGATGCCCATAAGTTTAGTCTTCAGTTCCTCTTTGGTTCGGTCCAAGTCAGCTTCTACCACCATCGCCTATCAACAAATATCTTGCAGTGAAACAGTTGGATATTAAGAGTGCCCCGCCATATATTTTAATTAGATATAAATCTACTCAATATCAAATTCTAGTGCTAATTCTAGCACTAGGAGGTATTTGAACTAGACTTCACATTATTTATTACAAGCTTAACAAATTTATTTTAAAATTTATTACTTCTGTAATCATGGGTTTATGGTCTAAAGTGCTAGTTTCAAGTTCACTTAACTCCATGATGTTCATTTTCTAAATTATTAAAGTGAAATAAACCATAAAGCGGGGATGCTTTAGGAGGCAGCTACATTGTCAGGTTGCAGAGAATAGCTGACTGAATTTGCTCTTTTGTGGCCCCTTGTTTATAATTCTCAGAAATGGTTGTGTGTGGAGATCTATGTAAATCAACCAAAAATCACTTAAATTAGCAGGATGGCTTGACCATGTATACATGCCTAAATGCACTGAGTTGATACCATGTGATTGGGTGATTAGATATTTGCTTTAATGGTGCACCTAGTGAAGTGGCCGACGAGTGTACATAGATTTTCTTCAATTCAGTGGGCTAGCTTCCAAACATACAAATCGATTGCCTTGTATATGTTGGTCATCATGCTCATAATCACAGAAAGCTTTGTGCTGCTTGCTTTGCTTGACAAAGCAGGCTCTTTTTCGCCCAGCTTTTTCTTGTTCTTTGATCCACTCTTTTGTTTTTCTCTTTGCTGATCCTGCCCCAGTATCAGCCATAACCTCAAAGTTTACCACCTGTGAGAATGTAATGACAGTCATATGATTACAATTTCAATCAAATTCTGCTGATAATGATACTCTGTGATTGACACCTTTCTTCTACTTTACCCCGGAGGAAAACTTAGAAGCGCCAGATATCTTTCTTCACTCATGTTTGATTCATCCTTTATGGCTTTGTTATTTCATTATTTCTCACCCTCTTCTGCATTCTATTTGCCTCCTCATCTTTTTTCTTCTTGGCGTCTTCCAGCAGGGAAATCTTAGAGGTAAGCTCTTCCAGCTCAGTGGCCTGTACATGCACACAAATGGGGAGAGAGTTAAGAGTGCTCTTGCGTCTGAGGTCATTGTGCTCTGTCTGTGGGTGCACATATGTCAGAAAAAATGTTTGTATGTGTGTATATGCATGTGTTGTGTATCACCATGGCTCACGTTAATTCAATCAGCTAAAAACCTGAAAAGCAGAATTTGGAAAATACAGTATTTGATGATATCAACCAGTTTCTAACTTTGAGGTGGACTTGATCAATATACAGTGTAAAGTAAATTATCATTTTTAAGTTTTTAGGTTTGAAATTAATGCACCTTTAATAACCTAATTTGAATTGAAGTTAACCCTGCACTGATGATTTGCATTTTTTATCTACCAGGCTTTCTTGGCTCTTGATCTGGGTTGCAGACTGGTGTAGCAGGGCTGCTTTAGCTTCCACTGCAGCTCTGCGGTCCTTGTCCAGGCGCTCAGCCTCCTCCTGAGCAATTGCCTTTTCCTTCTCCAATTCAAGAGCCCTGCGAGTCTGCTCCTCCAGCTCTGAAACACACACAAAAAAATCATCATATACCTAGATATGCCAGACAATGTAGGTTTATCGAGATTCTAAAATCACAAATATATAATTCAATATACTGTGTCATTCTTATAATGTTCCTAAACTCAAGTTGAGAAAGAATTTGTGTTCAGAAAATTGCCAGACCATCTTGAGCTCTCTTTGTCTGCTCTTCAATCTGTCTCAATCTCGCCATCAGCTCCATGGTCTCACGGGCAATCTTCTCTGTTTCCTTCTCAGCATTTTCTCGCTTTTTTTTCTCATTCTCGAGCAGAGCCCTGACAGGAGAATTGTGCATAAATACACATCTGAAAAAAAACTGTATCTCCAAACAGCTCTTTCTTAAAGCAGAGAGAACACGCTGTAAACTGTAAAAAAGATAGCTTTCATTATGTTCTCCTTCATTACCTCTCCATCTGCCTCTTGTTCTTCTCCTCCCTCGCTTGGGCCTTCATCTGCTGCACCTCAATGGTGTCGGGTTTACGTCTACGCATGTACAGGTCATGATTCCCCATGCACAATGCCAGGATACGTTTGTTGATGCGGAGACGAGGCACGTAGAAGATAAATTCCTTCAATGAAAAAATCAGTAACTGCTTTTTGAATTTATAGCTGCTCCAGATAAATTACTAGTCACCTGTGTTTTGCATACCGGTGCCTTCTTGTCGATGGGTTTGATGACAAACTTCTTGTCATTGAAGGAAACATTTCTGATCTCACTCCAAGGGAAACCAATCCTTGGGGTCATCCTGTAAATTATTGGCATGTTTTACCACTGTAGTTAACAGACCTTATCATGTTCTTTAGACACAGTTAAAATATTATATGCAGATTCACCATGCTTACCATCTTATTTTAGTGTTGAAGCATATAAAAAAAGGAAGATGTCCTTTGTGAGGGGTATCTTTATTACCAAAGTCATTATACTGTATGGGATAATGAATGCCATTAAATGTGCATTATAACTCACTATATAAACATCATAAGTGACCAGTTTGTTAAAGTTTAGGCAACAAACCCTAAGTTAAAGGGATATTCTATCCCTATGTGAAATTTAGTCATTCCTTGCAGTCCTGAGAGTTGAATAAGTGAGCAAAAGTGTTTTTTAGCTGACTCAGCCATTGCCCTAAACTGGTAGCGCTGCCGTTAGCCTAGCTTTGCATAGGTGCTGTAATGTATTGTTGCCAGCTCGCATGTTGTTGCAAAAGTGATTCCAAATAATTCCAATTTCTTCTCGTGACCTACATTCACAACGAGTACAAATGACAATGCAAATTAACACAAATGTATTGACTACTAGGCCGATTTTGACTTGGGACTATATTCCAGCTCGGCATTCCTCCAACAACAAGAAAATAAATATCAATATCGCATTTGGGAGGAGCATTTCGCACATGGGGATTATGGAAAGAAGATGCAGTATGTTACAGGAAAGACGTTACAAAGTGAATAATATGGCAGTCCCATCGATTTTCAGAACAGAGGCAGAACGAAGTGCATCATCAATGCTTTTAAGTTAAGTTAAGTTTTGGGTTACAACTTGCTAACGTTAGTAACTGCCACGTAGTTTGGCTCACATTGTCGCCTCATTTATTGTATAAGTTATAAGTTCTAACTTCATCACCGGTTCATCCTTTTTGCTATAAACAACGAGTTTGCCCTTTATCTGTGGTATGAAATAACCAAGGGGCTTGGCTACACTTAGCATGTAATGGTTCTGTTGACTCGGAAATAGTAGGCAGTGCTGGTAAAAATGGCGTTAGAGCATAACAGCATTACTAACAGCATTATACTTTTTAGTAACAAGTAATCTAATTAATTACTTTTCCTGAGAATGTGAGGTGGTGTCTTACTACAATTTGGTTGAATGATGACACCGTTGCAAGTTAAAGGCAAGAATGTTTATGCTAGAGACACTGATCCGTCCCTCCACTTTCCCAGCATAAGGAGACAAACATCGCCGCGCATTTCTGTGATCCAACTGGTGCGTTCATTTGTACACGAATGTTGGAATTTCCACCTTCAAGTCAAAATTGAAATAAGAACCCCCATGAAGTCGGCTCTTCAACTCTGAAAGTTGGATTAACCAACCTGAAATAGAATTCATGCTATATGCTACTTACATAAACAGTAGCTACATGATTTTTTGTCCATCTGTGAGGCTGGGAGAGCTGGGAGAACTAAACTTTAAGGTTACATTGATGGAAGTTTTGACTTCCACTGAACACACCATAAGACACTCTCACTCCCCAGGGTCCGATGAGTAACTAAAAAGTTACTTTTAACAGTAATGTGTTACTTTTTGATATAAGCAATCAGTAAAGTAATTGAGTTACTTTTTGAATGAAGTAATTAGTAATTGAAACAAGTTACTATTTTTGGACAAAATGGACATTGTTAACAACTATCTCAAGACTGGAGGCAGAACAACAAAGTCCACCTGTGTTAGCCTAGTAGTCACGCTGGTATGTTGACAGAAGTTGCTGCGTGGTGTCTTTGCACCTGGCAGCGGTGCTTTGCCAGTGCTTTACCGGAATATAGTCCCAAGTCAAAATCGGCGTAGTAGTCAATACATTTGTGTTATTTGCATTTTGTACTCGTTGTAAATGTAGGTCATAAGAAGTAATTAGGAAAAATTTTGGGTTATTTGGAATCACTTTTGCAATGACATGCGAGCTAGCAACAATACATTACAGTGTTGTTAGCTAAGCTAACGGCAGCATTACCAGTTTAGGGCAATGGCTGAGCCAGCTAAAAAAAGGATTTTGATCACTTATTTAATGCTTGGGACTGCGAGGAATTACTAAATTTCACATGGGGTGGAATATTCCTTTAAATTTAGGGATAAATCACTACATTTCAAAATTGAAAGCTAAATTTAATGCTTGTGAACACGCATCTCATTCATCGACTTCTATTACTACCAATTACTATGGTTGCTAGAGATCACTGTGGTCTTCTTTTAATCTGTCTTTCGTTGATGGACTAATGGTGTAGCTTATCTGTTAGGCGTCTAACCACCTCAAGCAATTATTAAACAAAAAAGTAAGGATTCTGCCTTGCGATGAACTGACGACTTGTCCAGGGTGTACCCTGCCTTCCAGCCCCCCCCGACCCTATGTGAGGATAAGCTGTAGAAAATTGAGTAAGGATTCTCTGTCTTTTTGTATGCCCCTCGCATTTCTCAACAACCGCTCATTCGATCTACTTCACGCTTGGTGGCAATACCGGAAGGCCATGAATGGCATACATCAGCACACACCGATGTCAAAAATATATATTGCTTTTAAATTATGGCTCACTTGTCCTTTTTGTCATAGATGTTCAGCCCCAGTGAATCCACTCCCAACCACAGCTCTGATCCTTTCTTGTTCTTGATGTTAAAGTAGTTGACCCCATACATCTCCAGATCCTGGGCTATCTTGAGGTACTCCACCATGGCATCTTCTCTGTAGTGTGGAGTAATTTAATTAAGTACAGAACTTCTTTACAAAACTAAATTAAGACTTTTTTGGAGTGTGACCTCAGTACCTCAGCAATCCCTTGTGCTGTTGATGCCACACCTGGATTCTTTCCTCCCACTGATTCTTATTCAGCTTGTGCTGCTCCAAAACCCTGGTTTTATGGGTGAAAAGGATACAGCAGTGAGAATTCGGATGACTGAAACTGGAATTAAGTTGAACTTTGGTTAACACTCGTAACCATAGGTCTCAGCACCTCTGTGGCAGCAGCTTCTCTCTTGTGAGGTATCCTGGTATGTGATAGTCTCTCCTGTAGTCTCCTTGTTTGACCTGAATCGCATATGAGGCTAGGAGCACTGCAGTCTCAGGAGGACAGTATATGTCATCATTTAGGATGCATTCTTTTACCTAAAACAGGAAAAGACTGAAAAATGTGCTTTGACATATAAATCCCTAACAATGCTGTAGGTAGGTATCATACAGAATGGTGTGTGTCTTAGATAGAGAGAGAGCGAAACCCTATGTGTTATGGTGTTTATGTAGTGCACCTGCATCCATTTTTGTGTGCATGTACTATGTCCCTTATGAATGATCCACAGGGGTTAATAGGACCTTTGTGAGTCATCATGAAACCCCCACTGGTCGTTAAGACAGGTTCAGCAGTTTGTTTTGATTGAGATTTCTTATTCACCATTGCATCCACAGTGTGCCATACTTGCATAAGATGCCATTAATTGTTAAACTGATTCCTAATGTTTTAATATTAATTTTACACGCTGTTTAGCATATATCTATAAATAAATCGCTCTAGATCATTGCGTACAAATAAAGATAGTGTCATATAAGAAAGTCCATAATTTCCATCCCATACTTCAGGGGTACAAACCTTTGAAAATGCATGTGCCAGTTACCAACCTGGAGAAAGAAGAGGCGCTGTGTTGCTTCCTGAATCAGTTCATCTGTGACATCCTCAGGGTAAAACTTGGCCCTGAACTTAATCAACAAAGGGTTGTCCCTCTTCACATCTTGAGCTGTCACCTGGGATTGGCACCCCACAGCAGAGGGATGCCAGGATGAAGAAATACATACTAATTAGCCTCAATGGGTTGAAAATGTCATGATCAAAACCAAAAGCATAATAGTGTTTTCATATTAATCCTGCTGGGAGAAGAAAGTTATGCCATGAGGGATGTTAAGTTGACACGTAAACATTCTCCTTACCCTCTTATTCAGCTTGAGCCAGGTGGAAAAGCCTTTGCTGTCCTGATACTGGAGCCCAAAGAACCAGGTTTCCCTTAGCCCAATCGTCTTCACTATCTAAACACACCAATGAGTTACTCTGTCATACACCTGTCTGTCAAAGCACCTGTTTGCTTGCAATGCACAATGTACCTGGTCAAAAAGCTGTTTGCCAGTTGTGCTGGGCAGGATGGCAAACTCCAGCTCAGCATCCATGGTTGTAACTCGGACATTTATCTGCCAGAGAAAACACACAATTAGTCATAGGAAAAAGAAAAGATCCCCTCTGCTCTGAATATCTGTGGCACTGGAGAAGCATCAAGGAGCATGCAGAACAACAGTTGGTGTGAGGAACAAAACAGCACTACCAATTCTGTGATACTCTTGTTTGTTCTTTGAAACAGTGCTAAATGTCTTGGTACTTGAACAGCAAAATGACCAAAAAGAGGGTTCCTTACATTCTTCTGTTCAACCAGGAGCATCCAATCACAAGAGGTTGGTGGGGACTACAATCAAAAAGCGAAGCCCACAGTATATTTTAGACTTAAACTGAGAACATGGGGTTCTATTTCATGAAGCATAATTATTAATGACTGACTCTAAACAACAACACTCATTTAACATTAAACTTGAATATTATTATGAAACCATATAAACATATTTGCAGTTGTTGGAATAGACTAAATTGCACAGTAGAAAAAACTGCACAGAGGACACATGGATGGCTCCACTCCACAAAGCAAGCAGGGTTTGATTAGTGCCTTTTATAATAATAATTAATACTATAATTGTAAGATTGTCCTCTGCAGTCAGTCTGCAGAGGACAATCTTACAATTATAGTATTAATAATTGTAAGATTGTAAGATCTGGCATCTAGGCATGATGATAATCATATGTCCTTGAGGTTAAGAACTACGGGCTACGGCAGAACTATACCCTTCTTGTAGATTTTCACATACAAAGCAGGTTCACAATTTTCAGTCAAACTACTACAGTTGCAATTCAAACTACTTATGAAACAGTTAAAATTAATATATAAAAAAGTGAAAGACAGCTACTTACAGTTGACATTTGTGATGTTTTAATCTGTGGCTGAATCAGTTCTTCAGAGAGGTGCTTGTAGTAGCCTTTTCTTTGTGAAGTCACATGAAACTGCTTGCAATACCTACAAGGATTATTGCTGAATTAGAATGGACCATTGTTTTGCTATTTCTCTCGCAGTTAATCCAATAGAAACCCAGGGCCCACATTTTTCAAGAGGCAGCCTAAATCTGCTGTGGGGACTGTGGGGACTGTGGGGACTTTTTTTCTTAAATTGATTAGAATTTTTTCACTCATCTAGAACCTAGACATAATCTGTGTCCTCACCAAACTCATTTACAGAGAAAGAAAAAATCACTCAGACTCAAACTCAGCAGGACCTGGTGTTCCAACATCAGTGAAGTCACCAGCACACAAGGTAATCTAATAATCCTTCTAGTTAATGTTTAAGCATAAGTCATAGCATACAAATCAAATCATCAGCAAAACAAAAAATTACATTTTATGTGATGAAATCAAAGCCCCAAGTTGTTACAATTGCTTTGTAAAATGTTTATATTTTATTGTAGCCTATTAAAGTAATGATTAGTAACTTAGTCTTTCGCCCTAATGCCTACTTCACACTACATGATTTTCAGCCAATTGGCACGTCTGCAACTTTTTTTTACACCCCTCCCCCAGATTGGGGTGAGCTGTCAGCTCAGTGAGCCTTTGTCATTAAGTGTTAACACCTCAAAAACACCAGTCATAAGCTTGCCGACGTCTTGACTGTTTGTCGCCAATGAAAACTGAACATCTAGCCTGCTAAATATCCAGTCAAGTCACACTGACGTAAAAAGATCTGCAGCCAATGAGAGCAGACATGGTTGAAAGGAGCAACATCAACAACAGAAACAACATCAACAACAACTTATCTCTTTTTGCTCTTTTACTACATGGTAGCTCACAAACATCCAGGAGGGCTCTGTTCTGCTAAGTGTCCATGTTAACAATGAAAAGCTCACTGTTGACTGCGCTCCAGTCAGCCTACTCTCGCTAATTCCCTGTTAATAAATGAGCCACTTGTTGTTTTCTAGTGTTAAAATGATCGCATGTTTACAATGATCATTGAAACGGCTGAAATCCATCTTCAAAGATAGCAGAAGAGGCTTTTTTCTGTGTTTGGAAGGCAATATATCCATATATTCATTAATCAGGACTGCCAACTCTCATGCAATCGGCATGTGAGTCATACAAATAACACTTTTCACACACACACACTCTCGCCACACCTCCCATTCCTCACGCATTTCGAGGAATTCAGCCAAGCACCTGCCTTAGCTCCCTCTGATTGGCTGAATTGCAGGAAAAGATAACCTGTTCTTGTCAAATCAGATCCTCCATGTTTATGAGGATGAAGAGGAAGCCGCAGGGACATTTGCCACATCCCAACTATACATTTTTCCCGCATGCCACAAGTCTTACTCAGGGGCACTGAAAAGCAGAGAAGTACTTACTTAAGTATATTTTTCAGTTATCTGCACTTGAGTATTTATTTTTCTGATGACTTTTTACTTTTACTCCCGAAATTTCAACAGAAATATCTGTACTTTGTACTCCCTACATTCTCAAAACTGGCTCATTACTTCTTTCAATCTCTATTGAAGCGGGGCTCCCTGAGCCTCTTACCACTAAGCTCAGTGCCATCGAGCCCGGCGTCCTGTGTTGTGTTGTGATTTTGCGGATCAGCCCGATCCAGTTGCGGGTGGATCTGGGGTGCGTTTCCCAAACAACGACGGAAGTTAGTATGAACTATATACATCTATATATATATATATATATATATATATATATATATATATATATATATATATATATATATATATTTATATATATACCTACACATTCTGCAACATTCTGTGGTGGTGCTTAGAGCATGGGCACTTGTGTGTGTCAATATGGTATTCACTGAGGCATTGGTTCAAAGCCTGCTGAGGGCGATAAGACATTTTACTTTTGCTGGCAGATACGATGTAGCCAAGTAAAATTTCTGACATTGTATTTGATTACTGAGTTGTGTTTTTGCAATATTTGTGAAGATTTAACATCACTTGTTCATCTTTTGTTGGTCACACAAATAAACCAACCTAAACATGATAAAACTAAATGTCATGGTTATAAACCTTGCAACTCTGCATGTTTAACTGCAGCAATCCACCTTCCCCACCATTTCCTGCATAATTTATGGTGCAGGAGCCTATGTTACATTACTTTATTCAGTTGGTGTGCTTTAATGATGACTTATTTTCAATTTGAAATCTTAGTACAATTATTTAATAGTAGGCTATCGAAGTTGTAATTTGAAACTTCTAGGGTTACACAAACTCTGAGGTGAAAGTTAATGACATCCTTCATTCATGGTGTAGGTGGGGATCATGTATCACAGGGTGCCCATTCAAGACATTTCAAGCCCCAAAAGATGAAGAAGACATGACATCACCTGAACGAACCTTTAACGACAGCTCCATGCTATTCGTTTGAACGACACAACTTCCTGATGCAATTTACAATGCATTGTTTTCCCTGTTAAAAGGGTTTTTTTGGGGAGTTTTTCCTTGGTCGATGCGAGGGTCATTTGTAAAGGACAGAGGGTGTCATATCCTGTACAGATTGTAAAACCCAATGGGGCAAATTCATAATTTGTGATATTGCGCTATACAAATAAACTTGACTTGACTTGACTTGACTAAGCTTTTGGGAAACACTTGCGTTATTCAATGATGCATCAGACTATGTTAGTTGTAAACACTGGAAGTTGCTTTGTTCGGACGATGCTGTTGGGAAACGCACTGTAGAGCCATCGTTCGAACTTAGGAAGTAGCTAAGGAAGTTAGCAATGAACGTTTTGGGATCCCTGGGTCGGTTGAGGCTGCAGACAGTGGTGAGGCTGGAGGAGATAGAGGCTGGTTGGCATGGTGCTGCAGTGGTTAGCACTGTTGCCTCACAGCAAGAAGGTACCGATTCCTGGCTCGGGGCCTTTCTGTGTGGAGTTTGCATGTTTTTTGGGTCCTGTCTGCTGAGTTCTAACAGAACGAGCTGGCCAGTAACATGGACCCAGTCGACTGCAACCAGCTCAGGGAGCTTATAATCTCACATAGCACCAGGCTGGCACATCAGGAAAGTCAGGTACTGAGAAGGGACATTGCCACAGTATCTTCCCAAAAGCAAGATTTCAAAACCTCTATGATGTCCCAAGTGAACCTTTTCACACGACAGATGAGGGAGCTCCTCGTCTGCCTGCATGCTCCTCTGCCCACTCTCACAACTGAAACACCCAAGGCGGAGGTTAGCAGTAACGGAGCGTCCTCCGGACTCATGCCAGATCCCATTAACTGTCTACCACCGCCCGAGAACTTTTCTGGGGACGTAGAGTCGTGTTGCCCTTTCCTGGTCCAGTGTGAGCTCCACCTCCGCACCATCCCAGTGGTGTTTCCCACTCTAGAAACTAAGGTAGTCTTTATCACCTCCCACATGACCGGCCATACTGCAGCCTGGGCTACTACCAAGTGGAACAGGAGTTCACTGCTGTGTGCGGACCCGGCAGCATTCACTGAGGAGTTAAAAAGAATATTTGACCACAACAAACCAGGAAGGGAGGCGGCTAGAGTGATCAAGAGACTGACTCAAGGTAATCGCCCGGTGGCTGAATTTGCTGTAAAGTTTCAAGCTCTGACCAAGGTGTGTGGCTGGGGAAATTCAGCGCTGGTTGAGACGTACCTGGAAGGACTGAACAACACAGACTGCTTACAGGACTGGAGACGACACCAGCAGGAAAATCTTCATTCCCAGGTAATCGGATCTGAGGCGGCCCCAGCTCGGACTCCCTCCGCAAAACCACCACCAGAGGAGGAGTCCACAGAGGAGCGGCAGAGGAGACTACAAAATGGACTGTTTCTACTGTGGGGATTTTTTGATTCTGCTCACCATTCTCTAGTATTAGGTTTCCCCTGGCTTAAATTATACATTCCAACCCTACACTGGGGCGCCGGTGCTACTGAAAGCTGGGGGGAATGGTATAAGGTGTATTATTTGGGGAGTGGGAGGTCTGGGGTAGGGACTGTAGGAGCTGTAACCACATTTTCATACAATTTTATATGTAGTGTTAATGTGTTTTCATTGTTGTTATTCTGTACACATGGCATCTATTGCACGTCTGTCCATCCTGGAAGAGGGATCCCTCCTCTGTTGCTCTTCCTGAGCTTTCTTCCGTTTCTTTTTCCCTGTTAAAAGGGTTTTTTTTGTTTTGGGGAGTTTTTCCTTAGTCGATGCGAGGGTCATTTCTAAAGGACAGAGGGTGTCATATCCTGTACAGATTGTAAAGCCCAATGGGGCAAATTCATAATTTGTGATATTGGGCTATACAAATAAACTTGACTTGACTTGACTTGACCCTCTGCTAGCACCCACCCTCTGATAACATTGATCTGTCTCTAGCCACCTAGTGCTACCATGATTTAGCCCAGCTTTTTGACAAGGCCAAGGCCACTTCTCTTCCCCCTCATCGCCCTTCCAAATGCACCATCGAACTCCAGCCAGGGGCGGTCCTGCCTAAGGGCCATACTCCATCTCGGTGCCCAAAAGAAAAGCCATGGATGCCTACATCCACTCGTCCCTGTAGAGGCAGGACTCATTCGCCCGTCATTCTCACCTGTGGGGACAGGATTTTTCTTCATTAGTAAGAAAGACGGTTCAGACCTTATATTGATTATGCCACGGAGAAAAACCCCTTACCACTCATGTCATCGGCTTTTGAGCAGCTGCTGTCGGTCAAGGTGGTCAACAAACTCGATCTAAGGAATGCCTACCATCTGGTAAGGATTAGGGAGAGGGATGAATGGAAGACTACTTAGAACAACTTGGTGAAGCTACCTTATGAATGCCGTGAGGCTACGCCTGTACGGCCTGTATGGCGTCGCTGCGATTTTTTGATCACTCGCCATGAAAAAACGTTTGCCTTTTTGACAGCTTTAATAAAGTCGTATCATCATGGAAATTGATCCACAGGTCAAGGCTTGCGTCCTCTGTAATCTGATGCGGGCCATGTCACATAGTTGACTCCATCAACTTCATTCCACTTCTAAAATGTCCAGAACAAGTTGATGAAGCTCCACAACGAACGCTGTGAGACTACGAGTAACGGTATTCGTGTGGCGGTGCCTCGTCTTTCAATTTTTCGCTAAGAAAATCCGTTTGGCTTTTAGACAGCTTCAGTAAAGTCGTATGATCATGAAATTTCACACAAAAGTCAAGGGTGGTGACCTCTAACATCAGGTTTTTATGGAGTTGTAGGATGAAAATTGGTACACATGTGCAAGTTGACCAGATGCACAAAAAAGTCTCTGGCACCAATTGTCTATTCCAAACAGGAAGTTGGCCATTTTGTTTCCACACATGATTTTGGTGCCTCCAAATACCTTTGGCTTTTTGATGGCTTTAATAAACTCATATCATCATGAAAGTTGATACACAGGTCAAGCATGGCGACCTCTAACATCTGATGGGTGCCAAGCCAATGGGCGGTGCAAAGTGGCTCCATAGCGCCCCCTACAATCTTCAAAAATTCCCACAGCGAATGTCAATGACTTTGTAGTACCTGAACAAAAATCGGTACAGATGTTACGCATAACCAGTTGAACAAAATTGTCTCTTGGCAGGAAGCTAAAATTCCAACAGGAAGTCGGCCATTTTGAATTTTGGATTTTCTGATGAAAATGAACTCGTCCGAGGGATTTCGTCCGATCGACTTGATATTTGGTACAGATCATCTTCAGACCTAGCCGAGCAAAAGTTGTGATCTGCACGTAATTTGGTCGAAGGGGCGTGGCCGCTTGGGCTCGAGAAACTTTGGCGAATTCGCCGGCTAAATTCAAACGACTCT
Source organism: Synanceia verrucosa (assembly GCA_029721515.1). Taxonomy (NCBI): domain Eukaryota; kingdom Metazoa; phylum Chordata; class Actinopteri; order Perciformes; family Synanceiidae; genus Synanceia; species Synanceia verrucosa. The sequence goes on from CM056553.1 coordinate 21,007,038, forward strand.
CACATTCACATACTCTACCCGAGCAGCTTCAAATTTTCTGAGCATGATGGTGACTCAGCTCTGAACGTGCTAATATATTAATGTCATGTGTTACTCATGGCGCCCCCCAGTGGTAACAGGAAGTGACCAGTTCTTTGGCTTTTTGATGGCTTGAATAAACTTGTATCATCATGAAAGTTGATACACAGGTCAAACATGGTGACCTCTAACATCTGATGTTATTCACACCAATGGGCGGGGCAATATGGCCCCATAGCGCCCTCTTGAAATTTTCAAAAACCCCTCCTCATAGGGGTTTTTATGGAGTTGGAACGCAAAAATCAGTTTTCTAGTTATTGTTATTCCTGAACATCTGTTTTCCCAATTTTCGCCCCTTTCCCAACGTTAAAAAGTTGTATAAATTTGCACATTCCTGCGGCCCGCCCGGAAATTCGATATTTTGGGTTGTTCGCACAAGTTCCATGCAAAATGGCTGAATGGCGCCCCCTACAAAGTTGAAAAATCCCCATAGGGAAAGTTGCCAACTTTGGCGTACCTCAACGAAAATCGGTACACATGTTAAGCATACCCTGACGAACAAAATTGTCTCATGGCAGGAAGCTGAAATTCCAACAGGAAGTCGGCCATTTTGAATTTTGGATTTTCTGATGAAAACAAACTCTTTCTAGGGATTTCGTCCGATCGACTTGAAATTTGGTACAGATCATCGTCAGACATAGCTGAGCGAAAGTTGTGCTCTCTGCGTAATTAGGTCAAAGGTCGTGGCCGCTAGGGCTTGCTAAACTTTGGCAAATTCACCGTCTAAATGCGAACGACTCTCACGTTCACATACTCGATTCTGGCAGCTTCAAATTTTCTGAGCAAGACGGGGGCGCGGCCCTGAACGGTCCGATTTATTCATATCAAGCCTTACTTATGGCGCCCCCCGGTGGTAACAGGAAGTGACCCGTTCTTACTTTTTACATTAAGTGATGTCACATAGTTGACTCCATCAACTTCATTCCACTTCTGAAACATAAAGAACAACTTGGTGAAGCTATGTTACGAACGCCGTGAGGCTACAACTAACGGCGCCCGTGTGGCGTCGCTGCGATTTTTTGATCACTCGCCATGAAAATACGTTTGCCTTTTTGACAGCTTTAATAAAGTCGTATCATCATGAAAATTGATCCACAGGTCAAGTCTGGCCTCCTCTGCAATCTGATGCATGCCACGCCCCTGGGTGGGGCCAAATGGCTCCACAGCGCCACCCTTTACGTTTACATGTACTGATACCACATAGTTGACATCATCAACTTCATTTTGATTCTAAAACGTCCAGAACAATTTTATGAAGCTACATAACAAACGCCGTGAGGCTACGTGTAACGATGTCCGTATGGCAGTGCCGCGTCTTCCGATTTTTCACCAAGAAAATATGTTTGGCTTTTAGACGACTTTAATAAAGTCGTATCATCATGAAATTTGATACACAGGTCAAGGGTGATGACCTCTAACATCTGACGGGGGCCACGTCCATGAACGGTCAAAATGGCTCCATAGCGCCCTCTTGAAACGTTCAAAAACTCCTCCCCATAGGGGTTTTTACGGAGTTGGAACATGAAAATTGGTACACATGTGCAACTAGACCAGACACACAAAAAAGTCACTTGCACCAATTGTCTACTCCAAACAGTAAGTCGGCCATTTTGAATTTTGGGTTTTTCCGATGAAAATGAAGTCGTCCTAGGGATTTCGTCCGATCGACTTGAAATTTGGTACAGTTCATCTCCAGTCCTAGCTGAGCAAAAGTTGTGCTCTGCACGTAATTAGGTCAAAGGGCGTTGCCGCTAGGGCTCGAGAAACTTTGGCGAATTCGCCGTCTAAATTCGAACGACTCTCAAGTTCACATACTTTAACCGAGCAGCTTCAAATTTTCTGAGCATGACGGGGACTTAGCCCTGTACGTGCTAATATATTAATGTCATGCCTTACGCATGGCGCCCCCCAGTGGTAACAGGAAGTGACCAGTTCTTTGGCTTTTTGATGGCTTAAATAAACTCATATCATTGTGAAAGTTGATACACAGGTCAAGGGTGGCAACCTCTAAGATCTGATGTGGTCCACACCAATGGGCGGTGCAAAATGGCCCCATAGCACCCCCTTGAATTTTCAAAAACCCCTCCCCATAGGGGTTTTTATTGAGTTGGAACACGAAAATCAGTACACGTGTACCTTGACCAGACGCACAAAAAAGTCTCCCGCACCAACTGTCTATTCCAAACAGGAAGACGGCCATTTTCTTTCCACTCTTCATTTTGGCGTGATTTCCACATCGAATGGCCGTAACTCCGTAACAAAATCCAGAAATACTGTCAGTGAATTTAAAAATAAATGCATAACTATGATGCAATCATTACCCATATCACCCATCAAAAGTTAGCAATAAAAATTATCGACTGTTTTTAACCCTGTGGGGCCTATGATCATGCTGGCATAATCAGATGTTTTTAATTGTAAATATTTGTATATAGTATTACTTTATTTCAATTTTACATTGACATATTCATATTAGCAAACTATATTTAGTTTTTCCAGTTCCAAAACAGTTGATTGGGCATGTTTGTGATTTTTATTGTAATAGATACAATTTTTTTATTCAATTCGAATTTGATTATTATTTGGCCCAATATGTTAATGAAGTAGGTTATAGTGAAATAATGACTATCTCTTCATATCGATGAAGTTGTGCAGAAAAAAAAGAAACCAAGCATGGACATGTTAAACAATGTTATGTGGTATATAGAAACAAAATCAAAAGTATTAAAAAATAGCCAAAATAGGTTCAGGACCGAAAGGGTTGATATGCTGTTTATAGTGTTTATTAGGGCTGCAACTAATGATTATTTTACAATTGATTAATTGGTTGATTATTTTTTTTGATGAATCAGATATTTAATTTCCATCCTCTTATTCAAAAACAGGACATTATCTCAAACTGACAGTGCAAGAAAATGCACAAATCACAAGTTTCTCCATGGACATCCCAGAGTTCTGAAATGAATAAATTATGAATAATTAAAAAAAAGCAAATGTTGATCATAAAATGGGTCTTTGAGGGAAGAGTTCAACCAGATTTCAGGGTGCATATAGTTGATATAGATATTCGTTGCGAACACTTTTAATAATCGATTATTGTTGATTCATTGCTGCAACCCTACTGTCAACCCTACAGTCTATAAAATTATATATATATATATATATATATATATATATATATATATATATATATATATATATATATATATATATAAAATGGCCGTAACTCCTTTATGTATTGGCCAAATCGCTTGATGTTCATTGCCCCCCGCTCGCACCACCATCCCCATCTGATACCCGACCGCAACATACTGCGAGGGCCCTACATAACCGCTTGCGGTTTTCTAGTGTTAAGGTTATTTCTGTATTTATAGTTACACAGAGTAATTGTGTTAAACTGCCTTTGTTGAATTATTAACAATTGAAATCATGAATTACGGTGACAGAATTAATACTGTTTATTCTTTGTCTTTTGTTTTATATTTCAAAATTACTGTGAAAAAACCCTGAAAAAAATGTTGAAAGCAACTATGTGGAAGTTCATTTTGCTGCACGGTGGTGCAGTGGTTAGCACTATTGCCTCACATCAAGAACGTACTGGGTTTGATTCTTGGCCCGTGGCCTTTCTGTTTGAAGTTTGTTTTCCCCATGTCTGCATGAGTTCTCTGCAGCTTCCTCCCACCATCCACCATCCAAAAACATGCATGGGGATAAGGTTAATTGACTTATTGAAATTGTCCATAGGTGTGAGGGTGAGTGGTTGTCTGTCGCGGTATGTCGCGGTCGGGTATCACATGGGGACACCGGTGCGAGCATGGGGCAAAAAACGTCAAGCGATTCGGACAATATACAAAGGAGTGACAGCCATTCGATGGTTTAATGTGGAAATCACGCCAAAATGAAGAGTTGAAACAAAATGGCCGACTTCCTGTTTGGAATAGACAGTTGGTGCAAGAGACTTTTTTGTGCGTCTGGTCAAGTTACACGTGTGTACTGATTATCGTGTTCCAACTCCATAAAAACCGCTATGGGGAGGGTTTTTTGAAAATTTCAAGGGGGCGCTATGGGGTCATTTTGCCCCGCCCATTGGTGTGGACCACATCAGATGTTAGAGTTCGCCACCCTTGACCTGTGTATCAACTTTCATGATGATACGAGTTTATTCAAGCCATCAAAAAGCCAAAGAACTGGACACTTGCTATTACCACTGGGGGGCGCCATGAGTAAGGCATAACATTAATATATTAGCACATTCACGGCTGAGTCCCGGTCATGCTCAGAAAATTTGAAGCTGCTCGGATAGAGTATGTGAACGTGAGACTTGTTTGAATTTAGAGGGCGAATTCGGCAAAGTTTCGTGAGCCCTAGCGGCCACGCCCTTTGACCTAATTACGTGCAGAGCACAACTTTTGCTCAGCTAGGTCTGGAGATGAAGTGTACCAAATTTCAAGTCGATCGGACGAAATCCCTAGGACGAGTTCATTTTTGTCAGAAAATCCAAAATTCAAAATGGCCGACTTCCTGTTTGGAGTAGACAATTGATGCGGGAGACTTTTTTGTGCGTCTGCTCTAGTTGCACATGTGTTCCGATTTTTATCTTCCAACTCCATAAAAACCTCTATGGGGAGGGGTTTTTGAATGTTTCAAGGGGGCGCTATGGAGCCATTTTGACCGCTCATGGGCGTGGCCCCCATCATATGTTAGAGATCATCACCCTTGACCTGTGAATCAAATTTCATGATGATACGACTTTTTTAAAGCCATCAAAAAGCCAAATGTATTTTCTCGGAGAAAAATCAGAAGACCGCCATACGGACGCCGTTTATCGTAGCTTCACGGTGTTCGTAATGTAGCTTCACCAATGTGTTGTGGATGTTTTAGAAGTGGAATGAAGTCAATGGCGTCAACTATGTCGTAACAGAACATGTAAACGTAAAGGGTGGTGCTGTAGAGGCATTTGGCCACGCCCCTGGGCGGGGACCACATCAGATGTTAGAGGACGCCAGCCTTGACCTGTGTATCAATTTTCATGATGATATGACTTTATTTAAGCCGTCAAAAAGCCAAACGTATTTTCTCAAAAAATTGTCAAAATTTGCCGCGCCGCCACACGGACGCCATTTGCCGTAGCCTCACAGCGTTCGGACTGTAGCTTCACTGAGTTGTTATTTATGTTTTAGAAGTGTAATGAAGTTGATGGAGTAAATTATGTGAAATCGGTAAAAGTAAAAAGTAAGAACGGGTCACTTCCTGTTACCAACGGGGGGCGCTACGAGTAAGGCTTACTATGAATACATCAGAACGTTCAGGGCCATGCCCCCGTCATGCTCTGAAAATTTGAAGCTGCTAGGATCCACTACGTGAACGTGAGAGTCGTTCGAATTTAGACAGCGAATTCGCCAAGTTTGTTGACCCCTAGCGGCCACGCCCTTTGACCTAATTACGCGCAGAGCACAACTTTTGCTCAGCTAGCTCTGGAGATGATCTGTACCAAATTTCAAGTCGATCAGACGAAATCCCTAGGACGAGTTCGTTTTCATCAGAAAATCCAAAATTCAAAATGGCCGAATTCCTGTTGGAATTTCAGCTTCCTGCCAAGAGACAATTTTGTTTGTCTGGGTATGGTTAACGTGTACCGATTTTCGTTGAGGTACGCCAAAGTTGGCGAATTTCCCTATGGGATTTTTTTGACTTTGTAGGGGGCGCTACTCAGCCATTTCGCAAGCGCCATGTACGATCACCCCAAAATATCGAATTTCGGATCGGGCCGCAGGAATGTGGGAAAACAAAGTGTCAGGAATAATAATAATAATAATAATAATAACTAGAAAACCGCAAGCGGTTATGTAGGGCCCTCGCGGTTTGTTGCGGTCGGGCATCAGATGGAGACAGCTGTAGCATATGAATGAGCATAAAATAATGAACAAAACTCTTCTCATTTCTGAGTATCTCCCCAGGAAATCCATCTGACACTATGTGACACCTAAGTGCTAAAGGGTTAAGTTTTATGACTGGCAAAATAAACAGATAAGACCAGTTCCTCCTCTCTGACCCAAGAAACTCCAGGACATATACCAGGAGGAGAAGTTTTATGGCCCTTCATTCCTGCTTTAATCCTGCCAGACACATCCAAAGCTTGATGTGGACTCTTCCTTCCCCCCTGGAACAGAACATTACATTAAGATTTTAATGGTTAACTATGCTTTCATCCCTCAGCTACTGTCATATAAGTATCACTGCTACAATTTCAAACATCAGTCTCCCTTTTCCTCCTTCTGATAAGGACTAAAGGTGACATGTGGGATTGTTTTTGGATTAAGTCTACAGACACAATCATACATAAATCTGCCTGTTGTAGTACACCTTCCTACATGCTCTGATACCATGGTTCATCTGTGTTATTTAATTGGTTGATTAATTTTGATTCAATTGGTCAAGTTTTGTTCTGTGGTTTCCTATTATAAGGTGTTTGGTGTTGATCTGCAGTGCAGAGAGAGAGCTTTCACATAGAGAAGCTTTAATAAATTAAAATACAGCAGTATTAACATTAAATAAGTTAAAAGAATATCATCTTAGTTAACATGCTGGGAGGAGCATGTTAACACCCCCACTGGACCTTCGACAAAGATCTTAAAAAGCCTCAGCTGGTCTGAGCGTGCCTGCGTCTCACGACTCTTCTTCAGCCCTTCAGCCAGTCAAGTTCTGGTCTTCATCCTCTCCACTGCATCTCTGTTCTCCCTCTCCCACATGCTGGGAGGGGGAGGGAAACAATGATGACCCAGAGACAGAGACATGCTGCTCCACCGCAGGCCCAGCGCCTCATGGCATGAAGAGCAACCTCTCCAGAATCTTCAACCTGCTCCAGATATGACTGAAAGACTCTGAATGCTGCCTCTGAATGGCCTCCTCAGGACCCAGCACCTCATGGCAGGAAGAACAGCCTATCCAGAACCTTCCAACTCTGCATCCTGCCTTAAGACCATCTTGTCTCCTCTCTCTACTCCTTTGCCCTGAAAATGTGAGCCAGCTCCTCTGCTCAGACACAGGCTGCAGAAAATGACTCCAGCCGTCATGAAGAAACTTAAAAGAAGAAAAGACTGTCGGTCGACACGTTGGTGTGAATTCAGCCGACGTCCCCCACCAACAAAGGGGGGGGAGAATTGAAGCAAGGGCACAGAGACTATACTGTGAAGAGGAGAGACAGACAGAGAGAGACTGAGATGGAGCCATGTCAACCAAAGGTTTCCAGAGCTCCCCAGAGATGTCCAGAGCTGTCCAGATGTCAACCGATGCCCGAAAGAGCCAATGGTGGAGCTGAAGTCGCCTGCAGAGATCCAGCAGATCCAGACAGAACCTGCAGCCACTCCTCACTCCCATCCATCCAGGAACGGTGATATACTGCATATACATTCTACAGATATTCAAGAGTTTGATGATTAAGGCTGGAATATACTTCTCCGTCTGCGTAATCCGTCATCCGACTCCGTAGCTACGGAGACCCCTCGAGCCCTCACACTTCTCCGTCATGATGCCTGTTGTGCAGCCCTGCCGTGAAATGCACCCCCTCGGAAAGTGAAGCAATTCGCCTTAATATCGCAGATAAAAGCAGGAGAAAATACTATTTTATGATTTAATTATTTGTGAGGGAGATGGAAGAGAAGAACATTGGTTGCTTTCAGTCTTTAAAACTCCTCTTCCTCTTTCTTTTCAACACAAAATCGGATAATAGCGAACACAAACCAACAACTTTAGGTATGTTCTGTGTAAATATACCCCAGCCATAATTACTGAATGAATTAAATAGATTTTTTGAGCAGGTTGAATGTGTTTGATTTGCCTTTCACAAGGATAATCGATACTTTAGTTCCTGTGCTGTCCGCGCTGCTGCACAGATCACCTGTCTGTCTGTTTCTGTGTAGGGAGAGGGGCTGCATTTCACAGCAGGGTGTAACTAGAGGACCAATCACAGCCCTTGTCGTCTCCGTCTTCCCTTGACGGATTGACGGACAGTTAAAAAAAAATTCCTGCGCCCGGAGACGACGGAGAGGCTCTCCGTCAGGCTCTCTGGCGACGGAGAGGGCTCTCCGTCTCTACGTACGGCACTTTACGGAGTACTATAAATTGGCCTTTAGACGCTAAATTAAATGGCCTGAATTTAGGGCTTAATCCAGCAAACTTAATAATACTTGGTAAGATATCAATAGAATACTGAACTTAAATTCAAACTAGAAAATTACTCCACAGTCTTCTCTGATGCCTCTCAAACTCTCAACTGCTGAACGGTACACCAAACCTAAACCAAATTTTGTTAACAGCCTAATTCTTAATTTGGTCTAGATAACCACCACTGAATTAAACTGGTCACATTGAATCAATTAATCATTCATCCTTTAAACTTTTGTGTAATCATTCATTCCATTTTAGTCACGATGAGTCAATCCCATGTTTTCACCATCAGTCTTCCTTTATCCTAGTTTTTATTTTCTATTTTATTATTTATGGTAGTAACCTGGTCTTTTAGTTTGTCAAATTAATCATTTATTAGTAGTTATTTTCTGTGACAGTAGTAGTCTGGTTATAGTTTGTCAAATAAATATCTCATAAAGAACTTGGTTATTTGATTTGTGTGTGTATATAAAGTAATTGAATCACTGTACACTAGGTCAAGAACTCCGTAGCACCCTGAGATTAAGAGACTCTATTAATTAATGTCAAATTCACAAGTTTTCCCTGTTTTAGCAAAACTGGGTGGCGCCCTGATAATTTCTACTATTTAAGGCAATTTTTGGTTTATGATCAATACCTTAAAGATATTGTTCATAAATACATCATTTGATATTAATTAATGATTGACTAATCTGCTCTACACTATTTATGCTACATTATATTTTGGCGCCTCACGCGGGGCCTTACACAAATTTGATTGTTTTATTGTACACACAAATCATTGTAATCAAAGAAAATAAATAAATAAAGGGCTTCAGTGGGTATCTATCAGACACTGTAAAAAAGAAAACAATGACAGGTTGCAATGATTCCCAGGCTGAATAAAATAAGCTGGAATATTAGAGGAGCATTTTTGTTGTAAATTTAAAGACAAAATTGAGTAATTCTAAAATTTAACTATCAAAATTACATTTATAACACATTAGAATTAAATGCTCTAGGTAGAAAACACCGGCACCTAAGCGTGTGAAAAAAAAAATTCAGAGAATAGTATAAACAAACCTAAATACTATTTAAAACTACAACATAAACAGATATGGTATTAATACAGAATAATCAAGAGTATTAATACTGTAAGCAAGTAATGTTAATTAAATTAAATGGGAGTCATAACTGCAGAAATGACCCCATACACTAATCTGCAATGCAGCTTGGCTGCCTGTTCTGTTTCAGTGTGTTTTTGTTATTTGTTCAGTATTAGCAAGTCTTAAAGTCTGTTATCGAAGTCAGAACCTGAGAAATTAAATTTGCCACGGTAACGCTGTACTGGTAGTGAACGACAAAAGAAAGGCTACAGCCTCATTAACTTGTACCTATATTTATTTGAATTTACAGGCAGAACTGCACGCTCATTATTAAGGCCTTGCTTAAATTGATTGCTGCGTTGTACCAGAATCAAATATTCGTCCCAAATTTTGTTAAGTCTTGCCGCGAGTCTCCAGAAGCTTTTATGTTATTGGGAATCTCTGCCGTTAGGATGAGCACACCGGTAATCTGCTGTAAACCCGATGAATGTAAACATTAATGTGTAGGCTGAGCCGTCCGAATCAGGTGAGCATGGGGCCCTACTCTCTTCTGTTTGTTGACAGACCTAAAACAGTTTAGACTTACCAGTCTGAATCACAGAAGCAACACCTTAATGAACATAATAAACTAACGAAACCTATCTAAAATGGAAGAGTAAAGCCTAAACTAAAATTAAATGAGATCTAATAGGAATTTAAATTTGGTGTAGAGATAAAATTAGCACATTAAATGCTGTCATGCCCTCTGCGCTGTTTTTTTTCACCAAATGTGCTTCCTCCTTACTCCAGCTCATGTCTCCAAACCTCTCACTGAGAGGACCTGGCAGGTCAAAGGTCAAAGATAAATCACTGGTGAAGCCAGTTCTCGCAGAACACAGCAGTAAACCTTGTGACCAAAAATTTTATGAACTAAATGCAACCTTGTGAATTGGTTAAATGATCATTTGGGTGTGATAAAGAAAAATGAAACTGTATTATTCAAGCAAATATGCATGGCATAATTGTTTAAAAATCTTTTGAATGCATTACTCATGCAATATTGAAATAAACAAAGAGACCAATCCTCTGTTAACAGTAGGATGGTTAATGCTGCACAATGCATCACAATGCCTGATTAATTCTCAGTCCACTGAGATACATTGTTATTAATGCAATGATTGGTTAAAATACTAAATATGTTCCAAAAAAAATGAAAAATTAAAATATGACACTGTGTCTCATTCTAAGTCTAATTAGTTAGCAGTGGAACCCTTGACTTAGAAACTACTCTAAGACACAGATGTTGAATCTAATTTGGAAATTTTAATTAAATACTGCAAGTATGAAGTGTCTAAAATCAAGCAGTGCCCACTGATGTCCTCCATTTGCCTGCATTCCTTAACTTAGAGTCCATACTCTGTATGCAACTCAACCAGGAGTTGAACAGGATAAAGTCCCTCTCCTCAAGGCAGAATGAATGCACCAAAGCTATTTAACCACTCCTGGAATAGATCAATTTGTTTTTCTTCTGTTTTACTTAATATTAAATACTCAATGGGTTCATAGACTCACATAGGAACAAAATGGAATAAACTCTAAAATTAAATGACCATTTCCTGATGAAAGCTCAGGACCTATGCTCCTCAACAAGCATATTAAATTTAAGTGACCATCATAAAAAGTGATTGGCACCCAATCAGAGCTGAGAGTTTCTTGAGCATTATGACAAAGATGTGTTTCTATTGTTCAAAAAAAAAAATAATGATAATAATGATAATTCTAAAGCAAATTAATCATATGGAATTTGATATGTTGTCCTGAAAAAAAAAAAATTCTTAAGCATGTACAATTCAAAACTGTTGAAAACAAAAGTTCCTACAGCAATTATCATTCATGCAGTCAATCTATACAGTCAACCTGACAGGAAATAGAACTTTGTTCTTTATGTCCACAAGGCTGTTTAAAACCACGGTTAATAATTTGAGAATGATAATGCCATTTACTTTATTTTATAACTGTTGGATTTGTATATCTTAAGTCTTCTTTATAATGCATGGACCCAACAAATAACCCACATTAAAACCTTATTTAGAATGTTCTTGAAGTAATTAAAATAACAGCATCAACTCTGATCTGAAAAATGTATATGCATGTGTCTACCTGTGGGGCGATCATCATGCTCTAAGATCTTTCATAATCCAGTATCGGACTGGATATGAATGATCTTGGGGGGGATATGTAGCATATGAATGAGCATAAAATGATGAACATAACTCACATACTCATTTCTGAGTATCTCCCCAGGAAATCCATCTGACACTATGTGACACCTAAGTGCTAAAGGGTTAAGTTTTATGACTGGCAGAGTAAACAGATAAGACCAGTTCCTCCTCTCTGACCCAAGAAACTCCAGGACATACACCAGGAGGACAAGTTTTATGGCCCACATTCCCGCTTTAATCCTGCCAGACACATCCAAAGCTTAATGTGGCCTCTTCCTTTCTCCCTGCCTGGAACAGAACATTACATGAAGATTTTAATGGTTAACTATGCTTTCATTCCTCAGCTACTGTCATATAAGTATCACTGTTACAATGTCAAACATCAGCCTCCACAATGATCCTCTTCCTTTTCGTCCTTCTGATAAGGACTAAATGTGGCATGTGGGATTGGTTGTGGATTAACTCTACAGACACAATCATACATAGATCTGCCTGTTGTAGTACACCTTCCTACATGCTCTGATATCATGGTTCATCTGTGTGTTTAATTTGTTGATTAATTTTGATTCAATTGGTCAAGTTCTGTTCTGTGGTTTCCTACTGTACGGTGTTTGGTGTTGATTTACAGCGCAGAGAGAGAGCTTTCACATAGAGGAACTTTAATAAAGTAAAATGCAGCAGTATTAACATTAAATAAGTTAAAAGAATATCATCTTTGTTATCTTGGTGGATGGGGAGGGACCAGTGGTCACACCCCCACTGGACCTTCAACAAAGATCATAAAAAGCCTCAGCTGGTCTGAGCGTGCCTGCGTCTCACGACTCTTCTTCAGCCCTTCAGCCAGTCAAGTGCTGGTCTTCATCCTCTCCACTGCATCTCTGTTCACCCTCTCCCACATGCTGGGAGGGGGAGAGAAACAATGAGGACCCAGAGACAGAGACATGCTGTCCCACCGCAGGCCCAGCGCCTCATGGCATGAAGAGCAACCTCTCCAGAATCTTCATTCTGCTCCAGATACGACTGAAAGACTCTGAATGCTGCCTCTGAATGGCCTCCTCAGGACCCAGCACCTCATGGCATGAAGAACAGCCTATCCAGAACCTTCCAACTCTGCATCCTGCCTCAAGACCATCTTGTCTCCTCTCTCTACTCCTTTGCCCTGAAAATGTGAGCCAGCTCCTCTGCTCAGACACAGGCTGCAGAAAATGACTCCAGCCGTCATGAAGAAACTTAAAAGAAGAAAAGACTGTCGGTCGACACGTTGGTGTGAATTCAGCCGACGTCCCCCCACCAACAAAGAGGGGGGGAAGAATTGAAGCAAGGGCACAGAGACTATACTGTGAAGAGGAGAGACAGACAGAGAGAGACTGAGATGGAGCCATGTCAACCAAAGGTTTCCAGAGCTCCCCAGAGATGTCCAGAGCTGTCCAGATGTCAACCGATGACCGAAAGAGCCACTGGTGGAGCTGAAGTTCAGTCATAAAACTTAACCCTTTAGCACTTAGGTGTCACATAGTGTCAGATGGATTTCCTGGGGAGATACTCAGAAATGAGAAGAGTTATGTTCATTATTTTATGCTCATTCATATGCTACACGGCGGTGTGAGCACGGGGCAATAAACGTCAAGCGATTCCGACAACACACAAAGGAGTTACGGCCATTCGATGGTTCAAAGTGGAAATCACGCCAAAATGAAGAGTTGACCTGTTTCACAGTCCGCTCGGGCCCTAATAATGATAATAAACACTACAGTTTCAATAGGTCCGTTGCGGACCTGTTTCACAGTCCGCTCGGGCCCTAATAATGATAATAAACACTACAGTTTCAATAGGTCCGTTGCGGACCTGTTTCACAGTCCGCTCGGGCCCTAATAATAAACACTACAGTTTCAATAGGTCCCTTGCGGACCTGTTTCACAGTCCGCTCGGGCCCTAATAATAAACACTACAGTTTCAATAGGTCCCTTGCGGACCTGTTTCACAGTCCGCTCGGGCCCTAATAATAAACACTACAGTTTCAATAGGTCCCTTGCGGACCTGTTTCACAGTCCGCTCGGGCCCTAATAATAAACACTACAGTTTCAATAGGTCCCTTGCGGACCTGTTTCACAGTCCGCTCGGGCCCTAATAAACACTACAGTTTCAATAGGTCCCTTGCGGACCTGTTTCACAGTCCGCTCGGGCCCTAATAAACACTACAGTTTCAATAGGTCCCTTGCGGACCTGTTTCACAGTCCGCTCGGGCCCTAATAAACACTACAGTTTCAATAGGTCCCTTGCGCTCGGGCCCTAAAAACACTACATTTTCAATAGGTCCCTTGCGGACCTGTTTCACAGTTCGCTCGGGACCTAATAAGAATAAATATTACAGTTTCAATAGGTCCCTTGCGGACCTGTTTCACAGTCCGCTCGGGCCCTAATGAATGGGATTAAAAGAGACTGGGGATATCCAGTGTTAGTTGAGGGTGAGGTAACAGCAGTGCAGGATGAAGAAAAAGCTGAGATGCTGGCAAAGACTTTTGTTCACATTCACAGTTCAGCAAACATCAAAAAAGGGAAAGAAGGATGGTTAACCGCAAGAACAGAGAATATAGAGCTGTTACAGGATGATGAGGACACAGATGACCCATTAAACCAACCACTTAAAAAGGCAGAACTGAACCGTGCACTAAAGAAATTTTAGTTGACAGCACCAGGAAAGGACCAGATTTGCCACATTAAAACATCTCAGTGAATCAGCCAAGGACATTTTATTAGAATTATATAACAAAGTTTGGGAAGGGGGCAAATTACCACAAGGAAGTCATTGTCGTTCCAATACGCAAACCAGAGAAAAGACAGTACAAACCCAGGGAATAAACGGCCAATTGCATTATCATCTAATATCTGTAAAATAATGTACAGAATGGTAAATGACAGGTTATCATATTATTCAGAAAGTAAAGGCTATGTATCTAAATCAGAGTGGCTTTCGGAGTGGGAGAAACACCATGGATACTGCAGCAGGCAGCAGGAAAGGCATCCATCGATTTGGCAGTTAATGTCAGTAAATCTGAAACTAAGACCATCATCAAACAAAGACTGAGGGAAAGGTGGCAAAAACAATGGGAGGAAGAGAGGACGGGATGATGGTTTTACAGAAAACAAAGGGAAGTGGGAGAAATGAGAAGAGCAGGAAGGAACAGAAGAGAAGAAACAATAATATCAAGGCTCAGGTTTGGACATACTGCACTGAACAGTACACTATGCATAATGGGGAAACCCCAGACAGGGAATTGTGAGGACTGTGGCCAAAAAGAGACAATAGAGTGTCAGAAGTACGAGAGAGAAAGGCAGAGTTTAATTACACATCTCAGGAACATTAAAATAGCACTGGATATCAGAGTCATTCTACAACAGAGCTCAGGGCACAAGAGTTACAAATTTATATTCCAGTTCCTTAAAGCAACGAGGCTGCTTGATGGAATATATTTTTGAGGGGGGTATTAGTAGTTAGCCTGATTCACACTCCATTCCAGTTGGTGGCGGTAATGCTCCAATACGTTGTTTGCCACCCGCCAATAAAACACCACAGGAAGAAGAAGAAGAAGAAGCAGAAGCAGAAGAAGAAGAAGAAGACTGACTTCATTTGGAGTGACACTCGGTGGTGAAGGGGTAGTGTATAAGGGGAGGTTTGGGATTGGGCCGTAGCCAGTTTCACATTGCGTGCATGTGCATGTATGCGCGCTCACCACGACTATTGTGTTTTTAACAACAAGACCACTGTGGCCTTACAGGCAACTGAACTGATCAGCGGAACACCAAGGGTTTGCTAAACCATGGCGGACGAACAAGAAATAATGTGCAAACTGGAAAATATTTTGGAAATACGGTAAGACGTGACTGTGGTGTAAAATTAGTTGTTGTTAGACACGTATTGAGAAACGATATCTTAGCTAACGTCAGCCTCTGGCCTCGCTATTGTTACCGAGCTAGCTAATTTTAGCCGTGGAGGCGTGTTTAACAGGTTTTTACTGCTGGTTTTAGCTTGTTTCTGACAAGGTTGGGGTAGTTGGCTGAATAGGACGGATACAAATCAGTTGTAGTTAGGATACATATTTGAATATACACATGTCAGCATTTCCAGATGTGTCTCAGTAAAATGCCAGGTGTGAGAAGCTAATTATTTCTGTGGGTAAGCTAGCTGTTCAGCTAGTAAGCGTATGGGTTTGTCATTATCGAACAAAACAAGGATGGTATGTGTTGAGTAACTACACAACAGATGAGCATACTACATATGCTTGCACATAATGCACTAATTCACGCCTCTAGTATATCAGCTCATCATCAATGCTGAACATATGTGATAATGTGATCATAATTTTACACATACTCTAAGTTGGTCTTGCTTGCTGTTGCCCGGAAGTATATTTCTCTTTATTTATATATTTGAGAGCAATAACCCGACCAGCTAGTGACTGGCGTCTTTTATACAATTTGCAGGAACAAGACTGTCCAGATGCAGAAGATCAAGTCTCGTCTTAAGATCGAGTTTGAGGCTCTGGAGTCTGAGGAGAAGCACCTTAAAGAGTACAAACAAGAGATGGATCTGCTTTTGCAAGAGAAAATGGCACATGTAGAGGAGCTACGGCTCATCCATGCAGATATCAATGTGGTGAGTGAGTCCGACGTTTAGAGATAAGCACGTTCTGCAGGGAAAGTGCTGCTGAAGTCTTGGTTCAGCTCTCAGATGAGTGCAATTTAGCAACAGCATTGAGGATAGAAATATGAGCCCAGCAACATATAATAAAGAAAGATTCAGTGAATACAATTTCAGTACATGTATTGTTTTCAGTATACAATGTGTAATTGTGTATGGATAGCTTAGGTCTATGAATAGCATACAGAATATGTTACATTTATTTGTGAAAGACCCAATTCTGCCCTCTTAGATGGAGAGCACCATCAAGCAGTCGGAGAATGACCTGAATAAGCTGCTGGAAACAACTCGGCGCCTGCATGATGAGTACAAACCTTTAAAGGAGCATGTTGATGCCCTCAGGATGACCTTGGGTCTACATAGACTCCCAAACCTGAATGAAGAGGAGGAGAAGCTCTCCCTGGAGTCAGTATGCCCCACGCACACACTTTCAAACAAAATGCACCCAAAGTACTTTGAACAACAGTTGTTTGACACTAGGGTTGCGCGGTATACACAATATTTGCGGTAGACGGGAGAAAATTTGGCCCAGTTTGCGCAGTACCATCCTACCGTCGATGACGTCATCGCACCTACCAGCTGCAGTATGCTAGGGTGACCATATTTTGATTTCCTAAAAAGAGGACACTCGCCAAATTTCTTTTCTTATGTAACTCCCTGACTTGAGGCATCCTGCCGTCTCCTCCTCCACTCGTTAAGTCGCTGTCTGTTGCACTGTGCTGTCTGACGGAGCAGCTGGACTGAACCATTTTACGTAAATAGAGAGGGGAAGAGAAATGTTTCCACAACAGTAAAACACTGACAACTGGGGGGGGGGGCACACATATACACACACAGAGGGAAAATGGGACATTATCATTGATCAATTAAAAAAAAAAAAATGGATGCCCCGGACGGCACGTTAGAAGTGGACATGTCCAGGGAAAAGAAGACGTTTGGTCAGCCTATGCAGAGAGCTGCCAACACTGGGAGAAAGTACTTTTGGTTGTCATGTGTTCTACTGTGTGCTGCTGCACTGTTTGTGTTGAAAATAGCTATTTGTTTAACAACTTAAAATGGTGGCGGTCATGATGCTAATTTACGTTAGCCTGTCTATGCCGTTTTCCATTATGTGTAGGGCTAATACTGAAGGCAGTACTTAAGTGTTAACAGTGTGAAGTTACTTGTTTTATGTTTTCTACAATTACAGATTTGCACAATACATTTTTTAAAGTAATATTCTTGTCTATTATGTTATTTTAAAAGTACAATATGTAAGAAATTTATTTAAATTAATCATAAAATGGCCCTGATATGTCACCAGACATTAACAAATCATGTTCATTTCAAATACTTATTTCACTGACAACAGTAGTCCAGCCAGGATATTCTCACTTAAAAAGCTAAGTTGCAGCCCTCAATGTCAAAGTTAGGAAACCTAAAAGACCTCGTTATGAATCCGAAATACGTTGTGACAAAGTCTGAAATGAAACAAGGATTTGTATAGGAGATGCCTTTGAAAGATGGAGACGGCTGAAAGCGGCCGGGCAGCAGCACTATCACCGCATACCCCCGGCCACCACAGGGGAGCTCCGCTCACTTTACCCCATCTCTCCATAGCTCTCCTATGGCACATTTCACTCCTTCTAAGTGTCTATGATGATGCCCAAGGTGGCTGCTTTTCATTCACTGTAACGCTTTCTGTTCCTGTTGGATACTGCAGCTGAGCTGGTAACCTCTAGTCAGGGGGAGAGGGAGAGGGGAGACACACTGCTCTACAGTAATCTGAAAGTGATTGCAGTACCAGTTTTGGCCACAATCCTATGGTAACCATTAAGAAACTGTTATGCTGTAATTTACATACCAAAGTATGCCATCTACTGTCTATGGTTCAAATTAATTTATTATTAATTAATAATTAATTAATTATTATTCCTAATTTCGTTGTATGCACCGTCATATAATGACAATAAAGGCTT
The DNA here is from genome assembly GCA_029721515.1 of Synanceia verrucosa. NCBI lineage: Eukaryota > Metazoa > Chordata > Actinopteri > Perciformes > Synanceiidae > Synanceia > Synanceia verrucosa. Next base: position 21,025,225 of record CM056553.1, read on the forward strand.
TTGATTTTGATTTTTGAAATTATACTGCAATATAAATTTTAGGCCATATCACCCAGCCCTACTTGACTCAGGTGATGAGAAGCTTTTTATTAATAACTTCTTGCTGTTCTGCTTTTTTCCCCACATACGTATAAACAGACAAAATCACATAATTCACAAGTAGTGTAGTAAATATAAAATACATTGTTTTTTGGTATTATTTTTTCATGTGCATTTGTAATCAGAAATATTCAACTCCCTCATGTCGAAACATAGTGTTATGTGAAGTGAGGTTAATGGAATTATTTGACAAAAGCCTAAAATATATATATATATATATATATATATATATATATATATATATATATATATTGCCACATATTTAAGTTATTTTGAGAACATAAATTGATTTAACTTTCAGTTCACATGTAAAATTACTCTTATTTTAACTTTTAACCCATGCACATGCACTATTATTCAACCCCCAGCCTCAGTACTTTGTGAAGTCCTTTTACCATATACTTTTTGAGTAACTCTTTCTCAAATTGTCTTGCAGAGAAAAATCGTTTTTACCCCTGTTATTGTTAGACTTAGTAAGTTTTTATTATTAATTTTCAAATATGGTCGTATAGGCATGTTTTTGTTGTCTGCAGGGGAATTTGACAAAGGATTAATCAAAAACTACACAGTAAAATTACTTCCCAATATTTGCGGTGACGCTCTACCATGTACTAAGTCCAAAAACAACATTTTCATACAGAACTTATTTGCTCATTAGAAAAGGACGAGCAGCTCATTTGACCAGGAATTAGTGTGCGGCAACTGTCTAGACTGCAGTCAATGCGCAAGCATTTCATTGCAAACATGGACACGGAGCAGCACGCTGCCCTCCAGGTTGTTTTTGCCTTACCATGTAGTGAAGAACAAAAAGAGAAAAGTTGTTGTAGTTGCTGCTGCAACTGCTCTGCTACAGCCACTGCTCATTTTCACTTCTGCATTTTGCGGCATCCCCATGTCTGTTGTCATTGGCTGCAGCACTTTTTATGTCAGTGCGACTTGAATGGATACACAGAGTCAGGCTGTCGGGGAGAGCCTGACTTTGGCTTCTTTGAGGTGTTCCCGCCTGAACGAATGACTGCCTCACCCCGATTTGGGGGAGAGGAGCAAAAACAAAAAGGCCAACTGGCGGAATGGGCTGAAATCGATCGTGTAGTGTGAACAAGGCATTATCCCAAGTTCTTCTGGCATATTTTAGTCTACTGCTAATGTTCTTTTATGTCAAGAGTGGAGTGTGTCTTGTAGCCTGGCCATGAAGTCCTTGTGTCTTGACCATGTGTTGTACAGTTGCCACTGAAGAACTTGTCCTGACCTTCAGCAGGTCATCCTGTAGGCATTTAGCAGTAACACAGGGGTTGCCCTAGTGAAATTTTGGGCTTTGTTGCAGCCATATTTTAAGTGTTGAATAACTGTGACACAGCTATATGAACAATTAATTATCTTCTTACTCAGAAATATTACGTCATACATTTGTTGATTTTATGTATTAGTCAACTTATAAAGTCAACCAAAGCCTTACATTCTGGGTGGGTTGAATATTTCTTATTGCAACTGTATGAATATCATCTACAATGTAACCATACAGATTCTCAGACATACAGTATGAGACAATGGCAACAGAAAGTGGAAAAAATACAATAACTGGCAGACAATTTTGAGAAAATGTAAGCAGATTGTTTATTTATCATTTCTCATTTAATGGGATCAGTTGTGTTTTCAAGTGTATGTTAGTTCCAGAAAGTTACTTTTTTTTATGTGAGGATTTTTTTTCACCATAGTACAGACCAAAATACAGGCGCAGCTTGTGTGTATTGATTCTGCCAGTTATTAATTTGGTCCCTTACTCAACAAGTATTGCTGTCAATGTCATGTAATTTCTATCTTGTTATTTGGTAGGTAAGAATATTTTATGTACTGCAAATTTAAATTTTCGTCGAATGAAGAGCCCTCAGTTGTGAGGAACTGTGCAGGACTTCTACCTCTCTGCACACTGACCACAGTGTTGGCAGGCTGGCCTCTCAGCTTGGCCGTGTTATGTGTGGAAGCTTGAATGACGAGTTCATTTTGGCCATTGGTTGATAGTTTTCTTTACTTGGTGGTGTGCTCCTTGACTTTTCTTGAGTTTACAGGATATTCAGAAAGTTCTGGTTTTTGTTGTCCTTCATTGTCATTTCTTCAAAGGCAGAAGAGTAAGATATGTGACGACATCAGTGGAGATGTTTGCACATCTTGGTGGCAGAAAAGCAATTGACAATCACAGTCCTGTCCTGTCGTGGGATATTTTAAGATTTCTTCTGCAGCCTGTGAGTATTTTCAGGGCTTCTGTGATTTGTAGTGGGGACATACAGAGTTAACTTACACCACCGGGATCAAAGCAGGAAGTGGAGATGATCGAGTTTATAGAGCAAAACAGATGGATTCTGGACAAAAGTAGCAATTTTGGTGAAAGTGGCCTCTACCCTCCTCCAGATAAAACACACAGACTGTGACGTGAAACGGTACTGCTCAGAAATGCAAGAACATCCAACAAATATTTAATTCTCTGTGCAGTAATGCTGCTCCTTCAGCCACTGGATCGTTAGTGAAAGGACATGTCATTTTGATAGACGCCAAAACTCGCCTGCTGACTGAATGAATGAATGAGGAAATCAAACAGCGTGTGTGGCTGAAAGAGGGCGGAGACAGAGAGAAACTTGAGGTTCATTGAGAAAAACCTGGTCCCAACCAGGTTAGGTTCATTGTCTGTTACTACGGTAACTGACCGAGACCTTAAGTTACCTTTCTCTGTGAAACAGGCTAGAGTTACCCCTCTTTCTTTGGTTTGAGCTCAGAGTTTCTCTCATTTCAGGGTTAACAGACTCAGACCTACTTTGTGAAACGGACTCCCTGTGTTAATGTGTTGTTTGTAAATAGCTTAGAAGCTTTAGTGGCTCATGGTTACAGGAAATACATGTGCTTTGCTAATGCTCTAGTCTATCATACGTGTATTCTGAGAGAAAGCAGAGTGTGAAAAGGAGGGATTTTTTTTTTTTTTTTTTTTTTTTTATAAATAAATGGGCCAGTCAGGCAAGTCCCAAAGACAAATTTCTTTCCCAATCCTCTGTATTCATAGACACATATGCTTGCAAGCAGACAAACACTCTCACAATGACTGTTCTTTTTGGTGAGAGTTGAGGATGTGCAAGCTAGACTATAATGCTTTTCAATTTTAGTTTCCTTTTGTATTTGGTTTTCCTACTCTTGATGTGTAGCGTAGATGTGATAATCTCAACTGTGATGTGATTCATAAGCTCTAAATACAGCTAGCCAGGTTTCTCTTTCTTTGCTTTAAGCAGTTACTTTGAGAAGCAGAAAGCAGAGTGGCAGAAGGAGCCGCACGAGCCTGCCATCCCAGAATCTCTTGCAGCTGCTGCAGCAGCAGCACAGCAGCTTCAGGTCTCCAGGAAGCAAGATGCACGCCAGACGGCCACTTTCAGACAGCAACCCCCACCTATGAAGGTATTGTTCATACTGACCTAAAAAAGCCACAGTTCTGAAAAAAAAAAAATAAGTTTGAATAGTTGTGAATTGTCTCACCTAATAATATAGCAGGCTAAGTTACAATTAATTTGTCTGCTCTTTATGGTTTATTCTGCAATACAGTACTGAAAATGGATTGTGAATTTCCAAGATTTAATTTGTCCTAGTTGTGCTAAATATGTATTAAATGGTGAGAAACCTTCAAGTTTAATAAAGAAAATAATAAGCTTAGTCAGATACAGATACCCAGATACCACCAGAAAAGGCTCTACAATACAAAGACAGACATAATGAAGTGATAGCCCTAAATTTCTCCCCCTTTCCTCCAGGCTTGCCTGTCTTGCCACCAGCAGATTCATCGTAATGCTCCCATCTGCCCATTGTGCAAGGCAAAGAGCCGCTCTCGCAACCCAAAGAAGCCCAAGAGGAAGCCTGATGAGTAGATCCTACTCTACCTTCAGCTTCAGTAGGGTTTAATTGGGACCTGGTCCAATACACTAATCTGAGTTCAGCGATATGCATCACCATATATGGCTTAAATAACAGATCTGTGCTTACGGACAATTTCTACAAACATTTCCCAATTTGATGAATTGTCTTAGTATCTTTTTCATAAACTGTCAATGAATATTGATGGATGATCTGGTAACGTAATTCTGTAGTTTGTTTTGCTCTGTGCTTTTGATGTGTTTATGTGTAACTGTATGACTTCTATAATGAGTTTTACTAGCCACTAACCATGCAGCTATAATGATGCAAAAAGGATGTCATAGTTGTTTCTTGCCCTAGATGTTGTACTGTAGTTCCATTTTGTTTTGCAATGCATGCATGCTTCCATGTTATTTCTTTTTTTGTGTCAATATGAAAATTGTTTTAATTGAAGTTCAATAAAATGCATTGATTACTGTTTGCGTGACCATGAATGTGACAAAAAAGGGCCAGATTCATTGGCTAAACTGTTGTGTTTCACTTTAATACAATGTTAAGAAAATAAATGGCTGTTTTGTACTAACCTTAGCATGTCCTTTTTGTTGTCCACTCAAAGGCTATATATTGTTTTTTTTATGTTGTTATGTTGTTATGTTGTACATAAACAGCAGGGTGACAAAGGACTCCGCCATCAACATATAGATCAGTGTTTGTTGGCCAAATTGGTTTATCCTTGTGGCAAAATATGAAAAATATTTTGGACTTTGCCACAACATTGTCCTTTTCATTGTGTTAATACAGTGCCCTTCATGTCTGCAGCTATTTCTTTTCAAAAGGACAGTGAGGTCTTTTAAATAAGTTTCTGTGACTTTATTTGTCAGGATGACCCCTCATTTCATCTGTTGCCAGGGCAACTCCACCTTCAATAGTTGTTGCTAAGGCAACCCCAGGTTGCTGTGACCCACACACATCTCCACCAAGTAATTCCTCCCAAATCCAGTAAGGTGCATGGAAGGGCTTTGGTTGCACACTCTCATAACAGAGAATACTTTTAATTCCACTGAATCTGTCAAAATGACACAAAAAATTGTTTGGCAGTTGGAAACCACTTGTAAGACCTTAACACCAGGGTTGTCACTTACTCAAGAGCTCAAGTGTGTGTTTAGTCTGCCCTTCAGTGTTTGGAATTGTAGTTGTGTGTTCTTTATCCTGATAAAATTTTTCAAGACCAGAGAAGCCTGTTCCTGCTTGAACGCACTGCAGGTGTCAAGATCATCACTCCACCTCTGCAGCATACTACAAGTGAAACACATCAATCACAGCAAAATTAAGAGAGAAGAAGTGACACCTGACCTGTCTTATTGAAAATTTTGAGCCTTAGCATTGAGATCAGCTGGGGTGACATGAGACGATGGAAGGTTTGCATGAGGTTTCATACTCTGTACTGAAACTCGCCTTGGCCGGCTACAACCTATCTTTCAGTCGGTTTTCTCCTTCCCTCCGGCTCCTCTTTGCTGATGTCTGCATACTCCTTTCCTTCTCACGTGACTGCTGCTGTTTATGTATGGCGTGAGAAATCATTCTTCTTCAGTGTTTTGTGAACACCTTTAAATTGTATATTGGATGTTCACAGAAAGTACAGCTGCACTTCCTGCATCAGTTTACCACTAGCCCCATCTTGTGGTCAACAAACGCACTGAGAGGGGAGGCACTTGAAGATATTTTTCATTTAATCGAAGGTTGTTTATTAATCAGATGTAAACCAGAAGATGTGTAGGAGTAAAAGTACAGGAATCACAGTCATAAAAAAAAGTAAAATATACATGTTTTACATTTTTCTGACTGGTTTTTGTACTGATAAAAAATTGAAGACCAGTTGTAAATAAATAATAAAATAAATTATTATTTATTGCAAACAACCATTAAACTGAAATAGGCTGTTCATCAGCTGATCAAAAGTTTATGAACACATCTCAAAAAAGCCCCAAAACACCCTAAAATAGACATAAAAAATAAAAAAAAGGACTGTGTAATGAGTGGCTGCGCCATTCTTGTTAATCACCTCAAAAATTCGTTTTGACATGCTTGATGCTAGTGTTTCCAGGAGATCAGTGGGAATATTGCTCCAAGTGGTGAAGATGGCTTCACAGGGCATCCACTGTCTGGAACTGGTCTCCGTTTTTGTAAACTTCCCTTGCCATCCAAACCCAAATGTTCTGAATTGGATTTAGATTGGGGGAACACACAGGATGGTTCAAAAGACTGGTTATGTCTCTGGAAGAAGTCCTTTGTCAGACGGGCATTGTGAACTGCAGCGATGTCCTGTTGAAACACCTAGTCATTACCACACAGACGATGGCCTTCAGTCATGAGGCAACATCTCCACGTAGCCAGCTGCCGTTTGATGCCTCTTCACAACCTGGGGCTCCTTTGTTCCATTGAACGAAAAAGCCCCCCAAGATCATGATGGCGTCACCTCCACTGTGCCATGTCGAAAACATCTCAGATGGGATCTCCTTCTTATGCCAGTAACGTTTGAAGCCATCAGGACCGTCAAAGTTAATTTTTTCCTCATTAGAGAATAAAACTTTCTTCCACCTTTAAATGTCCCATGTTTGGTGCTGTCATGCAAACTCCAAACGGGCAATATTGTGCCATTGAAGGAGTCAAGGCTTTTCTTAAAACCCTTCTCTCGCAAATGCCGTCTCATGGTTATGGGACTGCAGTTGGCACCAGTGACAAGCTTAATTTGGGCCAAGGTTCGTCCCGTGTCTTGACAGACAGCCAATTGGATCCTCTGCCTCAGGGCCGGTGAAATTTTTTTGGGTCTACCACTTGACTTTTTTGTTCCATAACTCTCAGGATCTTTTAAGAATTTCAAAATGACTGTCTTATTGTGTCCAACCTCAGCAGCAATGGCACATTGCGAGAGGCCTTGCTGATGCAGCTCAACAATCTGACTGCTTTCAAAGAGAGAAAGCTTTTTTGCCTTTGCCATCAGGAGGTCATGACAGTGTGGATACCTAACAGAAAATGACACTGAATCCACATTTTTGCGAAGATTTAGGTATTTAAATGCTGTGGTCTTAAACTTTTGATCAGCTGATGAACAGCCTATTTCAGTTGAATGGTTTATTGCAATTAATTGCTTACTCAATTTTTTTTGTCTGACTCCCATTTTTAGGGCAAGAGACGACTGCTGCAAACAGTGGGCGAGAGCCCTGTTGTATCTGTAGAAACTATTATTATTATTATTATTACTGTTATTATTAGGGCCCGAGCGGACTGTGAAACAGGTCCGCAAGGGACCTATTGAAACTGTAGTGTTTATTATTATTGTTATTATTATTATTATTAGGGCCCGAGTGGACTGTGAAACAGGTCCGCAAGGGACCTATTGAAACTGTAGTGTTTATTATTAGGGCCCGAGCGGACTGTGAAACAGGTCCGCAAGGGACCTATTGAAACTGTAGTGTTTATTATTATTATTATTATTATTCCTGACACTTTGTTTTCCCAAATTTCGCCCCTTTCCCATCGTTAAAAAGTTGTGTAACTTTGCACATTCCTGCGGCCCGATCCGAAATTCGATATTTTGGGGTGATCGCACACGGCGCTTGCGAAATGGCTGAGTAGCACCCCCTACAAAGTCAAAAAAATCCCATAGGGAAATTCGCCAACTTTGGCGTACCTCAACGAAAATCAGTACACGTTAAGCATACCCAGACAAACAAAATTGTCTCTTGGCAGGAAGCTGAAATTCCAACAGGAAGTCGGGCATTTTGAATTTTGGATTTTCTGATGAAAACGAACTCGTCCTAGGGATTTCGTCTGATCGACGTGAAATTTGGTACAGTTGATCTCCAGACCTAACTGAGCAAAAGTTGTGCTCTGCACATAATTAGGTCAAAGGGTGTGGCCGCTAGGGCTCGAGAAACTTTGTCGAATTCGCCGTCTAAATTCAGACGAGTCTCACGTTCACATACTCTATCCGAGAAGCCTCAAATTTTCTGAGCATGACGGGCACTCAGCCGTGAACGTGCTAATATATTAATGTTATGCCTTACTCATGGCGCCCCCCGGTGGTCACAGGAAGTGTCCCGTTCTTACTTTTTACTTTTACCGATTTCACGTAATTTACTCCATCAACTTCATTACACTTCTAAAACATAAATAACAACTCAGTGAAGCTACAGTCCGAAAACTGTGAGGCTATGGCTAACGGCGTCCGTGTGGCGGCGTGGCAAATTTTGACAATTTTTCGCGAAAATACGTTTGGCTTTTTGACGGCTTAAATAAAGTTGTATCATCATGAAAATTGATACACAGGTCAAGGCTGGTGTCCTCTAACATCTGATGTTGTCCCCGCTGAGGGGCGTCGCCAAATGCCTCCACAGCGCCACCCTTTACGTTTACATGTTCTGATACGACATAGTTGATCCCATCGACTTCAATCCACGTCTAAAGCATCCACAACACATTGGTGAAGCTACATTACGAACACCGTGAAGCTACGATAAATGGCCTCCGTATGGCGGCGCCGCGTCTTCCAATTTTTCGCCAAGAAAATACGTTTGGCTTTTTGATGGCTTTAAAAAAGTCGTATCATCATGAAATTTGATGCAAAGGTCGAGGGTGACGATCTCTAACATCTGATGGGGGCCACGCTATAAACGGTAAAAATGGCTCCACAGCGCCCCCTTGAAACTTTCAAAAACCCCTCCCCATAGGGGTTTATATGGCATTTGAACATGAAAATCGGTACACATATAAAAGCAGAGCAGAGGCACAAAAAAGTCTCTTGCACCAATTGTCTACTCCAAACAGGAAGTCGGCCATTTTGAATTTCGGATTTTCTGATGAAAATGAACTTGGCCTAGGGATTTCGTCCGATTGACTTGAAATTTGGTACAATTGATCTCCAGACCTAACTGAGCAAAAGTTGTGCTCTGCTTGTAATTAGGTCAAAGGGCGTGGCCGCTAGGGCTCGAGAAACTTTGGCGAATTCGCCGTCTAAATTCAAACGAGTCTCACGTTCACATACTCTATCCGAGAAGCCTCAAATTTTCTGAGCATGACGTGCACTCAGCCATGAACGTGCTAATATATTAATATCATGCCTTACTCATGGCGCCCCCCAGTGGTAATAGCAAGTGACCAGTTGTTTGGCTTTTTGATGGATTGAATATACTCGTATCATCATGAAAGTTGATACACAGGTCAAACATGGCGACCTCTAACATCTGATGTGGTTCACACCACTGGGCGGGGCAAAATGGCTCCATAGCGCCCCCTTGAAACTTTCAAAAACCCCTCCCCATAGGGGTTTTTATGGCATTTGAACATGAAAATCGGTACACATATAAAAGCAGAGCAGAGGCACAAAAAAGTCTCTTGCACCAATTGTCTACTCCAAACAGGAAGTCGGCCATTTTGAATTTCGGATTTTCTGATGAAAATGAACTTGGCCTAGGGATTTCGTCCGATTGACTTGAAATTTGGTACAATTGATCTCCAGACCTAACTGAGCAAAAGTTGTGCTCTGCTTGTAATTAGGTCAAAGGGCGTGGCCGCTAGGGCTCGAGAAACTTTGGCGAATTCGCCGTCTAAATTCAAACGAGTCTCACGTTCACATACTCTATCCGAGAAGCCTCAAATTTTCTGAGCATGACGTGCACTCAGCCATGAACGTGCTAATATATTAATATCATGCCTTACTCATGGCGCCCCCCAGTGGTAATAGCAAGTGACCAGTTGTTTGGCTTTTTGATGGATTGAATATACTCGTATCATCATGAAAGTTGATACACAGGTCAAACATGGCGACCTCTAACATCTGATGTGGTTCACACCACTGGGCGGGGCAAAATGGCCCCATAGCGCCCCCTTGAAATTTTCAAAAACCCCTCCCCATAGGAGTTTTTATGGAGTTGGAACATGAAAATCAGTACACGTTTAACTTGACCAGACGCACAAAAAAGTCTCTTGCACCAACTGTCTATTCCAAACAGGAAGTCGGCCATTTTGTTTCAACTCTTCAATTTGGCGTGATTTCCACATTGAACCACCATTGTCTCCCTTGCAGACAAAACACAGTCTGTTTTTTGGTAATGGAAACTTGAAATACAGTCTGTGAAAGAGGGAATGCTGGATGGCTGCTAGATAAATTTGTCAGTGTGACATAAAAAATCCAAAGTCAGATTCTGATTTGGCTATCCTCAAAGTATTTGTGAAGGGGAAACTTTTATAAGTATATTCATGGGACAACTGTGCCCAGCTTTAATATTTCTGGCATTTTAGCAATTGTGTGTGTGTGGATCTATTGATGTGTGTTGTGTAAGTGTGTGAATGGTATGTCTGTCTGGAGGTGTGAGGAGAATTTAGCAGTCTATTGACCACATCAATTCCTGCTTGAATAGTAATAGGAAGTCGGGTCGGGCTCCGACTTTCAGTCTTCATCAGAAATTCTTTTAGAGACTGCCAGCGTTCTAGTTGCTCTGCGTGTGTCTACAGTGGAATCAGCCCGCAAGAAGTGGCAGTTGACTAGGTTGATTGACAGGGCCTGGTCACATAATTGAGCAGGGGAAGTGCTCGGATATTGGATATTGCTGTAGAGAGCAAGTCAGAGTTGTGCCCTGTTGTGGGTTCTGACCATAAAGTGGGATATTTGTTAATTAATAGTGAACAGGTAAATGCATATGTGGACTATATGGAGGATCCCTGTGGGTGGTCACTTCAGGGCTAGAACCTTTGCGAAGGAGCGTCCACGAGGTGTGTGAAGAGAGAAAGATGGCAAATCCCACTTAACCGCTTAGTGTGTATGTAATAATAATAAATTCCATTTGTTAGCACCTTTCTAAGCACTCAGGAACACCTTACAATACAACCAATACAATACAATCTGGTATTAGAATACCAGAATACCGCACAGGTAAGTCTGAACAGATGGGTTTTAAGCTGTGATTTGAATTGTCCAATGGAGTCATTCTGACGGATATGGGGGGGCAGAGAGTTCCAGAGTTTGGGTGCAGAGCAGCTGAAGGCTCTGCCACCCATAGTGGTCAGAGTGAATTTGGGGATAGACAGAAGAGCAGCTGAGGAGGAGCGTAGACCATGGGTAGGGGTGTAAGGGTGAAGAAGGTCTGTCAAGTATTGGGGGGCCAGATTATGGAGAGGATTTGAATATTTTATTGGGTATGTCCAGAGGATTTAGTCCGGGTGATGATTCTGGCGGCAGAGTTCTGGATGATTTGAAGACGATGGAGAAGTTTGTTGGGAAGACCAGTGAGGATTGAATTGCAGTAATCGAGACGAGAAGTGACAAGTGCATGGACCAGGACCTGGGTGTTGTGTTGGATGAGAAATGGGCGGAGTTTGGAGATGTTTCATAAGTGTATGAAGGCAGTACGAGTAATGTTGCTGATGTATGGGGAAAAAGAGAGAACACTGTCCAGTATGACACCGAGGCTTTTGACTTGGACTGGGTATGGACTGGGTGACCGTCAACGGCAATATTGAAAGGGTGAGTTTGGATCTTGTGCCAATGAGAAGGGCTTCACTTTTATTTCATTCAGCTTGAGAAAGTTGTTTGATATCCAGATGTTGATGGGCTGGAGCCTGGAGACAGTCAGAGAGAGAGTGGGGGGGGGTGTTGCTTGGTTTAGTGGAGATGTAGAGTTGTGTGTCATCAGCATAACAGTGAAAATTAATTCCAAAATGACAGAGGATTTTACCAAGGGGGTATACATGTATATGATGAATAGAAGTGGTCCCAGCACTGATCCTTGCGATACACCATGTGTTATGAAAGATGGTTGTGAATGAACATTTTTCCCTTGAACAAACTCCTGTCAGATGGATATGAAGTGAACCATTGTAGTGCAGTACCAGAGACCCCAGTGCCAGCCAGACGTTCCAGGAGTATGGAGTGGGAGATGGTATCAAAGACGGCACTGAGGTCGAGGAGGATGAGGATGGTGAGAAGGCCAGAATCTGCTGCCAGGAGGAGGTCATTGCTGATCTTAATTAAATCTCTTTCTGTGCTGTGCTTTAGGCAGAAACCGGACTGCAATGGCTCAAAAAGACTATTATTATGCAGGTGGTTCTGGAGGTGAGTTGCTACTGTCTTTTCTAGGATCTTACAGATGAATGGGAGGTTGGAAATGGGCCGATAGTTGTTGTGGTCATTGGGATCAGAACCAGGTTTTTTAAGAACAGGAGTGATGGAAGCAGTCTTCAGTGATGATGGAACAGTTGCAATGGAAAGGGAGGAGTGAACTATGGAAGTTATAACGGGAAAGCAGACAGGCTTTAATTAAGGCAGTGGGGAGAGGATCAAGTGAACAGGTAGAGTTCTTGGATCCCATGATGAGCCTATTTATATCTTCAGCAGATGGGAGATGAAACGTGGACAGAATGCTGGAGGACGGAGGATCCAGGGTGTTCCAAGGGTAGGTGGCTTGCATTGGTGCAGGAGGAGTCAGTTGCTCGTGGATGTTGACAATTTTTGAGTTGAGAAAGTCCAGAAACTCTTCACACTGTGAGGTGGAAATGAGGTGAGAAGGGGTTTCAATTGGTTTGAGGAGTTTGTTGACAGTGAGAATAAAATGTTGCCGCCAGCAGAGTTAATAATATGGGAATAGTAGGTGGACTGAGCTGTGTTGATATCAGATTTGTAGAGAGTGAGATGACCAAGATACATTTGCTGATGTACTTCAAGACCGGTTTTCATCATTAATCGCTCCAGCTGGCGACCCCGTATTTTAAGCTGGCGAAGCTCCGGGGTGTACCAAGGGGAGAACCGAGTGAATGTAACTGTGCGGGTTTTCAAGGGGGTAAGTGTGTTTAAAGCATATTGAAGGTTGGCGTTATAGTGATCAACGAGTTCAGCAGCAGTGGAGGAGTGAGAAAAGCTGAAATGAGTGAAAGTGCTAATTAGATTGTTTAGCTCAGTGATATTAATATTTTTAAGGTCTCTGAAAGATATGGAACGGTTCTGCATGGATTTTGAAAGTTGAAGATGAATATCAAAAATGACAAGCTCATGGTCAGAAATAGGAACATCAGCAGTACTAAAGTTACTTGGTGTGACTCCTGAACAGCAAACTAAATCAAGAATATGCCCTTTGTTATGAGTTGGGAAATTAACAAACTAAAGAAGGTCAAAACTATTAAGGGTAGAAATGAAATCTTTGACAGATGTCTCAGTGGGCTTATCGAAATGAATGGTAAAATTACCAGTTAAAATAAAAAAATAAAAAATTAGGAGACATAGCACAAAGATCAGCTAAAAGGGATGTGAGCTCACTTATAAAAATGGCAGAGGGTTTAGGAGGTCAATAAATAGTAACAATGAGGGTAGGTGTGGGGCCATTCAGCTGAGCAGCCAGGAATTCAAAAGAGGACGGCTCTGTCACTGTGACAGGCGTGATTTTTATGTTCTCGCGATAGATCAGCGCAAGACTGCCCCTTTACCGGAAGAACATGATTTGGAGATGTAAACAAACCCAGGCAGTAATGTTTGATTCAGGTGAAAAAAGTTATTTTGCTTTTGCCATGTTTCTGTGAGATATATAAAGTCCAGTCCTAAATCCATGATGGATTAAGAGATAAGCGGCGCTTTGTTAGTTAGTGGACGGACATTGAAGGTGGAGAATTTAAAACAGTTGGAGGGAGAAAGCTCCGCCGTCCTGGGAAGGGAAGCCAACACGTTATGGTTAGCAAATCTACCGGCATTTCCAGCCTTGTCCTGCCGACGTGGATCCCTCAACCAGAGGGATTGGATGGAACCGAAGCAGAGGTTCCTGCGGGATCCGCGATGGCTATACCTCGGACATCGTAGAATGTCCCAGTGGACGAGTAGGCTGACTGGCAGCTTATACGGTGAATGAAGCCGGTGGATTTCATCAGCTGAGTATGTCAGTCATGGCAGAGCAGTTATGATGGTGAAGGACAGGACAATCCATAACAGCAGCTTCAGTATCCACATTGTAGCAGTGCCGTAACAGGAGAGAACCAGGAAGCGGTGGTGAGGAGTATGCACGGCAAGGTCAGAAAGGTCCCGCAGGTTCACGGTGGGATTCCTCTGAGGCTAACAGATGATCATAATAAGACGAGCCAGATAATTGATGCAAAACACTTCTACCACTAGTGGAAGCAGTTTAGCAGGCATCAAACTGTATTAAAATCAGTAAAAAGTAAAAAGAGCTGGTGAGCAGCGGCAGCCAAACGCTCCAGCTTTCACTCACCATCATTAGACACAAATTTAAAAAAAATATATATGTATAATGATGGTGAGTATACATATATATATATATATATATATATATATATATATATATATGTAATGTATATATACATTCATATACATTACATATATACGTACCATTGGATATATATATATATATATATATATATATATATATATATATATATATATATATATATACATATATATATATATATATATATATATATATATATATATATATAGATATACAGTCATGGAAAAAATTATTAGACCACCCTTGTTTTCTTCAATTTCTTGTTCATTCTAATATCTGGTACCACTAAACGTATAATACAATGAACACAAAAAATGCAGCTGGTCACATAATACTTTATGTCCTATTTGACATTCTTAAGCTTAATTGATTCCCAGGGTATATAAGAGGCCATGTCATGTCACAAGCAGCACTGCACATGCAAAGGCCTAGAGTGGTTTCCTGCTTACATTCAAGCCGTAGCACAACTCAGAAGTTGTCAGCTCTCACATAATGCCTAAAACAAAAGAATTATGTGAAGCAACAAAGGCAGCCATCTTGGCACTGCTGGAAATTGGCATGAGTGAGAGACAGGTAGCGAAAAAACTGAAGATCTCCAAGACAGCCGTTCATTACAACAAAAAAAAAACAAGCTGAACATGGCACTACCAAATTGCTACCTGGTCGTGGCAGGAAACGTCTTTCTACCCCACGAGATGACCGTGCACTCATCCGTTCCTGTGTCAGGAATCGTCGTCAGACCTCCAGGGACCTTAAAAATGAGTGGGCACTGTCGAGAAATGTGACTTGCTCGGCAAGGACAGTTCGAAACCGACTTGTTGAAGCTGGTTTGAAGTCACACAGAGCACGCAAGAAGCCCTTCATCAATGAAAGGCAGAGGAAGGCCCGGTTACTCTTTGCTCGAGACCACAAGGATTGGACTGTTGATGATTGGGCTAAGGTTCTCTTCAGTGATGAATCCAATTTTGAATTGATGCCCACTCCAGCCAACTTACTGGTTAGGGGGAAGCCTGGAGAAGCTTACAACCCAGACTGTCTTGCCCCTACAGTGAAACATGGGGGTGGATCAGTCATGATCTGGGGTTGTTTCAGTCTGAGTGGAACAGGGCAAATGCAATTGTGTGAAGGCCGAATGAACCAGGTCAAGTACAGGACTACCCTTGAAAACAGTCTTCTTCCATCAGCTGGAAAACTCTTTCCTGCCTCGAATGACTGGATTTTCCAACAAGACAATGCCCCTTGCCACACGGCAAGGTCAGTTAAAGCCTGGATGGAGAACCACAACATTCGCACCATGCCTTGGCCTGCTCAATCACCAGATCTTAATCCAATTGAAAACCTGTGGAAAATCATCAAACTCAAAATGGAGAACCACAAGCCCAAAAACAAAGAAAATTTGTTTGAATTTGTCCAACAGGAATGGGCTGCTGTGACAGCAGAACAATGTCAGAAGCTGGTGGAGAGCATGCCAAGACGCATGGCTGCAGTCATCAAAAACAATGGTTATGCAATCAAGTATTAACTCTTGTGTGTATCATGTGTTTAAAGCAAACAGAAAAGAAAACATGGAATGCTTAAAAGTAGTGTTTTTGGTGGTACAATGCCATAGCTATTGATGTAAGAATTTAAGTAATTTTGGTTATTATCAAGAAAACCATGGAAAATGAATAATCCTTAGTTCTTAAATTAAACTCTCATGAGCTATTTTTGTTGTTATCATTATAATTGTCCAAACAAATGTACCTTTAGTTGAGCCAGGCATTACAATTAACAAGAAATTGAAGAAAACAAGGGTGGTCTAATAATTTTTTCCATGACTGTATATATATGAAACAGTGGACTGAGAAAAGAGAAACTTGTGGCACAGTTAATTTAAGTATTGGCAGGAGCCCAGAAGAGCAGCATCGCGGAGGAAGTTTGAATGTCCAGAGTGAACTGACTCAGAGGGAAGTGACGCCCATGAAGGGGGGAGGAGCTTACCCCTCCCTTCCAGAAGTCACAGACACACACTCAGCTTTGCTGCATTGTGACCTGTCATCCTTTTGGTCTTGATTTCTGTCTCTGTGGTCGGTTTCGGGTTTCCTGGTGATTGGATTATCTTTGCTTTTCCTCTTTTATTATAAGATAAAGAGGGGAGGGACATCTATTTACACACTATATTTACAGGTTTTGACGCAGCATCATGGGGTCTGAACGCAAGGATTTGTCTCCGGTAGGTATACTGGGAAAAAAGAATCCACTTTTAGCAGATGAAATAAAGAAAATGTCACTAAAATGGAATGCAAGGACAAGGAAATGTCCAAGTCCATGGCCATCAGAGGGAACATTTGATGCATCACAGTGTGCTGAGATGATGGTGTTGATAAAAAATCATAAAGGAAAAGATAAATCTGCAAAGCGAGCTTGCAAACGTAAACGAGAGCATGCTGTTTTACGCTTGTTCTCTGAGGTTGCTTAAGCATTGAGGGAGAATACTAAACAACGCGTCAGAAAGCAACTGGAACAGAGAAAGTCAGCTGCCACAAAAAGCACAGCTGAGAGAGAGAATGGACAACCATCTCTCTATTCTACAGAAATGCCTTTGCGCAAGCTAAAGTTTATGGGAGACTATGTCATGAAAACTGGTAAAACCTCTCACTACCAAGTGTCAGGCTTGGCAAAAGCTGCAGAACCCGAACCAGAGGAGGATGAGATGGTTGATTTACCTGAAATTTATCTGAAGGCAATGAAGCTCAGTGAAAGAAAGCCTAAGTGGAAAGTGACGCATAGGTGCGATGCATGACCGTGTGGTGAGACTTTTGCAAAAGGCTGAAACTACACAACAAAGGAGATGTGGTGAGATGGATGATCTGGAAGAGGGTAAGAGAGAAGCTGAATCAGCTGGAGGAGAGGAGATTTCAGAGCAATCCATTCTACAGGTGGACTACACTGACCTGCCTGACCCTGGTCTGGTGTCCACTCCCATGCCAGGTAACAAAAAAGAAAGGAGAGAAGAAAAGGAGGTGGCAATCCCAAGGCCTCCCCGGATCAGCAAGAACCCAACAGTAGCTGCTAATTTGAAACCAAGAGCAGGAGAAGCAGGAAGACTGATGGTGGGAAGTGACATCATAGAGGAACAAGGAAGGATGGATGGAGTGCTCACCCTCGACACCAGGGGGGCGTCAGTGGCAACAACAGTGATGGAATGGCATCAGAGTATCCTCTTTTGGCTTGGAGGGGCTAGTGCCCCTCTATTTGAATGCTTCTCACTCTCAACTGTTGAAATGACACCAGACACCAATGAAAGAAAACCACAGAACACAACTTGACCAATGAAATTGAAATGAATCTATAAATTAAACAACACAGATTGATGTGGAAAAATCTTGATCGGTCAGTGGTTGGAGATTGGAAGCACCCAGGAGCCTTTGAAATTGGTTAAAGATGTAACATTTATTACAGCGTCACTACCTGATTTGATGATTCGTTGAATCAGGAATGTGCAAGTTTATACAACTTTTTAATGATGGGAAAGGGGCGAAATTGGGGAAAACAGATGTACAGGAATAATAATAAGAACTAGAAAACCGCAAGCGGTTATGTAGGGCCCTCGCGGAATGTCGCGGTCGGGTATGAGATGGGGATGGCAGTGCGAACAGAGGGCAATAAACGGCAAGTGATTTGGCCAATAGACAAAGGAGTTTCGGCCATTCGATGGTTCAATGTGGAAATCCAGCCAAAACGAAGAGTGGAAACAAAATGGCTGACTTCCCGTTTGGAATAGACAATTGGTGCAAGAGAGTTTTTTGTGCGTCTGGTCAAGTTAGCACGTTCAGGCCTGAGGCCCCGTTATGCTCAGAAAATTTGAAGCTGCTAAAATAAGAACGGGTCACTTCCTGTTACCACCGGGGGGTGCTACGAGTAAGGCTTGATAGGAATACATTGGAAAGTTCAGGGCCGCCCCCATCATGTTCAGAAAATTTGAAGTTGCTAGGATCCACTATGTGAATGTGAGAGCCGTTTGAATTTAGACGGCGAATTCGCCAAAGTTTAGCGAGCCCTAGCAGCCACGCCCTTTGACCTAATTACGCGCAGAGCACAACTTTTGTTCAGCTAGGTCTGAAGATGATCTGTACCAAATTTCAAGTCGATCGGATGAAATCCCTAGGACGAGTTCGTTTTCATCAGAAAATCAAAAATTCAAAATGGCCGACTTCCTGTTGGAAATTCAGCTTCCTGCCAAGAGACAATTTTGTTTGTCTGGGTATGGTTAACGTGTACCGATTTTCGTTGAGGTACGCCAAAGTTGGCGACTTTCTCTATGGGGATTTTTCAACTTTGTAGGGGGCGCCATTCAGCCATTTTGCATGCAACGTGTGCGAACACCCCAAAATATCTAATTTCGGGGCGGGCCGCAGGAATGTGCAAATTTATACAACTTTTTAACGGTGGGAAAGGGGCGAAAATTGGGAAAACAGATGTTCAGGAATAATAATAATAATAATAATGATAATAATAATAATAATAAACACTACAGTTTCAATAGGTCCCTTGCGGACCTGTTTCACAGTCCGCTCGGGCCCTAATAAACATTACAGTTTCAATAGGTCCCTTGCGGACCTGTTTCACAGTCCGCTCGGGCCCTAATAATAAGAATAAACACTACAGTTTCAATAGGTCCCTTGCGGACCTGTTTCACAGTCCGCTCGGGCCCTAATAATAATAAGAATAATAAGAATAAACATTACAGTTTCAATAGGTCCCTTGCGGACCTGTTTCACAGTCTGCTCGGGCCCTAATAAACATTACAGTTTCAACTGGTCCCTTGCGGACCTGTTTCACAGTCCGCTCGGGCCCTAATAAACACTACAGTTTCAATAGGTCCCTTGCGGACCTGTTTCACAGTCCGCTCGGGCCCTAATAATAATAATGATAATAAACACTGCAGTTTCAATAGGTCCCTTGCGGACCTGTTTCACAGTCCGCTCAGGCCCGAATAATAATAATAAACACTACAGTTTCAATAGGTCCCTTGCGGACCTGTTTCACAGTCCGCTCGGGCCCTAATAAACACTACAGTTTCAATAGGTCCCTTGCGGACCTGTTTCACAGTCCGCTCGGGCCCTAATAATAATAAGAATTAACATTACAGTTTCAATAGGTCCCTTGCGGACCTGTTTCACAGTCCGCTCGGGCCCTCATAAACACTACAGTTTCAATAGGTCCCTTGCGGACCTGTTTCACAGTCCGCTCGGGCCCTAATAATAATAATAATAAGAATAAACATTACAGTTTCAATAGGTCCCTTGCGGACCTGTTTCACAGTCCGCTCGGGCCCTAAATAAACACTACAGTTTCAACAGGTCCCTTGCGGACCTGTTTCACAGTCCGCTCCGGCCCTAATAATAAACACTACAGTTTCAATAGGTCCCTTGTGGACCTGTTTCACAGTCCGCTTGGGCCCTAATAAACACTACAGTTTCAATAGGTCCCTTGCGGACCTGTTTCACAGTCCGCTCGGGCCCTAATAAACACTACAGTTTCAATAGGTCCCTTGCGGACCTGTTTCACAGTCCGCTCGGGCCCTAATAAACACTACAGTTTCAATAGGGCCTTTGCGGACCTGTTTCACAGTCCGCTCGGGCCCTAATAAACACTACAGTTTTAATAGGTCCCTTGCGGACCTGTTTCACAGTCCGCTCGGGCCCTAATAATAATATTAATAAAAAACACTACAGTTTCAATAGGTCCCTTGCGGACCTGTTTCACAGTCCGCTTGGGCCCTAATAATAATAAACACTACAGTTTCAATAGGTCTCTTGCAGACCTGTTTCACAGTCCGCTCGGGCCCTAACTAATGTTTGTGAGTAAAAACATACAATCATTTTCCTTATCAGTGCTCTTTGCAAGTTGAAAAGTTTTGCTTGCGAATTCCACTGCACTCAATAGGCGGGGCCTACGCTGGTGAGAGCTATCCAAAGACATATATTGTATATCATACATAGCCTATATATTGTACAGATACCTATTTATTTATAGCATATAAATAAATGATAAGAAACGTATATTTATTGTTATTATTATTATTATTATATGTATTCATTGTTACATTGTTGTTTACTATATTATGGAGTATGTTTACAACTATTTTACATATTACATTTGCACTACCTCAGTTTTCTATATGTCCGCAATCGACACTTATGGCTGTATTTACACATTTATTTCACAATAGGGCTAATGTTTGTCAGAGCACAACATACAGACATAATCTTATCGAGAAATGTCATGTCTTCATCCTTGCACGACAACACCATGTGAATCAGTATTTTATCTGGCAAAATAGTGTACTTGTTGAGGATGGTTCCAATCACCCTTTTATTCTGTCATCGGTCTCTGGTCAGCTCCTTCCTCTACTGGTGCTGGTGTCTCCACTGCGGATCAGATAAGGACATTTTGCAGCTGCAACAGCAACAAAAACTCCTGAAAAAACACATACATGTCAAACTTTAGGATGTGTTAGTGGACTAATTCATCTGTCTAACCATCATAATGATGACACCTGAAACTGTAAACACAGCTGAGTGAATTTACTTTCTGAAACAGCAAGATTTTCCTACTTTACGCCACAGCAAAGTAAATAAGGTCTTAACAGTTGATTCTGGTCCTGCACAAGCTGTACATTACTGCTATTCCCACCACAATGACAACACTATAGGCCTACAGTACATATATGTACATGCATAGCCTACCTGGACTTGTGATCTTACAGGCTGATTATCCATTTTGTCATGAAAATAAAGTATGATCATTGAGGGGACATAACATCTGTATTTTGTATCATAACATTATAACGGACGCTATTAATTATAAAAGGAGGCTTAAAACATAGGACATGTCTGTTGTTCTGATTATACAGATCAGTAGCCTAGTGCTAAAATTTGCATTTCACTTCTATAATACACATTCTATAGCATCATTCAGTTGTCATGTAAGTGTGTCATGTGTCATGTAAGTCGGACCGTCTGACACAGCTGCTCCTATATGGACCAGTAACACTGGCTGGTTAGAAGTATGTGCATGAATTTGTTAGATTATTAATGTGTTTGTTGACATTAGAACAGCAGTCTGTAGTAGCGTTAGCCCGCTACACAGAGGAAACTGGCACCGCGTTCAGCGGTAGTTCAGTAATCCACGGTAGTAGGCTACTGTTGTGTAGGAAACGTGACATTGTGGCATCGTGGGTACCGTGAAACACTAAAATAAATGTTTAAATCACAGCCCTACTTAAATACGCCTCCCTGTAACTCACTCACTCACTCACTAGGCTATTCTGTATGTAGCACAATTCATTACTTATGGGAAACTTTTCAACTTTGAAGAGCAGCAGGCCATCAACTTACCTCCCGGCAGCAAGGCAGCACAAGAGAGAAGTGGGTGTAAAGCAGAAGGCGTAGGTCGCACCGGAGCCAGGTCACACTAACCAATAGAAACTCTTCTGTCATCCACCAGCGTAGGTCCCGCCTATTGAGTGCAGTGGAATTCGCAAGCAAAACTTTTCAACTTGAAAGCAAAACTTTTCAGCTTGCAAGCAAAGAGCTCTGATTTATAAGAAAAATGATTGTATGTTTTTACTCACGAACATTATTTTTGATTGAAGAATAAGAAATA
The DNA here is from genome assembly GCA_029721515.1 of Synanceia verrucosa. Lineage (NCBI taxonomy): Eukaryota > Metazoa > Chordata > Actinopteri > Perciformes > Synanceiidae > Synanceia > Synanceia verrucosa. The sequence goes on from CM056553.1 coordinate 21,047,142, forward strand.
TTTTTTTTAATTGCACCCTGTTCTGTTTTGATCTCAAAAAAATATTTTTTGATTGCTACTTATTTTCTTTTGCTCTTAAATCTCTTTTTGGTTTCAAATCTATTTTACTTGATTGAATAATAAAGAAACAAAATTCTCTCTATAGATATATAGCTATAGAGATGATTGTTACAACCCTTATTACTACTTGTTCCAAAAAAAGGTCCAACATAATTGAAAACAGTGGGAAGTGCCAACAACATACATCTATTTTATTATAAACCACAACTGATCACAAAACAACCTAATAACTAGAGTCTGACTGGTCGGCCAAAATAAACAAAAGAGGGGAAGACACCCAGACCAACCCATTAAAGATCGTAGGATCTGGGCTCTTACCTCTAACCTAAGCCCACAACAAACCCACTTACCTAACCAAAAAACCGAAACAAAGACTACCAACCAGTCAGAACAAAGGCATAACGATAACCAAGGGAAAGGAAACAGACAAAACAAAACCGACATGAAGGCAGCCAGGGGAGAAGCAGCCCCTGCTGCTGCTGCTGCTGCTGCTGCTGAGTCCTAGTCAGAGGTGAAGTGAGAGACCAGAGCAGGGATCCCTTCCCCCTCTATACTGTACCTCCTCCACAATTAACTGATCAGTAAAAGTGGATCAGCCGGACCAAGAGGAAAACACATCAGTTAGTCACAACAAGAACGCATAGTATTTTGCACCACCAGGGGGCACATAACAATGATATATGGATATTTATGATAATGGATATCTGTATAGATGATATATAGTTATACAGGTGATATGCCAGGTTGATTTTTGTCTTACTGAAACTTACTGGTTGTGTCAAGATGATTATGTCAGCCTGAATGAATCCACTCCTCCTAGTCATATTAATACTCATATTCCTAGAGATACAGGCCATGGAGGAGGAGTTGCAGCCATTTTTGATTCTAGTCTATTGATCAATCCTAAACCTAAATTAAACTATAAGTCTTTTGAAAGCCTGGTTCTTAGTCTTTCTCATCTTACCTGGACAACACAGAAAGCTATTTTATTTGTTACAGTGTACCGTGCTCCAGGTTCATATTCTGAATTTCTGAGTTCTCTGAGTTTTTATCAACTTTAGTCCTGAGAACTGATAAAGTAATTATTGTAGGTGACTTTGATATTCATGTGGACGTTGATAGTGACAGCCTTGATACTGCTTTTATCTCGCTGTTAGATTCAATTGGCTTTTGTCAAAATGTTCAGGAACCAACTCACTGTTTTAACCATACCCTTGACCTGGTCCTGACCTATGGCATTGAAGTAGAACATTTATCAGTCCACCAAGAGAATTCCTTCCTATTGTTTGTTAACCTTTGAATTTTTACTTCTGGACTACACTCCATCAGGTAAATCCATGTACACTAGATGTGTATCTGATAGTGCTGTAGCCAAGTTTAAGGATATAATTCCATTAGCTTTTAATTCAGTGCCTAACCTTGATAAACTTGGGTGCACAGACTTCAGTCCTACTCAAATTGATAATTTGGTAGATAGTGCTGCAGACTCTCTGCGAGCATCTCTAGTCTCTGTTGCTCCTCTAAAAAAAAAAGCTAGTAAAGCACAGAAAGCTGGCTCCATGGTATAACCCCCACACCCGCAGTTTAAAGCAAGCAGCAAGAAGATTTGAAAGGAAGTGGCGTTTAACCGGTCTGCAAGAGTCTCGTCTGGACTGGCATGATAGTCTGAAATCTTATAGGAAGGCTCTCCGTAAGGCCAGAGCAGCTTATTATTCATCATTAGAGGAAAATAAAAACAACCCCAGGTTTCTTTTCAGCACTGTAGCCAGGCTGACAAGAGCCACAGCTCTATTGAACTATCTATTCCCATAACCCTCAGTAGTAGTGATTTCATGAGCTTCTTTAATGAGAAGATTAGAACTATTACGGAGAAAATCAGTCACACTGTGCCTTTAACTGAAACTGCTTTGTCTTTAAACACAGGAAGCTTAGAACCCATTGAAGGAATTGATGTATACTTGGACTGCTTTTCTCCCATAGACCTCCACAAACTGACTTCAGTGATTTCCTCATGTAAGCCTTCTACCTGTCTCTTAGATCCCATCCCAACTTCACTGATTGAAGAAGTTTTACCGTTACTGAGCACCTCTTTATTAAACATGATCATCTTATCTTTGCTGTCAGGCTATGTACCTCAGCCATTTAAAGTAGCCATAATCAAACCTCTTCTGAAGAAGCCTGGTCTTGATCCTGAAGTTTTAGCCAACTATAGACCAATATCCAACCTTCCTTTTCTCTCTAAGATCCGTGAGAAAGCAGTGTGCAGTCAGCTGTGTGACTTCCTCCAGAATAATAATCTATTTGAGGACTTTCAGTTAGGATTTAGAAAATATCATAACACCGAGACCGCTCTGGTGAAAATTACTAATGACCTGCTAATTGCGTCAGACAATGGACTCGTCTCAGTACTTGTCTTGTTAGATCTCAGTGCTGTTTTTTTTACTATTGACCACCATATCCTGTTGCAGAGATTAGAACATTTAATTGGCATCAGAGGAACTGCTTTAAGCTGGTTCAAATCCTATTTATCGGATCGATCACAGTTTGCGGTGTGTGCGGTGTGGTGAGGGGGGGCCTCTGAGGTGGGGGTGTGCACTGTTGGGCTGTGGGGCATACTGTTGATGGATGCGCATCGCTGTGGGGCATAATGTTTTTGGATGCGCATCACTGTAGCGCTGTAGCACGTTTTCCGGGCACCGGGTTGGAGTTTGGGTGCAGGTTGCCTTCCGGTGCAGCTCCTGTTCTCTCTGCCTTGCCCATTCTAGTCTAGTCTAGTCGGGCCTGCGTTCGGACCCGGCATCAGGTTTGGGTTGGGGATGGGGGTGGATGGTGAGGTAGCTGGGGATGGGTGTGTCCCTGGCCCTTGGGCCTGTCCTGGCCTCCTTGGGGGTGGTGGTTTCAATCAATCAATCAATCAAACTTTATTTATATAGCACTTTTCATACAAGAAAGCAGCTCAAAGTGCTTTACATCATAAAAACATATACATATACACACATATACATACAGACACACATATTCACACATACATAACATACATACACACGAGGAAAAGCTATCCTACATTTGCAGTGGTTTCTATCTCCTCACTAAATGCATGTCCTCTCCACATACCTCTCTCACTTGTGTTCTCCAGTGGCCCACTCTATACTGTCAGGACTTCCACAACTCTGGTGTCCAGTACCATTGGGTGTTGGGATGAAGGTGTTAGGAATGACACAGCAGTTTACACTCTTTTATTCTAATGCACTGCCTGTCTGTAACCTCCCCTTTATTTGTCTTGTCTACCCATCTGTCATTTATTCCCCTCTCTTGTCACCCAGGTGTAGACTTCCCTCTCTGGCTTATAATAGGAAATTCCAATAAATAATGTAAGCTTAGATTCCAGGGATGGTCACACATGTACCAAATATTAAGAAGAAGAAGACTTACTTTATTAGTCCCTCAATGGGGAAATCACATTTTTTTTTAAATGAAAACGGACGGTAAACAGCTACCAGGGTGGATAGATAATTAGTTGAATCCATGTTTTTAGGAATGGGGTCAATTTTTTGTTTAACTTATACAGTATATTTCTGTAGCTAACTAGGAACAATGAAATTGCAGAATTGGGAGAACTTTAGAACGAGAACACATGCAAGAACACATGCAATACATACCATTTTGACACCTACCTGTACTTTATGTTGTGAGGGGCGGCAGTAGCTTGGGCGGCAATAGCTCAGTCTGTAGTGACTTGGGCTAAGAATCGGACCATGTGTGGAGAGTGGACTGGTATGTGTATGCCCAGTGCTGCAGCTCAAGGTGTCTGTTTTGTTTTTTTGTTTTTCCGCGCATGCTGCACCGAGCAACTTCCGGGCACTGAGCTGTCACTCAAAAACTCACTAGCCAATGGCGACGCACCCACGAAAAAGCCCACCCACGCAAGAGGTTTGTGTCAGAACAAAAAATCAGGGAGCGCAAATGAGAAAGCTGGTAGTGAGAGCAAAAAACTGATCAGTGAGAAAGAAACAGAGGGAACTGTAAACAAAGGGCTAAATGAAAAAAGTAAAATGCCAGTAGTTTACTCAATTGCACAAATAAGTTTTTTGCAGGTTCCAAGTTTTATTTTTGAGATGCCCTTTTTTTGCTTCAGTGAATTTTGTTCTCCTCAAATTCTTATTTTTGTTTGATATTGAAGAAGTTTTGTTTGATTATTTTTGACACAAATGTGATTCCATAAAGAAGTAGTTGTCTTCAGGCAGATCTTAATCCAGGAATCCACACAAGAGAAAAGAGGAAAAAAAAGACCCAACCTATAAAGGCCAAAAAGAGGATTAATATAATATTCATATAAATAAAATATACTCTTGAACATAATTTAAGGCATATAAACACACATTTTATACACATACATTGTATTATTGTTTCCTAATAATCAACTTTAACTACTTTTACTGTACCTTAAATGAACTGAACGCATTTCTTATTAACATGAGACAAAATGACTAACCATTTCTTCCATTCGTCCCTTTTTTTTCTTACCACCACTCACGCTGAGAGAAAACACAGAGAGTGGGGGTAATGTAAATAAAACACCAGAATATAAAACATTTTGAAACACTAGATGCATGAAATTAATTCCTCATTAATCCATATTAGTATTAGCAGATGAACATTTCAACTCCATTTGTAAGACTAGCATCAATAAAATTTTCATCATGTACACACTCCGGGTACAAGGCAAAATACACGTCCTTCATCAGTCCAGGTTCCACTTTTTTTAAGAGACAGGGACATTAGAGACATGGGAGTTCAGTAACGTGTAACCATCTCAATTAGAATTTAGCGAAACACGTGGCTAACGGCACAAGCTAGTGCCATGCCGCTAATAAACACAATCATGTTTTCTTCCGTTTTTGTCACAAACGCACTGTCCACTAATTAATCCACGGCAAGAAAAGGTTTCGCTCTCTGTGCCGACGACAAAATTACTCAGATATTGGAACATCTGGCTATCTCACACAAAACAGTAATACCTGCAGCAAAAGTTAACATTCAGCCACCTCGACGACGGTCCGGCAGAGAGACAGAGAGAGAAAAAACAGGACAGCACGTACACCTTGAACTGACTCGTCTGACTGATTACGCTGCATCAGATGAACTCCTCATGTCACCCGAATCTTGTACACTTTGAGAAAGGCACACTTGAAATAAAACAAAACCCTCTTTTTAAAACAGATACATGAACTTGTGTATGTTCATCCTTTTAAATTTATTGACATATTTAAGATTTTAATCAAAAACCCTATTTATCTGTCACATAAAATATGAATTTCTTTATAGTTTTTTTATTGATTTATTGTGTATTGATTTATTGATCAATTAACTGATAGACTGGACTTCTTTTAAGGCCTACTAACCTGGGGTACATCAGCAACACACTCAGCTAATGTTGTTCCATTGGAACATGAGGGAGAGCCACACGAGTGCATTGCAGAAACCATGAGGTACAAAAAATTAAGATCTGATCTTGAGTCAGCTCCGCTAATCAATCAGGACGTGACATATTTTGTCGATAGCTCCTGTTTCCGAGATCATTTAGGTAATCATGCAGGTTTTGCTATAGTGAGACAAGAAGCTAACAGGTTTGTAACAGAGAAAGCAGAAAGTTGTGTTCAGCCATGTTCAGCTCAGCCGAACTAAAAGAATTAACAGAGGCGTGTAAACTAGCGCAGGGGAAAATAGCTAATGTATACACTGACTCAGCATATGCACATGGTGTTTGTCATCTGTTTGGTTCTTTGTGGAGACAAAGAGGATTCAGGTAAACAGAGATGGCAGCCCACTACAACATGGAAATCAGATAAATGATTTAATGTCAGCAATGACGCTTCCAACTAGGGATGTCATGGTTACCGGTGTAACGGTAAACCCAGATAAAAATGTTGACTATAACAATAGCCGTTTTAATTTCAAAATAAAACATCTCGGTGGACTACGGTGCTCGCGGTGTTGGCACCGAGAGCCTTTCCAGCGTCTCATCGGGGTCTGCTGAAGTTACCGTGCAGGCGCACTTTGTAGCTACAAGCTAATGTTTACACTTTCTGAAGCTGGATTCATGGCCGAAGGAGGAGACGACAGCGCTCAGGACATCTATCAGCCTTCAAAGAGAACCAAGTCTGAAGTATGGCCATATTTTGGCTATTTTAAGAATGCCGTAAATTGCAGGAAAAAGTATCTGCTAAAGGCAGCAATACTTCGAACCTCATGTCTCATCTGCGTGACCCACAACTCTATAGTCAATGCAAGGTAAGTTAACGTTAACATTTTAGCTTAAACACCTGATGTGGGGACTTTGGGTTGAGGGAGAATGCAACGATTCATTCAGTGGATGTTGCAATCAACCAAATACTAGCTGGCAGCTGGATCAGCTAAATGTGTGAAGCTAATCAGGACACTTTATTAACCTTTATTAAGCTTAACCTTTTTTTTTAAGATGGCGCCGTGAGAGTGGCAGCCAGTCACAGCAGCTCTTGTCTCCGTTGTTTCTTTATTTATTTACCTTTATTTTTCCGTCTTTCTTAATTTTTCTTTCAAGTAGTAGTGCCACATTTGCACAACACAAAAATGGACGTTCAAATGGTGATTTTATTCGTCTGTTTTTTTCTTTTTTCTGAGTTTTTAAGTCCACATCTGGCAACCCGTTCAGCCACGGCTTCATTGTTTACAGCCGTGAACAGCTGTTAGCGCTGAGCCAGGCCAGACCACCATCATGGCAGAGACCGGACATCCCTGAGGAGCTCCGCAGGAGGAAGAGGGGATGCAGGGCAGGAGTGAAGCGTTGGGAGAAGAGGAGACGCTACAAGCCGCCCATTTACATACCTATAGTGAAGAAGCAACCCCCCACCATAAGGTGTGTAAAGCTGTGGTCAGAGGAAGCTACTGAGGCCCTGCAGGACTGCTTCAGGACCACACACTGGGATGTACTGTGTGACCCCCACGGTGAGGACATCGACACCATGACCCACTGTGTGACGGACTACATAAACTTCTGTGTGGAGAACACTGTACCCACCAGGAAAGGACGGTGCTTCTCCAACAGTAAACCCTGGGTAACCCCTGAGCTGAAGGCCCTACTGAAGGAGAAGAGGAGGGCCTTTGGATCTGGGGACAAAGAGGAGCTGAGGAGGGTGCAGAGAGAGCTGAAGAAGAAGATCAAGGAGGGCAAGGCCAACTACAGGACCAGGATGGAAAGTAACTTGCAACAGAACAACGCAAGGGAGGTCTGGAGAGGCCTAAAAAAACCATCTCTGGTCACAGCAGAGGCCATGAGAGGGGAGCTGAAGGAGACCAGGAGTGGGCCAACCAACTAAATCTGTTTTTCAACAGGTTTGACTGTGCCCCCACTTCTCCCCCCACTCACCAGCAGCACCAGCCAGCCAGCTCTTTCTTCACAACACCTCAGTTCTCTGCCACCCCCACCACCACCCCTCCCCACTTCATCCTCATCCACCACCAGCACCAACACCCCACCACCACCACCATCCATCATCACCTCATCCTCCTCCACCACCACCACCACCAAAACCATCTCCATCACAGCTGACCAGGTGAGAAGTGAACTGAAGAAGATGAGGGCAAGGAAGGCCACAGGCCCTGACGGCATCAGCTCCAGACTCCTGAAGGACTGTGCAGACCAGCTCTGTCAGGTGCTGCTGCACATTTTCAACCTGAGCCTGAGTCTGGAGAGAGTCCCAAAGCTGTGGAAGACTTCCTGTGTGGTTCCTGTCCCGAAGACGACGCACCCCAGGGAGCCCAACCACTTCAGGCCTGTGGTCCTCACTTCTCACCTGATGAAGACCTTGGTAAGGATCGTGTTGAGAAACCTCCGCCCCATGGTGACTCACATCTGGACCCACTGCAGTTTGCCTACCAACCGAACATCGGAGTGGATGATGCAGTAATCTACCTGCTGCACAGATCACTGACTCACCTGGAGAACACAGCACTGTGAGGATCATGTTCTTTGATTTCTCCAGTGCTTTCAACGCGATCCAGCCTTCTCTGCTCAGGGGGAATCTTGAAAGTGTGGGAGTAGACTGTCACCTGGCTGCATGGACCATCGACTACCTCACCAACAGACCACAGTACGTGAGGCTTCAGAACTGTGTGTCGGACATGGTAGTCTGCAGCACGGGGGCCCCACAGGGGACAGTGCTCTCCCCCTTTCTCTTCACCCTGTAGACATCAGACTTCAGCCACAACTCTGGGAGCTGTCACCTCCAGAAGTTCTCCGACGACACAGCTATTGTTGGATGTGTGTCTGAGGGGGACGATCAGGAGTACAGGACCGTCATCACTGACTTTGTCGACTGGTGTGAGCATAACCACCTTCAGCTCAACGCCAGTAAGACCAAGGAGATGGTCATTGACTTCCGCAGGAGGAAGACACCCCAGACAGCACCAGTGAACATCCAGGGCCTGGACATTGAAATGGTGGAGAGCTACAGGTACCTAGGTGTTCACCTCAACAATAAACTGGACTAGACTCACAACACAGATGTCCTGTACAAGAAGGGCCAAAGTCGTCTCCACCTGCTGAGGAGACTGAGGTCCTTTGGCGTTTGCAGGACTCTGCTCAGGACCTTTTATGACACTGTGGTAGCGTCTGCAGTCTTTTATGCAGTGGCCTGCTGAGGAGCAGGGAGCACAGAGAGGGACAGGAAGAGACTGAACAGGCTGGTCAGGAGAGCAGTCCAGGACAGAGCTGTCCTGGACTGCTCCCTGGACTCCATAGAGGAGGTGGGTGAGAGAAGGATGTTAGCTAAGCTCACATCCATCATGGACAACCCCTCTCACCCTCTGCATGGGACTGTGGAGGCTTTAAGCAGCTCCTTCAGCTGCAGACTTAGACTCCCACCCTGCAAGAAGGAGCGCTACCGCAGATCGTTCATACCATCAGCAATAAAACTTTACAACATCAGCATCACTGGCTGATGTAAACACAATCTGGACTCATCTCCATCACTGTCATTGGTATTGTCATTGTCGTCACACTATCACTGTGCACAAAAAAAAATAGAAAATTGCACTGCCACAATAATAATTGTGTTTAATCAACAGTTTAATCCATACAAGTGTATATATATATTTTTCCATTGTATTTTAGTTCATTGTAAATTTGTAAATATTTTATTCTATTTTATTATTATTACTATTGTGTCTGTGATTTTGTCTTTGGTGCTGTGGCAGGTAAATTTTTTTTGTATTCTATTCTATTCTATTCTAGTTAGACGGTTTTGTTTAGCAACAAAAACAAGTATAAGCTAACTCCTCTGTATATTTATATGAATGGGAGCCTAATGAAAATAAATGGTCTGTTTTTATATAGCGCTTTACTATACTATACTACTACAATAATGATTCAGAACAATAATGACTGAATGAATAATTTGTTTATATTTTCTTTACAGAGCCTCATCTTGCCAGGTTGGTAAAAAAGCTTTTGTGTATCCCAGCAGCCAGTGTTCCATCAGAGAGAATATTCAGTGCCAGCAGGTACACTGTTTCACCTCTTAGATCACAACTTAAACCAGACAAGGTAAGTATGTTGACATTTTTACATTTCAATCTCAAGTAAATGGAGAAGCATACAGACATGATGCTGGATCAGCAGCATCTTATTTGTTGATGATGGAGAGAAGTATACAGTCAGTTCTGTCACTTGCCATTTATTTGTTTACATATTTTTTATTTTAATGCCATCAATACATGAATATTTGGATTTGATTACATATGATTGTAGTAGTTATTTTTGTAATGTGTTTAAAGTGGCTGTTTATTTTAAATGTATATTTTTTAAAGTTGACTTGTACAGTGCTCAAGTGTATAGTTTTAGATTTTAATTTTGATAATGAAGAAAATGAGTATATAAGACAAGTGGTGTTTCTTTGATTGGTTTGCATATTGTTCTGTTTGTCTTGAATGTTTGGATTTGTATAATTCACTAACTGCACAACTGTAAATGTTCTTGACAAATATAAGCTGTTTACATGCTTAACCATTGTTCCTTTCCTTTGATGTAAAAAGTTACACTTCTGATAAGGCTTTGTCTGTATTTTTTTAATATAATAAACACTGTTACACTTTTTTTAAACTATTTCAGTTTGTGTAGGACTATCAGTGCTTTCTGAACATATTCAACACACTTTTTAAAAAATACCGCGATAATACCGAAAAACCAATGTGGCACATTAAGATTAAGTGTGGAATAAGTGTACATACTGTATATATAGCTATACATAGACCTGCCTTTTTGTTTGTACACCTACCTACATGCTATGATTTCAAGGTTCATCTGTGTTGTTTAATTTGTTGATTAATTTCAATTTAATTGGTCAAGTTGTGTTCTGTGGTTTTCTATCATATTGGTGTTTGGTTCAACATCTGAGAGTGAGAAGCCTTCAAATAGAAAAGAATTAATAAAGTAAAACACAGTTGTTTGATTTGTGTGTGTATATAAAGCAAATTGATTCACTGTACACTAGGTCCAAGAACTCTGTAGCTCCCTGGGATTAAGAGACTATTCATTCATGTCAAATTCACATTTTGCTAACAGGCCAACCAATGCCGGAACCACAACAGCGAGGTCCGTATAAAGGACCCCCTCTTGAACAGTTGCAAGTCGAAATTGAAGATCTATGAAGATATATGGACTGCTATACACACTGTAAGTGTATTTACCTACAGGAAAAGAGAAGGGACCCAGTTCTTGTTCTTTCTTGTGGTTAAGAAACCTGTGGTGCCAGGGGACCAGCTGTCGATAAAGGTCTTCCGACAAAAGTGGCACGACGGGAAGAGCCATACACGGTGGTGCGAGCGACTCCAATGGTGGTTCAAGTCAAAGGACGCACAGCGTGGTGTCACCTGAACCACTGCATGAAAGTCCCAGGGAAAACAAAGGGCGGTATTGAACCAAAAAACAAAGAGAACATTATGGTATACTCAGACAGTGCCAACTGCCTGGGAAACCAAAGCCACATCAGAGAGTCAGCCAGCTAGAACACGTGGTAAAAGAGCAGTGCACATTTCATGGAGGTGGCAAGCTAGTATGGATATGCCTAAAGAAGTAGGCATATGACCTGGTTGTCGGATTATGTACCCACTCAAATGTGTGGGTTGAGGAAAGGACAAAGAGAGAATGAATGGGGACTCGGTGCATGTCAAATTATTCTTTGAGTAGCAGAAAACATCAAAATTACAGTTAAGTTAAGCACAAATCCTGAAATCTTAAAATTTGCACCTCTTGAGAGTGAGATAATTAATGGAAAGATAAAACTGCATATTCCATCACAGGAAGTAGCAAACAGTTTGATCAAACGCGATGCGAATGATGGTAATAGAAGAGATTAAAACCAACTTATAGACAAATGTACTGTGTGGGTGGACGAATCGATACAATAAAAACATGACGGGTTTGGGTCTACATTAATGTGGAATGACAGTGTTTACAGACGCAAGTTAGTTGAACATAATGAAACAATGTATGAGATAAACAACTTATTCCCTCGAGTGTATAAATACTACCCAGAGCGGACATACGAGCGAAAGAGTGCACCCATGGCAGGTTCCCAGCAGGAAGAGAGCTGGTGATCTAAGCATAGACATTGCTAATCAGGACACAAAGGTCCTTGAAGTAAATTTAACTGCTTATAATTATCCCCACTCTGTCAAAGTAAACAAACTTTTAGATCGTAATCTAACTGCATCGCCTATTAGAAAACCAGACACACCAACTCAGCTGACTAATAGATTGACAACCACTGTGCCAGTGCCTAGGAAAGTGCCAGACAAGGTAAGGTATGTTGTGTAGATTCATAATGTATTTGATTTCTATGCTTTTTGGGCTTTTCAAGGCGAGAAAAGGTGTTTGGGGCATTTTCAGGATGATTTAAGCATGGGAAAGCTGATTTACCTCCATTCTGCATTCAGAAGCTTTTTTTCCACAAAATATTGCTTATTCTTGTTAGATTTGAGTAGAAGCATCATGAATCAACACGATATAATGAGTTTTGGCTATGTTCTGTGTATTCACAATGCCTCTGTTTTCGATGTCTTTTTGGGCTTTTCAAGGCGAGAAAAGGCGTTTGGGGCAGTTTCAGCATGATTTACGCATGGGAAAGCTGATTTACCTCTCTTGTCCATTCAGAAGCATTTTTTCTTCAAAATATTGCTTATTCTTGTTAGAATTGCGTCGAAACATGATGTTTCAACATGATATAATGAGTTTTGGTTATGTTCTGTAGATTCACAATGTATCTGTTTTCTGTGTCTTTTTGGGCTTTTCAAGGCGAGAAAAGGCGTTTGGGGCAGTTTCAGCATGATTTACGCATGGGAAAGCTGATTTACCTTACTTGTCCATTCAGAAGCATTTTTTCTTCAAAATATTGCTTATTCTTGTTAGAATTGAGTCGAAACATGATGTTTCAACACGATATAATGAGTTTTGGTCATGTTCTGTAGATTCACAATGTATCTGTTTTCTGTGTCTTTTTGGGCTTTTCAAGGCGAGAAAAGGCGTTTGGGGCAGTTTCAGCATGATTTACGCATGGGAAAGCTGATTTACCTCTCTTGTCCATTCAGAAGCATTTTTTCTTCAAAATATTGCTTATTCTTGTTAGAATTGCGTCGAAACATGATGTTTCAACACGATATAATGAGTTTTGGTTATGTTCTGTAGATTCACAATGTATCTGTTTTCTGTGTCTTTTTGGGCTTTTCAAGGCGAGAAAAGGCGTTTGGGGCAGTTTCAGCATGATTTACGCATGGGAAAGCTGATTTACCTGTTTTCTTCAATTTGAAGCAATTTTTCCATAAAATATTGCTTATTCTTGTTAGAATTGAGTCGAAACATGATGTTTCAACACGATATAATGAGTTTTGGTTATGTTCTGTAGATTCACAATGTATCTGTTTTCTGTGTCTTTTTGGGCTTTTCAAGGCGAGAAAAGGCGTTTGGGGCAGTTTCAGCATGATTTACGCATGCGAAAGCTGATTTACCTCTCTTGTCCATTCAGAAGCATTTTTTCTTCAAAATATTGCTTATTCTTGTTAGAATTGAGTCGGAACATGATGTTTCAACACGATATAATGAGTTTTGGTTATGTTCTGTAGATTCACAATGTATCTGTTTTCTGTGTCTTTTTGGGCTTTTCAAGGCGAGAAAAGGCGTTTGGGGCAGTTTCAGCATGATTTACGCATGGGAAAGCTGATTTACCTGTTTTCTTCAATTTGAAGCAATTTTTCCACAAAATATTGCTTATTTTGTTAGAATTGAGTCGGAACATGATGTTTCAACACGATATAATGAGTTTTGGTTATGTTCTGTAGATTCACAATGTATCTGTTTTCTGTGTCTTTTTGGGCTTTTCAAGGCGAGAAAAGGCGTTTGGGGCAGTTTCAGCATGATTTACGCATGGGAAAGCTGATTTACCTGTTTTCTTCAATTTGAAGCAATTTTTCCACAAAATATTGCTTATTCTTGTTAGAATTGAGTCGAAACATGATGTTTCAACACGATATAATGCGTTTTGGTTATGTTCTGTAGATTCACAATGTATCTGTTTTCTGTGTCTTTTTGGGCTTTTCAAGGCGAGAAAAGGCGTTTGGGGCAGTTTCAGCATGATATACACATGGGAAAGCTGATTTACCTGTTTTCTTCAATTTGAAGCAATTTTTCCACAAAATATTGTTTATTCTTGTTAGAATTGAGTCGAAACATGATGTTTCAACACGATATAATGAGTTTTGGTTATGTTCTGTAGATTCACAATGTATCTGTTTTCTGTGTCTTTTTGGGCTTTTCAAGGCGAGAAAAGGCGTTTGGGGCAGTTTCAGCATGATTTACGCATGGGAAAGCTGATTTACCTGTTTTCTTCAATTTGAAGCAATTTTTCCACAAAATATTGCTTATTCTTGTTAGAATTGAGTCGAAACATGATGTTTCAACACGATATAATGAGTTTTGGTTATGTTCTGTAGATTCACAATGTATCTGTTTTCTGTGTCTTTTTGGGCTTTTCAAGGCGAGAAAAGGCGTTTGGGGCAGTTTCAGCATGATTTACGCATGGGAAAGCTGATTTACCTGTTTTCTTCAATTTGAAGCAATTTTTCGATAAAATATTGCTTATTCTTGTTAGAACTGAGTCGAAACATGATGTTTCAACACGATATAATGAGTTTTGGTTATGTTCTGTAGATTCACAATGTATCTGTTTTCTGTGTCTTTTTGGGCTTTTCAAGGCGAGAAAAGGCGTTTGGGGCAGTTTCAGCATGAATTACGCATGGGAAAGCTGATTTACCTATTCTCTTCAATTTGAAGCAATTTTTCCATAAAATATTGCTTATTCTTGTTAGAATTGAGTCGAAACATCATGTTTCAACACGATATAATGAGTTTTGGTTATGTTCTGTAGATTCACAATGTATCTGTTTTCTGTGTCTTTTTGGGCTTTTCAAGGCGAGAAAAGGCGTTTGGGGCAGTTTCAGCATGATTTACGCATGGGAAAGCTGATTTACCTTACTTGTCCATTCAGAAGCATTTTTTCTTCAAAATATTGCTTATTCTTGTTAGAATTGAGTCGAAACATGATGTTTCAACACGATATAATGAGTTTTGGTCATGTTCTGTAGATTCACAATGTATCTGTTTTCTGTGTCTTTTTGGGCTTTTCAAGGCGAGAAAAGGCGTTTGGGGCAGTTTCAGCATGATTTACACATGGGAAAGCTGATTTACCTGTTTTCTTCAATTTGAAGCAATTTTTCCATTAAATATTGCTTATTCTTGTTTGAACTGAGTCGAAACATGATGTTTCAACACGATATAATGAGTTTTGGTTATGTTCTGTAGATTCACAATGTATCTGTTTTCTGTGTCTTTTTGGGCTTTTCAAGGCGAGAAAAGGCGTTTGGGGGCAGTTTCAGCATGATTTACACATGGGAAAGCTGAGTTACCTGTTTTCTTCAATTTGAAGCAATTTTTCCATTAAATATTGCTTATTCTTGTTAGAATTGAGTCGAAACATGATGTTTCAACACAATATAATGAGTTTTGGTTATGTTCTGTAGATTCACAATGTATCTGTTTTCTGTGTCTTTTTGGGCTTTTCAAGGCGAGAAAAGGCGTTTGGGGCAGTTTCAGCATGATTTACGCATGGGAAAGCTGATTTACCTCTCTTGTCCATTCAGAAGCATTTTTTCTTCAAAATATTGCTTATTCTTGTTAGAATTGCGTCGAAACATGATGTTTCAACACGATATAATGAGTTTTGGTTATGTTCTGTAGATTCACAATGTATCTGTTTTCTGTGTCTTTTTGGGCTTTTCAAGGCGAGAAAAGGCGTTTGGGGCAGTTTCAGCATGATTTACGCATGGGAAAGCTGATTTACCTCTCTTGTCCATTCAGAAGCATTTTTTCTTCAAAATATTGCTTATTCTTGTTAGAATTGAGTCGGAACATGATGTTTCAACACGATATAATGAGTTTTGGTTATGTTCTGTAGATTCACAATGTATCTGTTTTCTGTGTCTTTTTGGGCTTTTCAAGGCGAGAAAAGGCGTTTGGGTCAGTTTCAGCATGATTTACGCATGGGAAAGCTGATTTACCTCTCTTGTTGTTACGCCCCACTCTAGGGAGGCAGGGGTAATAAAGAAATTACCCACTGGTATGGGATTTTAAAGAAAAGGTTTTATTGTAAATAGATGAACAAACAAACACACACAAGCCATTAGTCCAAAGGACTGAATCAAGTGAAATAAAACGAACAGCCGCAAACACACAAGATATTCTAAATAACAAAAGCGAGCTACTGGAGCTGATAAAAGGAAATCAAAACTACAATATAAAATAAGCAGGCGGGCTTACTGGTAGGGAACAGGCTTTAGCCACGCTGCTGAAACAAAACACATGGTAAACAAACAAAACCTAAAACCAAACTCACGCTACACAAGCGGATACAGTCAGTAACACAAACGAATCAATGACAAACCAAAACCCTGGCTACCCAAGCCAATATCCCAGAAAGTAAACTACAACCAACAAAAAAAACAAGAACCTAAACGAACTCACAAAGGCAACAGGTAAAAGAGGATAACAGTTCGCAGCTTACACCAGAGAACAATGGAGCACCGGGCGCGGTGGCTCAACCAAATGCGCGCCCCGGGCGCACAGATGGAAGTCTTCTTATAGGACCGCTCCCTGATTGGTTTCCGCCCGGGCTCACTCGTCATCTGAAGCTGGTCGTGGCCATCGCTGGTTGGCTGTAGCAGGGCTTGCCCGGTCCGTTTTTCCTCCACCTTTTTCTGAATCCTCACTCACACACTCACCCACACACACATACATACATACACATACACGAAAGAACAGACCAAACGGCTGGAACCGTAACACTTGTCCATTCAGAATTATTTTTTTTTTCCAAAATATTGCTTATTCTTGTTATAATTGAGTCGGAACATGATGTTTCAACACGATATAATGAGTTTTGGTTATGTTCTGTAGATTCACAATGTATCTGTTTTCTGTGTCTTTTTGGGCTTTTCAAGGCGAGAAAAGGCGTTTGGGGCAGTTTCAGCATGATTTACGCATGGGAAAGCTGACTTACCTCTCTTGTCCATTCACAAGCATTTTTTCTGCAAAATATTGCTTATTCTTGTTAGAATTGAGTCGGAACATGATGTTTCAACACGGTATAATGAGTTTTGGTTATGTTCTGTAGATTCACAATGTATCTGTTTTCTGTGTCTTTTTGGGCTTTTCCAGGCGAGAAAAGGCGTTTGGGGCAGTTTCAGCATGATTTACGCATGGGAAAGCTGATTTACCTGTTTTCTTCAATTTGAAGCAATTTTTCCACAAAATATTGCTCATTCTTGTTAGAACTGAGTCGAAACATGATGTTTCAACACGATATAATGAGTTTTGGTTATGTTCTGTAGATTCACAATGTATCTGTTTTCTGTGTCTTTTTGGGCTTTTCAAGGCGAGAAAAGGCGTTTGGGGCAGTTTCAGCATGAATTACGCATGGGAAAGCTGATTTACCTATTCTCTTCAATTTGAAGCAATTTTTCCATAAAATATTGCTTATTCTTGTTAGAATTGAGTCGAAACATCATGTTTCAACACGATATAATGAGTTTTGGTTATGTTCTGTAGATTCACAATGTATCTGTTTTCTGTGTCTTTTTGGGCTTTTCAAGGCGAGAAAAGGCGTTTGGGGCAGTTTCAGCATGATTTACGCATGGGAAAGCTGATTTACCTTACTTGTCCATTCAGAAGCATTTTTTCTTCAAAATATTGCTTATTCTTGTTAGAATTGAGTCGAAACATGATGTTTCAACACGATATAATGAGTTTTGGTCATGTTCTGTAGATTCACAATGTATCTGTTTTCTGTGTCTTTTTGGGCTTTTCAAGGCGAGAAAAGGCGTTTGGGGCAGTTTCAGCATGATTTACACATGGGAAAGCTGATTTACCTGTTTTCTTCAATTTGAAGCAATTTTTCCATTAAATATTGCTTATTCTTGTTTGAACTGAGTCGAAACATGATGTTTCAACACGATATAATGAGTTTTGGTTATGTTCTGTAGATTCACAATGTATCTGTTTTCTGTGTCTTTTTGGGCTTTTCAAGGCGAGAAAAGGCGTTTGGGGCAGTTTCAGCATGATTTACACATGGGAAAGCTGATTTACCTGTTTTCTTCAATTTGAAGCAATTTTTCCATTAAATATTGCTTATTCTTGTTAGAATTGAGTCGAAACATGATGTTTCAACACAATATAATGAGTTTTGGTTATGTTCTGTAGATTCACAATGTATCTATTTTCTGTGTCTTTTTGGGCTTTTCAAGGCGAGAAAAGGTGTTTGGGGCAGTTTCAGCATGATTTACGCATGGGAAAGCTGATTTACCTCTCTTGTCCATTCAGAAGCATTTTTTCTTCAAAGTATTGCTTATTCTTGTTAGAATTGCGTCGAAACATGATGTTTCAACACGATATAATGAGTTTTGGTTATGTTCTGTAGATTCACAATGTATCTGTTTTCTGTGTCTTTTTGGGCTTTTCAAGGCGAGAAAAGGCGTTTGGGGCAGTTTCAGCATGATTTACGCATGGGAAAGCTGGTTTACCTCTCTTGTCCATTCAGAAGCATTTTTTCTTCAAAATATTGCTTATTCTTGTTAGAATTGAGTCGGAACATGATATTTCAACACGATATAATGAGTTTTGGTCATGTTCTGTAGATTCACAATGTATCTGTTTTCTGTGTCTTTTTGGGCTTTTCAAGGCGAGAAAAGGCGTTTGGGGCAGTTTCAGCATGATTTACGCATGGGAAAGCTGATTTACCTCTCTTGTCCATTCAGAAGCATTTTTTCTTCAAAATATTGCTTATTCTTGTTAGAATTGAGTCGGAACATGATGTTTCAACACGATATAATGAGTTTTGGTTATGTTCTGTAGATTCACAATGTATCTGTTTTCTGTGTCTTTTTGGGCTTTTCAAGGCGAGAAAAGGCGTTTGGGGCAGTTTCAGCATGATTTACGCATGGGAAAGCTGATTTACCTCTCTTGTTGTTACGCCCCACTCTAGGGAGGCAGGGGTAATAAAGAAATTACCCGCTGGTATGGGATTTTAAAGAAAAGGTTTTATTGTAAATAGATGAACAAACAAACACACACAAGCCATTAGTCCAAAGGACTGAATCAAGTGAAATAAAACGAACAGCCGTAAACACACAATATATTCTAAATAACAAAAGCGAGCTACTGGAGCTGATAAAAGGAAATCAAAACTACAATATAAAATAAGCAGGCGGGCTTACTGGTAGGGAATAGGCTTTAGCCACGCTGCTGAAACAAAACACATGGTAAACAAACAAAACCCAAAACCAAACTCACGCTACACAAGCGGATACAGTCAGTAACACAAACGAATCAATGACAAACCAAAACCCTGGCTACCCAAGCCAATATCCCAGAAAGTAAACTACAACCAACAAAAAAAACAAGAACCTAAACGAACTCACAAAGGCAACAGGTAAAAGAGGATAACAGTTCGCAGCTTACACCAGAGAACAATGGAGCACCGGGCGCGGTGGCTCAACCAAATGCGCGCCCCGGGCGCACAGATGGAAGTCTTCTTATAGGACCGCTCCCTGGTTGGTTTCCGCCCGGGCTCACTCGTCATCTGAAGCTGGTCGTGGCCATCGCTGGTTGGCTGTAGCAGGGCTTGCCCGGTCCGTTTTTCCTCCACCTTTTTCTGAATCCTCACTCACACACTCACCCACACACACATACATAAATACACATACACGAAAGAACAGACCAAACGGCTGGAACCGTAACACTTGTCCATTCAGAATTATTTTTTTTTCAAAATATTGCTTATTCTTGTTATAATTGAGTCGGAACATGATGTTTCAACACGATATAATGAGTTTTGGTTATGTTCTGTAGATTCACAATGTATCTGTTTTCTGTGTCTTTTTGGGCTTTTCAAGGCGAGAAAAGGCGTTTGGGGCAGTTTCAGCATGATTTACGCATGGGAAAGCTGATTTACCTCTCTTGTCCATTCAGAAGTATTTTTTCTGCAAAATATTGCTTATTCTTGTTAGAATTGAGTCGAAACATGATGTTTCAAGACGACATAATGAGTTTTGGTTATGTTCTGTAGATTCACAATGTATCTGTTTTCTGTGTCTTTTTGGGCTTTTCAAGGCGAGAAAAGGCGTTTGGGGCAGTTTCAGCATGATTTACGCATGGGAAAGCTGATTTACCTGTTTTCTTCAATTTGAAGCAATTTTTCCACAAAATATTGCTTATTCTTGTTAGAATTGAGTAGAAACATGATGTTTCAACACGATATAATGAGTTTTGGTTATGTTCTGTAGATTCACAATGTATCTGTTTTCTGTGTCTTTTTGGGCTTTTCAAGGCGAGAAAAGGCGTTTGGGGCAGTTTCAGCATGATTTACGCATGGGAAAGCTGATTTACCTGTTTTCTTCAATTTGAAGCAATTTTTCCACAAAATATTGCTTATTCTTGTTAGAATTGAGTCGAAACATGATGTTTCAACACGATATAATGAGTTTTGGTTATGTTCTGTAGATTCACAATGTATCTGTTTTCTGTGTCTTTTGGGCTTTTCAAGGCGAGAAAAGGCGTTTGGGGCAGTTTCAGCATGATTTACGCATGGGAAAGCTGATTTACCTCTCTTGTCCATTCAGAAGCATTTTTTCTTCAAAATATTGCTTATTCTTGTTAGAATTGAGTCGAAACATGATGTTTCAACACGATATAATGAGTTTTGGTTATGTTCTGTAGATTCACAATGTATCTGTTTTCTGTGTCTTTTTGGGCTTTTCAAGGCGAGAAAAGGCGTTTGGGGCAGTTTCAGCATGATTTACGCATGGGAAAGCTGATTTACGTCTCTTGTCCATTCAGAAGCATTTTTTCTTCAAAATATTGCTTATTTTGTTAGAATTGAGTCGAAACATGATGTTTCAACACGATATAATGAGTTTTGGTTATGTTCTGTAGATTCACAATGTATCTGTTTTCTGTGTCTTTTTGGGCTTTTCAAGGCGAGAAAAGGCGTTTGGGGCAGTTTCAGCATGATTTACACGTGGGAAAGCTGATTTACCTGTTTTCTTCAATTTGAAGCAATTTTTCCCTAAAATATTGCTTATTCTTGTTAGAATTTAGTCGAAACATGATGTTTCAACACGATATAATGAGTTTTGGTTATGTTCTGTAGATTCACAATGTATCTGTTTTCTGTGTCTTTTTGGGCTTTTCAAGGCGAGAAAAGGCGTTTGGGGCAGTTTCAGCATGATTTACGCATGGGAAAGCTGATTTACCTATCTTGTCAATTCAGAAGCAATTTTTCCACAAAATATTGCTTATTCTTGTTAGAATTGAGTCGAAACATGATGTTTCAACACGATATAATGAGTTTTGGTTATGTTCTGTAGATTCACAATGTATCTGTTTTCTGTGTCTTTTTGGGCTTTTCAAGGCGAGAAAAGGCGTTTGGGGCAGTTTCAGCATGATTTACGCATGGGAAAGCTGATTTACCTCTCTTGTCCATTCAGAAGCATTTTTCTTCAAAATATTGCTTATTCTTGTTAGATTTGAGTCGAAACATGATGTTTCAACACGATATAATGAGTTTTGGTTATGTTCTGTAGATTCACAATGTATCTGTTTTCTGTGTCTTTTTGGGCCTTTCAAGGCGAGAAAAGGCGTTTGGGGGCAGTTTCAGCATGATTTACGCATGGGAAAGCTGATTTACCTCTCTTGTCCATTCAGAAGCATTTTTTCTTCAAAATATTGCTTATTCTTGTTAGAATTGCGTCGAAACATGATGTTTCAACACGATATAATGAGTTTTGGTTATGTTCTGTAGATTCACAATGTATCTGTTTTCTGTGTCTTTTTGGGCTTTTCAAGGCGAGAAAAGGCGTTTGGGGCAGTTTCAGCATGATTTACACATGGGAAAGCTGATTTACCTGTTTTCTTCAATTTGAAGCAATTTTTCCATTAAATATTGCTTATTCTTGTTAGAATTGAGTCGAAACATGATGTTTCAACACGATATAATGAGTTTTGGTTATGTTCTGTAGATTCACAATGTATCTGTTTTCTGTGTCTTTTTGGGCTTTTCAAGGCGAGAAAAGGCGTTTGGGGCAGTTTCAGCATGATTTACGCATGGGAAAGCTGATTTACCACTCTTGTCCATTCAGAAGCATTTTTTCTTCAAAATATTGCTTATTCTTGTTAGAATTGAGTCGAAACATGATGTTTCAACACGATATAATGAGTTTTGGTTATGTTCTGTAGATTCACAATGTATATGTTTTCTGTGTCTTTTTGGGCTTTTCAAGGCGAGAAAAGGCGTTTGGGGCAGTTTCAGCATGATTTACACATGGGAAAGCTGATTTACCTGTTTTCTTCAATTTGAAGCAATTTACCACAAAATATTGCGTATTCTTGTTAGAATTGAGTCGAAACATGATGTTTCAACACGATATAATGAGTTTTGGTTATGTTCTGTAGATTCACAATGTATCTGTTTTCTGTGTCTTTTTGGGCTTTTCAAGGCGAGAAAAGGCGTTTGGGGCAGTTTCAGCATGATTTACGCATGGGAAAGCTGATTTACCTCTCTTGTCCATTCAGAAGCATTTTTTCTTCAAAATATTGCTTATTCTTGTTAGAATTGAGTCGGAACATGATGTTTCAACACGATATAATGAGTTTTGGTTATGTTCTGTAGATTCACAATGTATCTGTTTTCTGTCTTTTTGGGCTTTTCAAGGCGAGAAAAGGCGTTTGGGGCAGTTTCAGCATGATTTACGCATGGGAAAGCTGATTTACCTGTTTTCTTCAATTTGAAGCAATTTTTCCACAAAATATTGCTTATTCTCGTTAGAATTGAGTCGAAACATGATGTTTCAACACGATATAATGAGTTCTGCTTATGTTCTGTAGATTCACAATGTATCTGTTTTCTGTGTCTTTTTGGGCTTTTCAAGGCGAGAAAAGGCGTTTGGGGCAGTTTCAGCATGATTTACGCATGGGAAAGCTGATTTACCTGTTTTCTTCAATTTGAAGCAATTTTTCCACAAAATATTGCTTATTCTTGTTAGAATTGAGTCGAAACATGATGTTTCAACACGATATAATGAGTTTTGCTTATGTTCTGTAGATTCACAATGTATCTGTTTTCTGTGTCTTTTTGGGCTTTTCAAGGCGAGAAAAGGCGTTTGGGGCAGTTTCAGCATGATTTACGCATGAGAAAGCTGATTTACCTGATTTCTTCAATTTAAAGCAATTTTTCCAATAAATATTGCTTATTCTTGTTAGAATTGAGTCGGAACATGATATTTCAACACGATATAATGAGTTTTGGTTATGTTCTGTAGATTCACAATGTATCTGTTTTCTGTGTCTTTTTGGGCTTTTCAAGGCGAGAAAAGGCGTTTGGGGCAGTTTCAGCATGATTTACGCATAAGAAAGCTGATTTACCTGATTTCTTCAATTTAAAGCAATTTTTCCAATAAATATTGCTTATTCTTGTTAGAATTGAGTCGAAACATGATGTTTCAACACGATATAATGAGTTTTGGTTATGTTCTGTAGATTCACAATGTATCTGTTTTCTGTGTCTTTTTGGGCTTTTCAAGGCGAGAAAAGGCGTTTGGGGCAGTTTCAGCATGATTTACGCATGGGAAAGCTGATTTACCTCTCTTGTCCATTCAGAAGCATTTTTTCTTCAAAATATTGCTTATTCTTGTTAGAATTGAGTCGAAACATGATGTTTCAACACGATATAATGAGTTTTGCTTATGTTCTGTAGATTCACAATGTATCTGTTTTCTGTGTCTTTTTGGGCTTTTCAAGGCGAGAAAAGGCGTTTGGGGCAGTTTCAGCATGATTTACGCATGGGAAAGCTGATTTACCTGTTTTCTTCAATTTGAAGCAATTTTTCCATAAAATATTGCTTATTCTTGTTAGAATTGAGTCGAAACATGATGTTTCAACACGATATAATGAGTTTTGCTTATGTTCTGTAGATTCACAATGTATCTGTTTTCTGTGTCTTTTTGGGCTTTTCAAGGCGAGAAAAGGCGTTTGGGGCAGTTTCAGCATGATTTACGCATGGGAAAGCTGATTTACCTGTTTTCTTCAATTTGAAGCAATTTTTCCAATAAATATTGCTTATTCTTGTTAGAATTGAGTCGGAACATGATATTTCAACACGATATAATGACTTTTGGTTATGTTCTGTAGATTCACAATGTATCTGTTTTCTGTGTCTTTTTGGGCTTTTCAAGGCGAGAAAAGGCGTTTGGGGCAGTTTCAGCATGATTTACGCATGGGAAAGCTGATTTACCTGTTTTCTTCAATATGAAGCAATTTTTCCACAAAATATTGTTTGTTCTTGTTAGAATTGAGTCGAAACATGATGTTTCAACACGATATAATGAGTTTTGCTAATGTTCTGTAGATTCACAATGTATCTGTTTTCTGTGGCTTTTTGGGCTTTTCAAGGCGAGAAAAGGCGTTTGGGGCAGTTTCAGCATGATTTACGCATGGGAAAGCTGATTTACCTCTCTTGTCCATTCAGAAGCATTTTTTCTTCAAAATATTGCTTATTCTTGTTAGAATTGAGTCGGAACATGATGTTTCAAGAAGATATAATGAGTTTTGGTTATGTTCTGTAGATTCACAATGTATCTGTTTTCTGTGTCTTTTTGGGCTTTTCAAGGCGAGAAAAGGCGTTTGGGGCAGTTTCAGCATGATTTACGCATGGGAAAGCTGATTTACCTGATTTCTTCAATTTAAAGCAATTTTTCCAATAAATATTGCTTATTCTTGTTAGAATTGAGTCGGAACATGATGTTTCAACACGATATAATGAGTTTTGGTTATGTTCTGTAGATTCACAATGTATCTGTTTTCTGTGTCTTTTTGGGCTTTTCAAGGCGAGAAAAGGCGTTTGGGGCAGTTTCAGCATGATTTACGCATGGGAAAGCTGATTTACCTCTCTTGTCCATTCAGAAGCATTTTTTCTTCAAAATATTGCTTATTCTTGTTAGAATTGAGTCGAAACATGATGTTTCAACACGATATAATGAGTTTTGCTTATGTTCTGTAGATTCACAATGTATCTGTTTTCTGTGTCTTTTTGGGCTTTTCAAGGCGAGAAAAGGCGTTTGGGGCAGTTTCAGCATGATTTACGCATGGGAAAGCTGATTTACCTGTTTTCTTCAATTTGAAGCAATTTTTCCATAAAATATTGCTTATTCTTGTTAGAATTGAGTCGAAACATGATGTTTCAACACGATATAATGAGTTTTGCTTATGTTCTGTAGATTCACAATGTATCTGTTTTCTGTGTCTTTTTGGGCTTTTCAAGGCGAGAAAAGGCGTTTGGGGCAGTTTCAGCATGATTTACGCATGGGAAAGCTGATTTACCTGTTTTCTACAATATGAAGCAATTTTTCAAAAAAATATTGCTTATTCTTGTTAGAATTGAGTCGGAACATGATATTTCAACACGATATAATGAGTTTTGGTTATGTTCTGTAGATTCACAATGTATCTGTTTTCTGTGTCTTTTTGGGCTTTTCAAGGCGAGAAAAGGCGTTTGGGGCAGTTTCAGCATGATTTACGCATGGGAAAGCTGATTTACCTCTCTTGTCCATTCAGAAGCATTTTTTCTTCAAAATATTGCTTATTCTTGTTAGAATTGAGTCGAAACATGATGTTTCAACACGATATAATGAGTTTTGGTTATGTTCTGTAGATTCACAATGTATCTGTTTTCTGTGTCTTTTTGGGCTTTTCAAGGCGAGAAAAGGCGTTTGGGGCAGTTTCAGCATGATTTACGCATGAGAAAGCTGATTTACCTGATTTCTTCAATTTAAAGCAATTTTTCCAATAAATATTGCTTATTCTTGTTAGAATTGAGTCGGAACATGATATTTCAACACGATATAATGAGTTTTGGTTATGTTCTGTAGATTCACAATATATCTGTTTTCTGTGTCTTTTTGGGCTTTTCAAGGCGAGAAAAGGCGTTTGGGGCAGTTTCAGCATGATTTACGCATAAGAAAGCTGATTTACCTGATTTCTTCAATTTAAAGCAATTTTTCCAATAAATATTGCTTATTCTTGTTAGAATTGAGTCGGAACATGATATTTCAACACGATATAATGAGTTTTGGTTATGTTCTGTAGATTCACAATGTATCTGTTTTCTGTGTCTTTTTGGGCTTTTCAAGGCGAGAAAAGGCGTTTGGGGCAGTTTCAGCATGATTTACGCATGGGAAAGCTGATTTACCTCTCTTGTCCATTCAGAAGCATTTTTTCTTCAAAATATTGCTTATTCTTGTTAGAATTGAGTCGAAACATGATGTTTCAAGAAGATATAATGAGTTTTGGTTATGTTCTGTAGATTCACAATGTATCTGTTTTCTGTGTCTTTTTGGGCTTTTCAAGGCGAGAAAAGGCGTTTGGGGCAGTTTCAGCATGATTTACGCATGGGAAAGCTGATTTACCTGATTTCTTCAATTTAAAGCAATTTTTCCAATAAATATTGCTTATTCTTGTTAGAATTGAGTCGAAACATGATGTTTCAACACGATATAATGAGTTTTGCTTATGTTCTGTAGATTCACAATGTATCTGTTTTCTGTGTCTTTTTGGGCTTTTCAAGGCGAGAAAAGGCGTTTGGGGCAGTTTCAGCATGATTTACGCATGGGAAAGCTGATTTACCTGTTTTCTTCAATTTGAAGCAATTTTTCCAATAAATATTGCTTATTCTTGTTAGAATTGAGTCGGAACATGATATTTCAACACGATATAATGACTTTTGGTTATGTTCTGTAGATTCACAATGTATCTGTTTTCTGTGTCTTTTTGGGCTTTTCAAGGCGAGAAAAGGCGTTTGGGGCAGTTTCAGCATGATTTACGCATGGGAAAGCTGATTTACCTGTTTTCTTCAATTTGAAGCAATTTTTCCACAAAATATTGCTTATTCTTGTTAGAATTGAGTCGGAACATGATGTTTCAACACGATATAATGAGTTTTGCTTATGTTCTGTAGATTCACAATGTATCTGTTTTCTGTGTCTTTTTGGGCTTTTCAAGGCGAGAAAAGGCGTTTGGGGCAGTTTCAGCATGATTTACGCATGGGAAAGCTGATTTACCTGTTTTCTTCAATATGAAGCAATTTTTCCACAAAATATTGCTTATTCTTGTTAGAATTGAGTCGAAACATGATGTTTCAACACGATATAATGAGTTTTGCTAATGTTCTGTAGATTCACAATGTATCTGTTTTCTGTGTCTTTTTGGGCTTTTCAAGGCGAGAAAAGGCGTTTGGGGCAGTTTCAGCATGATTTACGCATGGGAAAGCTGATTTACCTCTCTTGTCCATTCAGAAGCATTTTTTCTTCAAAATATTGCTTATTCTTGTTAGAATTGAGTCGAAACATGATGTTTCAACACGATATAATGAGTTTTGGTTATGTTCTGTAGATTCACAATGTATCTGTTTTCTGTGTCTTTTTGGGCTTTTCAAGGCGAGAAAAGGCGTTTGGGGCAGTTTCAGCATGATTTACGCATGGGAAAGCTGATTTACCTGTTTTCTTCAATTTGAAGCAATTTTTCCACAAAATATTGCTTATTCTTGTTAGAATTGAGTCGAAACATGATGTTTCAACACGATATAATGAGTTTTGGTTATGTTCTGTAGATTCACAATGTATCTGTTTTCTGTGTCTTTTTGGGCTTTTCAAGGCGAGAAAAGGCGTTTGGGGCAGTTTCAGCATGATTTACGCATGGGAAAGCTGATTTACCTCTCTTGTCCATTCAGAAGCATTTTTTCTTCAAAGTATTGCTTATTCTTGTTAGAATTGAGTCGAAACATGATGTTTCAACACGATATAATGAGTTTTGGTTCTGTTCTGTAGATTCACAATGTATCTGTTTTCTGTGTCTTTTTGGGCTTTTCAAGGCGAGAAAAGGCGTTTGGGGCAGTTTCAGCATGATTTACGCATGAGAAAGCTGATTTACCTGATTTCTTCAATTTAAAGCAATTTTTCCAATAAATATTGCTTATTCTTGTTAGAATTGAGTCGAAACATGATGTTTCAACACGATATAATGAGTTTTGGTTATGTTCTGTAGATTCACAATGTATCTGTTTTCTGTGTCTTTTTGGGCTTTTCAAGGCGAGAAAAGGCGTTTGGGGCAGTTTCAGCATGATTTACGCATGAGAAAGCTGATTTACCTGATTTCTTCAATTTAAAGCAATTTTTCCAATAAATATTGCTTATTCTTGTTAGAATTGAGTCGAAACATGATGTTTCAACACGATATAATGAGTTTTGCTTATGTTCTGTAGATTCACAATGTATCTGTTTTCTGTGTCTTTTTGGGCTTTTCAAGGCGAGAAAAGGCGTTTGGGGCAGTTTCAGCATGATTTACGCATGGGAAAGCTGATTTACCTCTCTTGTCCATTCAGAAGCATTTTTTCTTCAAAATATTGCTTATTCTTGTTAGAATTGAGTCGAAACATGATGTTTCAACACGATATAATGAGTTTTGGTTATGTTCTGTAGATTCACAATGTATCTGTTTTCTGTGTCTTTGTCTCGCCTTTCTTTTCAAGGCGAGAAAAGGCGTTTGGGGCAGTTTCAGCATGATTTACACATGGGAAAGCTGATTTACCTGTTTCCTTCAATTTGAAGTAATTTCACCATAAAACATTGCTTATTCTTGTTAGAATTGAGTCGAAACATGATGTTTCAACACGATATAATGAGTTTTGGTTATGTTCTGTAGATTCACAATGTATCTGTTTTCTGTGTTTTTTTGGGCTTTTCAAGGCGAGAAAAGGCGTTTGGGGCAGTTTCAGCATGATTTACGCATGGGAAAGCTGATTTACCTGTTTTCTTCAATTTGAAGCAATTTTTCCATAAAATATTGCTTATTCTTGTTAGAATTGAGTCGAAACATGATGTTTCAACACGATATAATGAGTTTTGGTTATGTTCTGTAGATTCACAATGTATCTGTTTTCTGTGTCTTTTTGGGCTTTTCAAGGCGAGAAAAGGCGTTTGGGGCAGTTTCAGCATGATTTACGCATGGGAAAGCTGATTTACCTGTTTTCTTCAATTTGAAGCATTTTTTCTTCAAAATATTTCTTATTCTTGTTAGAATTGAGTCGAAACATGATGTTTCAACACGATATAATGAGTTTTGGTTCTGTTCTGTAGATTCACAATGTATCTGTTTTCTGTGTCTTTTTGGGCTTTTCAAGGCGAGAAAAGGCGTTTGGGGCAGTTTCAGCATGATTTACGCATGGGAAAGCTGATTTACCTGTTTTCTTCAATTTGAAGCAATTTTTCCAATAAATATTGCTTATTCTTGTTAGAATTGAGTCGAAACATGATGTTTCAACACGATATAATGAGTTTTGGTTATGTTCTGTAGATTCACAATGTATCTGTTTTCTGTGTCTTTTTGGGCTTTTCAAGGCGAGAAAAGGCGTTTGGGGCAGTTTCAGCATGATTTACGCATGGGAAAGCTGATTTACCTGTTTTCTTCAATTTGAAGCAATTTTTCCGCAAAATATTGCTTATTCTTGTTAGAATTGAGTCGAAACATGATGTTTCAACACGATATAATGAGTTTTGCTTATGTTCTGTAGATTCACAATGTATCTGTTTTCTGTGTCTTTTTGGGCTTTTCAAGGCGAGAAAAGGCGTTTGGGGCAGTTTCAGCATGATTTACTCATGGGAAAGCTGATTTACCTGTTTTCTTCAAATTGAAGCATTTTTTTCTTCAAAATATTGCTTATTCTTGTTAGAATTGAGTGGAAACATGATGTTTCAACACGATATAATGAGTTTTGCTTATGTTCTGTAGATTCACAATGTATCTGTTTTCTGTGTCTTTTTGGGCTTTTCAAGGCGAGAAAAGGCGTTTGGGGCAGTTTCAGCATGATTTACACATGGGAAAGCTGATTTACCTGTTTTCTTCAATTTGAAGCATTTTTTCTTCAAAATATTGTTTATTCTTGTTAGAATTGAGTCGAAACATGATGTTTCAACACGATATAATGAGTTTTGGTTATGTTCTGTAGATTCACAATGTATCTGTTTTCTGTGTCTTTTTGGGCTTTTCAAGGCGAGAAAAGGCGTTTGGGGCAGTTTCAGCATGATTTACGCATGGGAAAGCTGATTTACCTGTTTTCGTCAATTTGAAGCAATTTTTCCACAAAATATTGCTTATTCTTGTTAGAATTGAGTCGGAACATGATGTTTCAACACGATATAATGAGTTTTGGTTATGTTCTGTAGATTCACAATGTATCTGTTTTCTGTGTCTTTTGGGGCTTTTCAAGGCGAGAAAAGGCGTTTGGGGCAGTTTCAGCATGATTTACGCATGGGAAAGCTGATTTACCTGTTTTCTTCAATTTGAAGCAATTTTTCCACAAAATATTGCTTATTCTTGTTAGAATTGAGTCGAAACATGATGTTTCAACACGATATAATGAGTTTTGGTTATGTTCTGTAGATTCACAATGTATCTGTTTTCTGTGTCTTTCTCGGCTTTTCAAGGCGAAAAAAGGCGTTTGGGGCAGTTTCAGCATGATTTACGCATGGGAAAGCTGATTTACCTGTTTTCTTCAATTTGAAGCAATTTTTCCATAAAATATTGCTTATTCTTGTTAGAATTGAGTCGAAACATGATGTTTCAACACGATATAATGAGTTTTGGTTATGTTCTGTAGATTCACAATGTATCTGTTTTCTGTGTCTTTTTGGGCTTTTCAAGGCGAGAAAAGGCGTTTGGGGCAGTTTCAGCATGATTTACGCATGGGAAAGCTGATTTACCTCTCTTGTCCATTCAGAAGCATTTTTTCTTCAAAATATTGCTTATTCTTGTTAGAATTGCGTCGAAACATGATGTTTCAACACGATATAATGAGTTTTGGTTATGTTCTGTAGATTCACAATGTATCTGTTTTCTGTGTCTTTTTGGGCTTTTCAAGGCGAGAAAAGGCGTTTGGGGCAGTTTCAGCATGATTTACGCATGGGAAAGCTGATTTACCTGTTTTCTTCAATTTGAAGCAATTTTTCCATAAAATATTGCTTATTCTTGTTAGAATTGAGTCGAAACATGATGTTTCAACACGATATAATGAGTTTTGGTTATGTTCTGTAGATTCACAATGTATCTGTTTTCTGTGTCTTTTTGGGCTTTTCAAGGCGAGAAAAGGCGTTTGGGGCAGTTTCAGCATGATTTACGCATGGGAAAGCTGATTTACCTCTCTTGTCCATTCAGAAGCATTTTTTCTTCAAAATATTGCTTATTCTTGTTAGAATTGCGTCGAAACATGATGTTTCAACACGATATAATGAGTTTTGGTTATGTTCTGTAGATTCACAATGTATCTGTTTTCTGTGTCTTTTTGGGCTTTTCAAGGCGAGAAAAGGCGTTTGGGGCAGTTTCAGCATGATTTACACAAGCGAAAGCTGATTTACCTGTTTTCTTCAATTTGAAGCAATTTTTCCATTAAATATTGCTTATTCTTGTTTGAACTGAGTCGAAACATGATGTTTCAACACGATATAATGAGTTTTGGTTATGTTCTGTAGATTCACAATGTATCTGTTTTCTGTGTCTTTTTGGGCTTTTCAAGGCGAGAAAAGGCGTTTGGGGCAGTTTCAGCATGATTTACGCATGGGAAAGCTGATTTACCTGTTTTCTTCAATTTGAAGCAATTTACCACAAAATATTGCTTATTCTTGTTAGAATTGCGTCGAAACATGATGTTTCAACACGATATAATGAGTTTTGGTTATGTTCTGTAGATTCACAATGTATCTGTTTTCTGTGTCTTTTTGGGCTTTTCAAGGCGAGAAAAGGCGTTTGGGGCAGTTTCAGCATGATTTACGCATGGGAAAGCTGATTTACCTCTCTTGTCCATTCAGAAGCATTTTTTCTTCAAAATATTGCTTATTCTTGTTAGAATTGCGTCGAAACATGATGTTTCAACACGATATAATGAGTTTTGGTTATGTTCTGTAGATTCACAATGTATCTGTTTTCTGTGTCTTTGGGCTTTTCAAGGCGAGAAAAGGCGTTTGGGGCAGTTTCAGCATGATTTACGCATGGGAAAGCTGATTTACCTGTTTTCTTCAATTTGAAGCAATTTTTCCATAAAATATTGCTTATTCTTGTTAGAATTGAGTCGAAACATGATGTTTCAACACGATATAATGAGTTTTGGTTATGTTCTGTAGATTCACAATGTATCTGTTTTCTGTGTCTTTTTGGGCTTTTCAAGGCGAGAAAAGGCGTTTGGGGCAGTTTCAGCATGATTTACGCATGGGAAAGCTGATTTACCTCTCTTGTCCATTCAGAAGCAATTTTTCTTCAAAATATTGCTTATTCTTGTTAGAATTGAGTCGAAACATGATGTTTCAACACGATATAATGAGTTTTGGTTATGTTCTGTAGATTCACAATGTATCTGTTTTCTGTGTCTTTTTGGGCTTTTCAAGGCGATAAAAGGCGTTTGGGGCAGTTTCAGCATGATTTACGCATGGGAAAGCTGATTTACCTCTCTTGTCCATTCAGAAGCATTTTTTCTTCAAAATATTGCTTATTCTTGTTAGAATTGCGTCGAAACATGATGTTTCAACACGATATAATGAGTTTTGGTTATGTTCTGTAGATTCACAATGTATCTGTTTTCTGTGTCTTTTTGGGCTTTTCAAGGCGAGAAAAGGCGTTTGGGCAGTTTCAGCATGATTTACGCATGGGAAAGCTGATTTACCTCTCTTGTCCATTCAGAAGCATTTTTTCTTCAAAATATTACTTATTCTTGTTAGAATTGCGTCGAAACATGATGTTTCAACACGATATAATGAGTTTTGGTTATGTTCTGTAGATTCACAATGTATCTGTTTTCTGTGTCTTTTTGGGCTTTTCAAGGCGAGAAAAGGCGTTTGGGGCAGTTTCAGCATGATATACACATGGGAAAGCTGATTTACCTGTTTTCTTCAATTTGAAGCAATTTTTCCACAAAATATTGCTTATTCTTGTTAGAATTGAGTCGAAACATGATGTTTCAACACGATATAATGAGTTTTGGTTATGTTCTGTAGATTCACAGTGTATCTGTTTTCTGTGTCTTTTTGGGCTTTTCAAGGCGAGAAAAGGCGTTTGGGGCAGTTTCAGCATGATATACACATGGGAAAGCTGATTTACCTGTTTTCTTCAATTTGAAGCAATTTTTCCACAAAATATTTCTTATTCTTGTTAGAATTGAGTCGAAACATGATGTTTCAACACGATATAATGAGTTTTGGTTATGTTCTGTAGATTCACAATGTATCTGTTTTCTGTGTCTTTTTGGGCTTTTCAAGGCGAGAAAGGCGTTTGGGGCAGTTTCAGCATGATTTACGCATGGGAAAGCTGATTTACCTCTCTTGTCCATTCAGAAGCATTTTTTCTTCAAAATATTGCTTATTCTTGTTAGAATTGAGTCGGAACATGATGTTTCAACACGATATAATGAGTTTTGGTTATGTTCTGTAGATTCACAATGTATCTGTTTTCTGTGTCTTTTTGGGCTTTTCAAGGCGATAAAAGGCGTTTGGGGCAGTTTCATCATGATTTACGCATGGGAAAGCTGATTTACCTCTCTTGTCCATTCAGAAGCATTTTTTCTTCAAAATATTGCTTATTCTTGTTAGAATTGCGTCGAAACATGATGTTTCAACACGATATAATGAGTTTTGGTTATGTTCTGTAGATTCACAATGTATCTGTTTTCTGTGTCTTTTTGGGCTTTTCAAGGCGAGAAAAGGCGTTTGGGCAGTTTCAGCATGATTTACGCATGGGAAAGCTGATTTACCTCTCTTGTCCATTCAGAAGCATTTTTTCTTCAAAATATTACTTATTCTTGTTAGAATTGCGTCGAAACATGATGTTTCAACACGATATAATGAGTTTTGGTTATGTTCTGTAGATTCACAATGTATCTGTTTTCTGTGTCTTTTTGGGCTTTTCAAGGCGAGAAAAGGCGTTTGGGGCAGTTTCAGCATGATATACACATGGGAAAGCTGATTTACCTGTTTTCTTCAATTTGAAGCAATTTTTCCACAAAATATTGCTTATTCTTGTTAG